>PYHW01009782.1:1244020-1288913 GCA_013186435.1 Turdus rufiventris | reverse complement strand
GGGGGGGGCGGCGAGGCCCTTGCCGGGATTTAACGGGGGGGCCGCGGGTCTGGTTTGGAGGGGATGGGATCGCCTCTTCCCGCTGCCGGGGGTCTCCATGAGCCCTCAGGACTCGCAGCATTCAGGGACCCCCCCCAAAGCCCCGGTTTTGGCGGAAAACCGGCTCTGCAGGCCGTGGGGGTCCCGCCTCCCCCCTCTTCCAGGCGGGATTTCTCCAGCCCCCCGCTGGATTCCGCTCCCTGCGGGGCTGCAGGCCTGAGGGAGAGGCTGAGGCACGGTAATTAATGCTAATTAACGATTGATGAAGGCGTTTTCCCCCAGTGTCACTGGTGGTGTCGGTTTGAGGTGCGACAGCTCCGAACCGGAGCCAAATTCACCTCGTGGCGCTGTGCTTGCGCCTCGACACCCTCACGGACATCGCAGGGCTTTAATCCCCCTCTGCTCGGCGTTCCCCCTGTGAGGGGCAGGAACATCCCAGGCCGTTCCCAGGAGCGTGTTTGGGGCAGCTCAAACCCTGCTTTCCCCGCAGCCTCCCAGCACGGAGCGCATCCCATCCCTGCCAGGGCACTGCTGCTATTCCTGGCTCTGTCTCTCCCTGCCAGGGTTTTTGGCAGGGCCGGGCTCTCCTGGCCGCTTGTTTTGCCCCTGGAGTACACACGAGCACGTGGGCCGTGTGTCTGTGTCAGATCCGGGCAGATCCTTGCCGGTGTTTTTATTTGACGAGCAGTCAGGAACGAGTCGGGCAGGTCTTGGCCGGGCTGGGACAGACCGGGCTGTTTCTCGTGGGTAAGGCTGGCTGCTGGCGGTCCGGACTCTGGGGATGGTTTGGGTTTGATCCCGTGTCACCTGCTGGGGATGGAGCAAAGTGTGGAGGGTGAGGAAAGGCTTCCTGAGGAGCAGCTGTTATCTCTGAGATAAGGACAGGACCTTGGGAGCGGCTGGAGCTGTGTCTGGGTGGGTTTAGGGTGGGTTTAGGGAAAGGTTCTTCTTCCCCCAGAGATGCTGGGCACAGCCCCGAGGCTGCCAGAGCTCCAGGAGGGTTTGGACAGCGCTGCCAGGGATGCCCAGGGTGGGATTGTTGGGCTGTCTGGATCATCCTTCATCCCTTCCAGCTCGGGATATTCCTCAGGATATTCCGTGGTCCTGCTCTGGAGGCTGATCCTGTTCCTGGGGGATGATGGCAGTGCCCTAAACAAGCTCTGCTCTGATTCGTGCTGGTTCTCAGTGGGGTCAGGGCAGCCCTGTGAGGAGCTGGAGCTGTGATTTGTGATGCAGAGCGAACAAACACTGTGGACTGTCCTGGCTCAAGGCGCTTTAGGATCTGGGAGGTGACAGGACAGCAGTGGTGACATTGCCTGCTGTCCTGGGGAGGCACAAGAGTGCCATCCATCACTGGGGGGCTCAGAGCAGCTCCCAGTGCTCTGGTTATCCTGACCAGCCCCATAAAACAGGGCTGGACCTTTACTGGGGCAGCAGAGCCTGTGCTGCTGCTTGCCAAGGGTTTCCTGCAGATGTGGGTCAGGCTCCTGCACAGCTCCAGGATGGAATCAGGGGGTGCAGGAATGAAAGGATGCTGAGGCTGCACTGCCCAGCCACCCTCTGCCCACGCCAGTGCAGCCACAGGGATAACTTTGGCTCTGAGCTGTAATTTCCAGGCTAATTTTAACCCTTCCAGCACCCCACGCTTTACCACACGAGGAGCACTGGCTGCTCCTGGACTCTCCAGCACTGCCAGACCACAGTGTGGTGTGTCCCAAGGGCTTCAACATCAAAGCCTTCACCTGCTCTTTAATTTTCCAGCTGCTGTGGATGAAGCAGCTGCTGGAGGGGGGGTGAGAGGTTTGTTTTGCTGCCTCACTCACCTGTGTGTCCCGCAGGTGCCAGTGTCAATCCCTCTCGGTGTATGTGTGGTAACAACATGTCTGTCCCCCTCCTCGCCGACGCTGTCACCGTGTCAGGGGCAGAGCGGGAGACTGCTGCGGTAAGGGCTGCACCCTCCTGCCCTCCTTCCTTCTCTCCCTTCCTCCCTCTGTGCCCTGGAACACAGAGAGTTCCAGCACGGGGGAGGCAGGGCCAGCAAGGGCTCTGTGCCTGTCCTTGGGCTGGGCTGTTTGCTCCAGTGTGAAAGCTCAGCTTGTGAAAGCAGTGGGAGTTGAGGTTGATTGGCTGTTTAAACTTTTAAAGCAGATCTCCCAAAGGAACCACCCCCAGTCTTTCCCTGGGGTCTGCAGGCTGCCTTCCCTCTGCTCCCCAAGGCTTAGGGGTTGCTTGAAAAGCCTGTGGAGGTGGATTTGTGAGTCCTTGGTGATACAGGGAAGGAATTCCTCCCTGTGAGCAGCTGTGGCTGCCCCTGAGTCTCTGGAAGTGTCCCAGGCCAGGTTGGACAGGGCTTGGAGCAGCCTGGAAAATGTCCCTGCCATGGCAGGGGTGGCACTGGATGAGCTTTAAGGTCCCTTCCAGCCCATTCTGGGATTCAGGCTGTGCCTGTGCTCTGGTACCATTTGTCACTCCTTGTGCAGAGCAGTTGGGACCTGCCCGTGGCAGCTCTGTGGCAGGATGACACCACATCCCTGACCCACCCATCCGCTGTGCTCCTGCTAATTTGAGCCTCTTCTCTTTGGAACCTAAGTGTCCATTTGCCACCTCCCTGCCACCCCAGCCCTGCCCTGCCCTGCCCTCTCCACAGCACCACTCTCACACCAGCTAACTCCTTCCTTCTCTGTTTCACAGGTCATTTTCCTACATGGCCTTGGAGACACGGGGTGAGTGTCCCTGGACCTGGCTCTGGGATGTGTCATTTGGCCAAATGCAGATCCTGCCCTTTGGCTGCTGCTTTCCCTGGGGGCATCTCTGGGATTTCTGTGGGGCTTTGGGCTGGGGTCTGCAGCCATTCCTGCAGCAGCCTCGAAGGGAATGGCAGGGAATCGCTGCTGGCAGCTGTCTGCTCTTGAATATTTATGATCCCGGCAGCCTGGCAGCCCCCCACCCCCCGCGGGTGGATTCTGTGCTGCCTTCAGGGATTGCTGATAAGCACTGCAGCTTTTCCAGGCCTTGGCAGGGCTGACAGCTGGGCTGGGCCTGCACGAGGGCATCTCTGAGGTCCCATGGTGCTGACAAAAGTCTTCTCCTTCTCCACAAGATTCCCACATCCCTGCCTGGGAGATTCCCTCCTCCCTGGGGGCTTGGTGTGCTCCCCTCAGATGGGAGCAGTGCTGGGGGTGGTTCACGGGGTGCTCAGGCTCATGGGGTGGGTAAAATAAACTCAGGGGAGGGGTTGGGGGGCAGCAACCTTGGGAAAATGGCTCAGACTCATCTCTCCTGTCCCTCCCCAGGCACAGCTGGGCCGATGCTCTCTCCTCCATCCGCCTCCCCTACGTGAAGTACATTTGCCCTCACGCGTGAGTGCTGCCCTTGGGGGCTCCCTGGGGGCTCCTTGGGGGTCCTGAGCCTGCCAAGGCTCCTGGGGGAGGGGGGTGGTGTGGCCTGAGCCCAGCAGGGCTGCCCAGCCAGGCTGGCTCTGCTGCTGTGCTCTTTTCTTGCCCCTCCTGTCTTGTTTGTCCCTGCAGGGATAAACAGAAGCTGCCTGTGCATGCCCTGGCCAGGCAGCAAGGGGAGAGGTGTCAGTCTTGCTGCTCCCCTCAGACTTGAGCTAAACCACCCAAAATGTTCCTCCACAGGCCCCGGATCCCTGTGACCCTCAACATGAAGATGGTCATGCCCTCCTGGTCAGTGCTTTGGGGGATCCTTTTGGGGGGTGAGAGGGATGGGGAGATAAAATCCAGTGCCCTGTGGGGGTACATCCAGCTCCTACCTTCCCACCCTCAGGGTGCTGGGAGAGGTTTGGGCTGACCCTGCTGCTTCCCCCCAGGTTTGACCTGATGGGATTGACTCCAGATGCACCTGAGGATGAAGCTGGGATCAAGAAAGCTGCAGAAAACAGTAAGGAGCTCTGGAGAGGGGAAGTGGGTGCTTCTCCCTCACTGTGACTGGAGCAGCTGTCTTTCTTCCACCTCTCCTTTATTTCTGCTTTCCTGTGATCCCAGCAAACATTTCCCCTGGGATCTGGCACCTGCCTGTCCCTGATGTGCACCCTGAGGTGCTGGGTGATGCTTTTCAGCCCCCTCCCCTTCCACTGACCCATTTCTCCCATTTCCTTCAGTTAAAGCAATCATTGAGCACGAGATGAAGAACGGGATCCCCCCCAACCGCATCATCCTGGGGGGCTTCTCACAGGTGAGCACCAGGACCCCAATTCCTGCTGAATTCAGCCTGTGAGGGGCTGACCTAGAGCAGAGGCTGGACAGAGATAAAGGAATAAAGTAGGGATGTATTAAAAGGTCTTTAAAAGATCCACCTTGGGCAGTACAAGGGCCCGGTTATGGATGGATCCCAGTCACGACTTTTCACACTTTTATGAGTTTTGGTCCATTTCCATATTGGGGTTAATTGTCCAATTCCAGCTTCAGGTTATGAAGTCCCATCCTCCTGGTTTGCTCTCTCCAGTTCCCCATTGTTTATGCTTTTTGGGCCTGAGGCTGTGCTGGTTGTCCTTAATTCTCCAGCTGGAAAAGGATTGTTTTGTCTGACTAAACTGTGACGAGAACTTACCTAATGTGAAGTTCAGAGTTGCACACCAAGGCATACAGAATCTGAAAAACACAAAAGCTAAAACTTAAGGCACCAGGTGGCTGTGTGAGTGTGTCTCTGCATCCCCCATGGCTCTGATCCCACATTTTCTCCCTGCAGGGTGGTGCCTTGTCGCTGTACACGGCTCTGACCTGCCAGCACCAGCTGGCCGGGATCGTGGCTCTCAGCTGCTGGCTCCCCCTGCACAAGGCCTTTCCACAGGTACCACCCTCAGCACGGGGGCTTCTCCCTCTGCAGCTCTCCCTGCTGGGCTGGGTGCTGGGGACACAAATCCCCTGTCTCCATTGGTGTTCCCTCCCCTGAGTGTCCCCTCCTGGTGGCAGGCGGCGAACAACGGCGTGAACAAGGACATTGCCATCCTGCAGTGCCACGGGGAGATGGATCCCATGATCCCCGTGCGTTTTGGGGCCCTCACTGCAGAGAAGCTCAAGTCTGTCGTCACCCCCACCAAGGTGCAGTTCAAAACCTATCCTGGTGTGATGCACAGTTCCTGTCCTCAGGTCAGTGCTGGGGGTGGAGGGAGGGGATGGCACCCCTGGGAATGGGCAGGGGAGGGTTGGGATGGATTTCAGTTCTTCCCCCAGAGATGCTGGCACAGCCCCAGAGCTCCAGGAGGGTTTGGACACCGCTCCAGGGATCCCAGGGTGGGGTTTTTGGGTGTCTGTGCAGGGCTGGATGATCCTTGTGGGTCCCTTCCCTTTGGGATCTTTGGGACCAAGCCCAGACCTGTAGGTCAGGCAGGGTGGGGAACACACCGGGTGGATTTGTCCCCAACTCGCCCCGGGAGGCTGCAGAGCCCTTGTGCCCATCCCAGAGCCCTGCAGTGATGACAGGCTGTGCCCTCCCCGCAGGAGATGATGGCCGTGAAGGAATTCATCGAGAAGCTGCTGCCCCGGATCTGAGCGGAGCCCCTCGGGACTGTCGCAGGGGAGGGCGCCGATGTCACCGCCGCCCGTGTGTCCCTGTGACCCGCCCGCTGCGAACGGAAGCCATGGCCCCCCCATCCCGCCACACCCAGCCGTGCCCGCGTCCTCGCTCCGCGTCCCCTCCGGCCGGGGCTGCCCGGCTGTCCCGCTGCTCCCGGAGCTGCCTAAGGCGAGTCTGGCAGTGGCCTTTTCTCTCCTGCTCTGGCTCCCGGCGGTTCCCGAGGGAGGGTCACCGGGGCTGGCACGGCGTGGGTGAGGTTTTCCTCTTGGGTTTGGGGTTTTTGTACCAGTATTAGGGGCGGGACGTGGCCGGCCGCGGTGGGAGGAGCGGGGCGAGGCTGGGGCAGCCCCGGGGCTCGGAGCTCTGCCCTCGGGTTTGCAGTCAGAGCTCAGGAACCCGGGACTCCCCTGCGGACGCCTCCAGGCCCCGGGGCAGGCTCTGCCCTGGGCTGGCACCGCCAAAGGCTGCCCGGGGCCGGCGGTGAGGGTCAGCGCAGCTCCCGCACCTCCCGCACGGCCCCGCCTGTCACACACGCACACTGTCCTCAGCTCAGCCACCTGGGCAGCTCTGCCCTCCTGAGATAATCACCTCCTTCCTGCTTCTCCTTCTCTTGCTTTTACAATCGCCATCTCTGCCCTGCGGGGCTCCCAGAGGCATCTCCCCCTCCCCAGCCCAGCTCTGCACCCTCGGAGCCCCCAAGCTTCGTTTACACTCACGGAGCCACCGGCCCCGTCTTTAATTAACGTCTTCTCTTGCTGCTACTTGTCCTTCCCTTTGGACTTGGGCTGGCTCGGGGAGGGGAGGTGAGCTGGGGTCCCTGGACCCCGGGTTTGGCTCCTGGTGCAGCTGGAAGGAAGGAGCAGCTTTGCTCCCAGCCATCATCTCACCAGCACCTGAGCCCCGGGTGCTGCTGTGCCCCATCCTCTGCTCCTGTCCCCTCATGTACAGTCACCAGTGTCCCTCACCTGTGGCTTGTCCTCTCTCGAGTGCTGGCATCGTGCTGGGGCCCCGAATGTCTCCTCTGGGGGGGCTCCTGGCTGACCCTCCCCTCCCACAGGGCCCAGGGCAGTGGCTGTGGAGCAGCTCTGCCCTCACCCCCTCTTTTCCTGGGCTGGGCCCCAACCCAGGGCTGATCATGGCTTTTAAAACACCCCCACGTTCCCCTGGCCCCAGGGCTGGCCCTGCTCCCTGCCCAGTGCCCCAGGGCCAGCCAGGTGAGGGCTCAGCCCCAGCAGTTCTGCTCCAGCCCTGCCCTTCCTGCCCGGGCTGCACAAAGCAATAACTGCCCTCTGGAGAGCGGAGTGTGGGGTCTGGGCTTGGGGTTTCAGTTTTTGCCCCTTTTAGGAAGTCTGAAAGCAGCAGAGCTGCTGCTGGCAGTGGGGGCAGCCGGGCTCTGTCCCCTGCCCTGGGCTCTGTCCCCTGCCCTGGGCTCTGTCCCCTGCCCTGCTGGCTCTTCGATGCTGTGTTTTAATGCTGCTGTGCCCCTGCCCCCCACACCCGGCTGGGGGACATCAGAGGTGGCAGGGCTGGGACTGCAGCTCCCTGGGGTCACCAAGGGCTGGTGATGGACAGACTGACCTGTTTGACTGTGAACTGGACCTGTGTGTGCTGGGGGCCTGGGACCATCCCTGTGCAGAGCATTCCTGCTCACTCCCTGCCCGAGCAGTGCCGGGAGCCCAGGGGGAGAACGGCTTCTCTCCATTCCTCAATACAGCTTTGGGTTTTTTTTCTTCTGTTTGTTTTTTTTTGGTTTTGTTTTGGTTTTTGTTTTGTTTTTTGGGGTTTTTTGGTTTTTCTTCTCTTGTCTTCCTTGTACATGTTTGGGGTTTTTTTTTTTGTGTGTGTGCGTGCGTTCCACAGAGAATCAAGGTGAAATAAATCCTCAACCTAGCCCGGAGCTGAGCTGGCGTCATCCCTGGCCGGGTAGGAGGAGAGATTTGGGGAGGGAATGGGATGGGCATGAGGCCCCAGGGTGCCATTTCCAGGGCCAGCAGCTCTGGCTGAGGGGAAGCAGAACAAAGCTGCCACTTAGAAAGTAGGAAAGTTTATTTTAAAAACAAATCAAAAGCTCAATTCATAATTTAGGAGCATAAGTTATTCATCCAGCCACCAGCACATGGGGCTGACTGCGTCATCCCTGCCTGGTGGAGCCCTGGGAGCTGCCAGGAATAAATAGGAGCAGTGTGGGACAGGGGGGCAGAGCCAGCTCCTGGGCAGCCTTTGGCAATGGAGCTGGGGAGTGGCTGCCCCAGGAGGCACTGGGGGGGCTGTGGGCAGCCAGGCCAGGCTGGCACAGCCCTGGGCAGGGGGGAGATGAGATTTGGTCCCCAAAACCATGCTGGGGGCAGGGAAAAGGGGGGTGGAGGAAGCCCTGGGCTGGGGAAATGAGCCGTGGTGGCCTTGGAATGTGGCTGGTCCCTGTGGGAGGTTCCTGGCTGGGGTGCCTTGGGCTCCCCCCAGGCCAGGTGGGGCAGGAGGGAACAGAGGCTCTGCTGCACTTTGGGCTCAGCAGGGCTCAGATGGGCCAGTGCTGGATGCCCAGGGCACAGGGAGGAGCAGCTGCCATGGGGGGGTTCCAAACCAGACCCCGGCTCTGTTCTCTGCTGTGGTTCTGCTCTGTGAGATGCAAAGACCTGGGGGATGAGGATGAGGAGGGGGGAGGCTGAGGATGCTCCAAGCCTTCCTGCCCATGCCAGAGGCAGGAGGGGGAGCTGGAGCTGCTCGCCCAGGATGGTGACAGCCCTCGGGGAGGGAGGCAGGGCTGGCTCAGAGCACCTCAGAACTGGCCACAGCTCAGTTCTTGCTGAAGCCCATGGGGTTCTGCAGCTGCCACCGCCACAGGTCCTCACCTGGAACAGGGAGAGGGGAGGTGAGGGAGGGCAGGGGGCCGGCAGTGCCCGCTGTGCCAGGGAGGGGATGCCCTTACACATCTTGTCCAGGCCAAAGGCAGCTTTCCAGCCCAGCTCCCGCTCGGCCAGCGCGGGGTCAGCGTAGCAGGAGGCCACGTCTCCCTCCCGCCGGGCCGTGATCTGGTACCTGATCTGCAGGGAGAGCAGCACCGTGGGCTCAGGGGGCCCAGAGGGCTGAGGGAACGGGGCCAGGGCTGCTGTGGGGGATCAGGGCTCTGTGGGAGCAGCTGCCCCTGTGCCTGTGACCCTGCAGCTCTGCCCTTACCTCCCTGCCCGACGCTTTCTCCATGGCCCGGACCATCTGCAGCACGGAGTAGCCGGTGCCTGTGCCCAGGTTGTAGATCTGGGAGGAGGATAAAGGACAGGGATAAAGGGGAGAAGGGCCAGGCCTCCCTTCAGCCCCCAGTGGGATCCCCACAGCCCCCAGCAGGGCTGGCAGCACCCCGAGGTCGGTACCTTGCAGCCACAATTCTCCTTGAGCTTCTTCAGAGCAGCGATGTGGCCCTTGGCCAGATCCACGACGTGGATGTAATCCCTGACTCCTGTGGGGACACACAGGGTGAGGGCAGGACCTGGGGGACAGCCAGGGGTGTGGGAATCCCAAATTGCACCCACAACGTACCCGTTCCATCATCTGTCTTGTAGTCGTTCCCAAAGACGCTCAGGAATTCCCGGCGTCCCACTGCCACCTGCACAGAGGGACAGCTCCAGCACCCTGTGTCCCCTCCCTGTGCACCCCCGGGGCTGTGGGGGCTGTACCTGAGCCACGTAGGGCATGAGGTTGTTTGGGATGCCCTGAGGGTCCTCTCCGATCATCCCCGACTCGTGGGCGCCGATGGGGTTGAAGTAGCGCAGGAGGACGGCGTTCCAGTCCTGGGGACACACGGACGGGTCACCCCTATGGGGACACACCCGGGCTGCAGCCCCAGGGGCGGCTCCTCACCCTCTCTGCCTTGCAGAGATCCCGGATCATCTCCTCGATGAAGAACTTGGATTTGCCGTAGGGGTTGGTGCAGCCCCCGACCGGGTGCTTCTCGTCCAGGGGCAGGTACTGGGGGTCCCCATAGACGGTGGCGGAGCTGCTGAACACGATGTTCCTCACGCCGTGCGCCTTCATGGTCTGCGAGAGGGCAATGGCCAGCACTGATCCCGCTCTCTGCTCTGTGCGAGCCCTCCCCAGGCACCGCCAGGGCCCAGGGCAGGGCCCTGTGACAGCAGAGGGAGCAGCACAGGGGCACTGCTCACCTCCAGCAGCCGGATGGTCCCGGTGAGGTTCACTCTGTAATACTCCAGAGGCTTCTGCACTGACTCCCCCACGGCCTTCAGCCCCGCCAAGTGCATCACGGCTGAGAAACGGTGCTGCAGGGGAGAACGGGCTGGGCATCAGTGCCACGGCAGCAGGAACCAGAATTCCCCCATGGCCCACAGCAGCGCAGCTCCGCCTTTCCCCCCAGCCCTGGGAGCCCCAGGAGCCCGGCAGGGCACTGCAGCTCCTGCTCTCACCTTCCCGAAGAGCTCCTGCAGCGCCGCCCCGTCCGTGATGTCGAGCTCCTGGAAGAGCAGGGGCCGGTGCGCGATCTCCTGCACCCGCCGCAGGCTCTCGGGGAGCCCCTCGGAGCCTGGGGGACGGAGGGCAGTGAGGGATTGCGGCAGCGGGGCACAGCCCGGCCCGGGATGGGGCTCTCCGTACCTCGGATGGCGTTGTGGAAGTTATCGATGACCACGGGCACGAACCCCGCCTGCAGCAGCTCCAGCACGCAGTGGCTGCCGATGTAGCCGGCGCCGCCCGTCACCAGGATCTTCTCAGCCATGGCTCCTGCGGGGGGAAAAGCCCCAGACCCTGCGGCGACCGTGGGGGGAAAGCACAGTCCGGCCTCGGTCACGTCAGCACCGGCAGGTTCTGCCCCGGGGCAGGGCCGGGCACTCCCGGTCACACCTCCCGGACACGGAGCGGCCCCATCCCGGACACGAGCCTGGTTCTTCCTGTTGGACCCAGCCGTGCCCCTCAGTTCTTGTGATTAATTAACTGATTCATTAATTGGGGTGGTCTCCGCAGGGGGATCGGCTCTGCCCTTCAGCCGTTCCCCGTTTTTCCTCCAGCCCTTCCCGGTGCCTCCTCCAGGACCCCGCAAATCGCAGCGATCCCCGGGGAAGGACCCGAACCGAGAAATTTCTGCCCAGCCTGAGCTCCCCAAACCGCACCTGGGCCAGGGAAGGTAAAATAACACAGATTTCAGCAGGGAGCGGGGACAGGACCGGCAGGGACCGGAGCGGTCCCCGGGCCGAGGGACAGAACGGAGCCCGGGGACCGGAACTACTCCAGAGACCCGGGGATCCCGCAAGCCCCGGGGGTTTTGGCTCTCCCTATCAAAGGAAGCAGGGCACGGCAGATCCGTGCCCCTGTTCGTTCCCCCCCGGTTCCTTCCCGCTCTCTCACCCGCCGCTGCCGCCGCTCTCGTTCAACCCCGCGCGGGGCGCGGCCCCTTTAAGGCCGGGCCTTGGCCCCGCCCCCGGCGCCACGCGCGCGGCTCCTCCATGGAAACGTGTCCGGGCTACGGAGCGGCGGCGGGGACAAAACTGCGCGGGGGGCGGGGGGGGGGCGGCGGCCATGGCTGCACGCGGAGGGGGCGGGGCTGAGGGGAGAGCCCGGGGCTGCAGCGCCCTCTGGCGGCGGGAGGAGAGCGTTGCCCAAAACCCCAAATTATTGCCCAAAACCGCGAATTATTACGAAAAACCTCGATTTACTGCCCCAAAACCCCTGAATTACTGCCCCAAAACCCTGAATTACTGTCCCAAACCCCCAAATTGCTTCCCAAAACATTTAATTATTGCCCCAAACCCCGAATTATTGCCCCAAAACCCCCATTTATTGCCCAAACCCCCAAATTTTTGCCCCAAGCCCCAATTTATTGCCCGATTCCACCTCCCTTCTGTGGTGTTTATTAACAGAGGCTGGGTAATTATCACAGTTTATTGAGGTCATGGGGAGAGCAGGCACACAGAGCCTCAAACCCGCCCTGCCCCTCAAAGGACAGAGCTGCTGCGCTTTCTCCAGGCTCACAAATAAACTGTTCAATAAATTATTTTAAATACAAGAGCTGGGAGCGGTTCCCAAGGAGCTGGTGAGCAGGAGGAGCAGGGCTGGAAGGAATTCCTCACCCCCCTAGCCCATTTCCATCCAGAAGAGGCACTTGGAGCCAAACCAGCAGCAAAAGCTCCTTAGCTGGTTCAGCTGAATCAAATTTAATAGTTTAGACTATTAAATAATGTGTTTATTACTGGTGTGTGAGGTATCTTAGAACAGATACACAGAGCAGTTCCAGTCCCTCCAGGCTGAGCTCAGGGGAGGCTTTGGGCTCAGCCTGGGCAGGTTTGTGGAGGGCAGAGAAGGGAGGAGGGCACAGCCTGACCTGGAGCAGGGCTCTCACTGCAGCACCTGCAGGTCCCTGGCTCTGCTGGTGCTGCTCAGCTCAGAGTTTCCTCAGCCCCTCCACGTCCTCCCTTCTCTGAGGCACAGGGTGACAGCCTCAAGGTCCAGTGTAATACAATAGAATAGAAAATTCTTTCATTTCTTCCTAATTCTGGTGGATTTTGAGCTTCCTCTCACACGCTGAGCCGGGAAGGAGCTCGGGAGATCAGAGAGGAATCGCAGCCAGCGCTGGATCCTCGGTTTCTTCTCGACCCAAGGAGGAATTGCACTCAGTGTCACAGTCTGCAGGAGGCCTGAGACACCTTGGAATTGGTTTTTCTGTTCAGGGCGTTGCAGATGAAAGTGCCTGTGTCCATCAGCTTCTGAAGATCCACTCCCTGATGGGAAAGGCACAGGACACCCCTTGAGCTGATCTCCCACTGTCCGAGGCTGCTCCAAACCCGTGGCCAGCCTGGTCTTGGACACTGCCAGGCATGCAGGAATATTTTTCCCTAATATCCCATCTCGCCTGCCCTCTACAAAGAAGCCATTCCCTGTGTCCTGTCACTCCATCCCCCTGTGTCCTGTCACTGCAGGTCCCTGTGTCCTGTCACTCCTGTCACTGCAGCCCCTGTGAATTCTCCCCAGTCCCACTGAGCCCCCCCAGCTGCCCCCACCCTGCTCAGGCCAAACCCTGCCCTGTGCTGGGGCTGAGCAGAGCCCAGGACAGCTCCACTCACCGTGTGGATGCCCAGCCCGTTGAGCATGTACACCAAGTCCTCTGTGGCCACGTTTCCAGAGGCTCCCTTGGCATAGGGACACCCCCCCAGGCCGGCCACAGAGGCGTCCACCACGCTCACCCCCATCTGCAAACAAACAAAGCAGGGTCAGGAGCTGCTCTGCAAGAACAAAATCTGCAATTCCCAAGCAAGCACAAAAAAAAAAAAAAAAAAAACCAAGCAAAGCTGCTTTATTTGTGTCCCAGGCCAGGCTGGATGGGGCTTGGAGCAGCCTGGGACAGTGGGAGATGGGCAAGGGGTGGAACAAGATGGGCTTTGAGGTCCCTCCAACCCAACCAGGCCAGGAGTGTGTGATCCAGAGCAGGAATCCTACCTGGAGGGCTACCAGGATGTTGGCCAGAGCTTGTCCATAGGTGTCATGGCAGTGGACAGCCAGAGCTCCCACAGGCACCTCCTTCATCACCACTGCCAGCATCTCCCTCATGCTGCCCGGGGTGCCCACGCCGATGGTGTCCCCTAGGGAGATCTCGTAGCACCCCATGGAGTACATCTTCTTGGAGACCTGGGCCAGAGCCAGCAGGGGCACTGAGAGGGCATCCTTCCCTCCCCAGAGTGATTCCTGCTGTTCAGGGATTCCCTGCACTCCTCCTTCCCTCCCCAGAGTGATTCCTGCTGTTCAGGGATTCCCTGGACTCATCCTTCCCTCCCCAGAACTCATTCCTGCTGTTAGGGATTCCCTGAACACTCTTCTCTAGGATTAAAAACCTCCAGGTGCCCAAACCTCCCTCAATTCCCCATTTCAGCTGGATTCAGAACCTGGATATTCCCTTGGATTAAATGTCTGTCTACTGTAAATCCCCCCAGTGCCCACTCCACATCCCTAAAAATAAAAATAAATCAGAACCCTCTCAAGAATTCTGATTGTATTTATGACTGACTCACCTCTGCAACTTTAGCTGCAGAAATCTTCCCTTCATAGGGACATCCAAGGACACAGGAAACGTATCTGTGGTTAAAAAAAACCCCACACTTTTAGCTAGAAAAGGGCAGTGGGATTCTACTGGACAAATCAGTCAGGACTTGTGCATCTTCCATGTCTACAGGATGGGAGAATCAATTTTATATTCCAGAAGTCCAGTGGCCAAAGGTTACAGAATTTCTACAATTTCTTCCTCCATGGGTGTGCAGCTGGCCAGGATGAGCCCATGGGGGTGCTGGGTGTGTGATCTGTGCATTTCCATGGGGGATGTTTGCTCAAGAAAACCTGACCCAAACTGATTGTGGATTCTTGCAGAATGGATGAGCACAAGTGGGTGAATTGCAGCAGGAGCTCCTTACCCCCTGACAGGAATGTTGGCTTCCCTTGCTGCCTTCATGACCTCCTCAAACCTCTCCAGGCTCTCCTCGATGGAGCAGTTGATGTTTTTCATGGTGAACTGCTCGGATGCTGCCCCAAAGATCGACACCTCTTTGGCCCCTGCTGCCACCTGCAAATAGAAAATCCCAAACTGGAATCACAGCAACCACTGAGGGTGGAAAAGACCCCTGAGAGGAGCAGGTCCAACCCTCAAGCCAGCACTGCTGTTCAGTCAAAGCCAGGTGATTTTCCTTGTGAGGGAAATGACAGAGCCACAACTTCATGATTTCATGGCCAAGTGTGAATTCAAGGTTTCAGGCACCTCTTGGTAGAGATGTCTCAAACCAGCTCCTTAAAACACTTCACTCTTCTGTTTCTAAATAAATCTGCCTTGTTATTTAGGCTTGAAGATCTTGGAGCTCTCCTCCAACCTCAAGGACTCTGTGATCTACAATCTCTGATACAGTTCTATCATTTTATAAAAGTATTTTCCCCCAAACAACCCAACCCTCCCCTCAGTTCATTCTGCACAAGATCACCAGGACACATCTGAGTTAGCCTTGAAAAGGAGCAAAGGCTCAGCTGGGATTGGAGAGAGCCCAGAGGGGATGTTCAGCTTTTCCCAGCCCTTACCGCTGCCTGGAATCCCTTCAGGTTTGGAGTCAGCACAGGGTAACTGATCCCAGGTAATTTATTAATCCCCTGCATGACCTCGGTGTGATCAGCCATCTGCAAAACCAGGAGAGGGTGAGGTGACAACTGCCACTGAGGAATCATCACTAACATTCCTTTTTATCCAGGGAACGGGAGGGTTTAGGGATCAGAGGCTCTAAGAGCAAACAGAAGTGCACCCTGTGAGGGGTCAGGGGCACGCAGCCAGGCCAAGGTGCACAAACAGCTCTGTGTGTGTCACCAGCCTGTCCCTTTGCTCTTCCCCACACTCCAAAGGGAAGCTCTGGGATATTTTAACTCCTCTGCTGCTCCTTGCCCAGTGACAGGGATTTGGGAGCAAGCAGAATGGATTGCTGTACTTCTAGAAAACAAATCCTGAGTGAACACCGACCTGAGGAACCCACTTGGGGGACACGAAGCTGGTGGCCTCTATGACTTGCAGCCCTGTCTCTGACAGCATGTTGATTAGATTGACCTTCACTGCGGTGGGCACAATATTCTAAGAAGAAGAAAATAAAAAACAACCTAAAGTTATTATTATTATTTCCACAATAAAGTCTTCCACCAACAAAATAAACCCCAAAGCAGCCATTTTTCAACATCAAAAAAGCAGCATTTAAAGAAAAACCGCCCCGTTGATGGGAATAGGGGGTGGTGCGGGGATTTGGTTGGAGAACGCCCCGGGGGAGGCGCAGGGAGCCCGGAGCCGCCGGTACCTTCTCGTTCTGGAGCCCGTCTCGGGGTCCCACCTCCACCACCTTCACTCGCTTCGGGTACGCCCCGCTCGCCGCCGCAGCAGAGCTCACCTGGCACGGAGGGAGGAGTCAGCCGAGCCCCCGGAGCCCCGCTCGGCCCTGTCCCGGTGTCAGTGCTGATCCCCCGCACTGCCCCAGCCCCGCTCGGCCCTGTCCCGGTGTCAGTGCTGATCCCCCGCTCCTCCCCAGACCCGCTCTTTCCTCCCGCTCCTGGTGTCCCCAGCCCCTGTGTCCTTTGTCCCAGTGCCCCTCGGTCCCTCTGCCGCCCCCAGCCCCGTTGGGCTCCGTCCCCGTCTCCCCCTGGTCCCTCACGGGCCGCAGCGATCCCGCCCAGCGCGGCCAGAGCCGCCGCGCCGCCGCCATGGCCGCCCACATCACGTGACCGCCACACCCCGGCACGTGACCAGCTCAGACAGCATCACGTGGCTCACTTATCACGTGACACACACCCCTCCCCACGTGGCAGCTGCGCCTCCGGTCCCCGCGGAGCTGTCCCGTGTCCGTTCCTGTCCCCGTACCCGTCCCTGTCCCCAGGCGCTGTCCCGTACCTGTGCCTGTCCCCAGGCGCCGTCCCGCGGCGCGGAGCCCGTGTCACAGCGCGGCATCTTCTCCTGCGGCACTGCCCGCCCAGCGCGCCCGCCGCGCACTTATACCGGCGGCTTTGCCGCTGGCCGGCGCGCTCGGTAAACACCGAGCTGTTTGTTTTGGGGCGGGCCAGGGGTCACCGGCGTGATGCGGTTGTGAGGCAAAGAGGCCATCGCTCTGTTGTCCCTTTTCGTCCCGTTTTTTTTGTTTGTAACGGCGTCACCACCGGAGGCGGGCAGCGCTCGGTCCCTGGCACTCGCGGGCGGTTCTCTGGAGCCGGGCTTGTTGGATGTTTGTCATTTGAGTAATAACCCCCGCAACAGCAGCTCCGCACGTGGCCCAGCCCCGGGGCTCTGCTGGTGCTCAGCTCCAAGCTCCTGGCAGGTTTTGCTCGGACAGGAACAGAACCAAGGCTGTCTGCAATGCTGCGGTGCCTTCACAACAGCCCGTGCTCTCCGGAGCGGTGTCACCACTCACTCACACATCGTTCAACCCTTTTGTAGAAAATCACCACCCACGCAGCAAACCTGCCCTCACTGCAACACAATGTTCAGAAGTTCAGCAGTGCAAGCACAAGTCACAAGTGCAGCTCACAACGGTGGAGTCTCTTAAATTCGCTAAGAACAAAATCTTTTCTTGTAGCTGTCTCCAGCAGAACAGCAATAAACTTTGCTGATGGATTTGCATCACATTTTTTTACAGATGATTTCTTCCAGAGCACTTCCAGCAAGCTTCCATTAGATTTATTCATCATGGAAGCAGCTGATCACAACCAACACTGTAGTAACACAAGGCAACAGAGACTGGAGGAGAGATTCTCTCAAGTGTAAAATAATGTATTCACCGTGAAGCATAAAAATCCTCTTGGATTCAATCAAAAAGAAAGGCAGTGCTGTGTGCCCCCCACAGCATCACTTCACACCCTCGAGCTTCACGGCCCAGCCAGACTGAGGAGGCAGAGGGGATGGCAGCATGTAGGGCAGGGTTATGAGCATCCCTTTCTCTGGACGCTGCTGCCACTGCAGGGTCCCACCAAAGCCCAGCAGGGTCACCTGCAGAGGAAGGAAGGAGGGGGACACTGAGCTGGAGCTCAGCAGGCCCCCTGTGCACAGCCCTGCATTTCCCTGCAGGTGCCCAGGCGTGGCTCACGTGGCATAGGGGGTGACACAAGGGGTGTTCTGAGGCCACAGCACGCTGCAGTTTGTTGTTTGTTTGGGGTTTGTTTGTTGCTGATGCTTTGCCCCTGTTTGATCAGAGCAAAGGACACTCGGCCATTTGCGTCAAAGTGACACCTGCCATGAGCAGGGCACTGCACCTGAGCTCAGCCTGGGCTGCAGGACAGCCACTCCTGCTCTCTGCCTGTTTGCTTCCCTCCCCTGGATCAAAACACTGCAGGAGAGGAATCTTCCCTGGCAGCCATCAGCCTGTCCTGCCAACTGCTGTCCCACGTTCCACGTGAGCCAAAGCCTGGGAACAGCTGGGATGCTGCAGGGAGCCCACAGGACACAACTTCCCCACTCCTGAATGAATCCAGACTGGATTCCAGCCCACAAATGCCCCCAGATGAGATCTCAGTGTGTGCTGTCTCATTCTAAATCCCTTACCTGTGTGCCTGGGGATGGGATGGGCGAGGACAGACACAGGACACTGTCCCGAGGCCAGAGCAGGAAGATGGCAAAGACCACAGGTCCCTTGGAGGTGTACCTGAGGGAGCAGCAGTTCAGCAGGTGAAGGGCACCACGCACAAACCTGACCTTTCCACACAGCACAAGAACACAGCCTTGCTTTCTGTCACCACACAAGGGTCACCTACTTTCCCTGACTCCAAAATCTGTCACTTTGGACCCACCATCAGCCACTCAGCTCTGGCTGATGAAACCCAAACAAAGTCCATGTGTGCCTGTCCTGGCCTCAGCCAAGGTGGATCCCTGATCCCTGCTCTACATTTCTGGGCTGAGCACACTGGAGGAAATAAAAACAAGTCCATTTTATAGGCATTTCTGGCCAGGACCAATACTTAAAACAATCCTGACAGCCACAGCATGGACATGTTTTAAAGGAAGGGTTGTTTTTTTCCTACTGAAGATGGATCAAACCCTAATGGCAAGACTACAGGGTGTACCAAATTTAGGAAAAGATAAGAAATAAACACCAGCTCAGCTGGTCTGAGCAGCAGAGTCCTTACCAGACCGTGTCTGTGGTGTTCTCCATCTGCACCCTCCAAGGCTGGGATTCATAAATCGCCTCCCCATTGGTGTCCAGCCACCTCCCAAGGGCCAGGAGTCTCTCCTGGAAGATGGGGACAATCACCCCTTCTTTTGTAGGTCCCACATTGAGGAGGTAGTTGCCACCCAAACTCACAGTCTGCACCAGCTCCTGTGGCAGATCAAGCAAGACAACAAACTGCATTATCTTCACCTCAGACAGAAACTGAGTTCCCCCCTCCCCAGCTGCCCCAGCAGCCTCCGATTCCCAGCAATGCTCCCCCAGGCCGTGCAGGTTTCAGTTCCTCACCTCAATCATGCTGATTTCATCCATCACCTCGGCCAGGTTCATGTTGCTGCGGTAGCCCCAGGAGTGGCTGTCCAGGGAGGAGCACATCTCCCACTTGTGCTGTGGCAGGGTGCCTGGCCTGTACTTGTCAGCACAGTTGTAGAAACCCCCGTGGCGGCAGGAGCAGCCCTGACCCCAGCGGTCGTTGACAACCACGGTGTCCTGAGAGAAGGAAAGCAGCTCAGGGCACAGAATTTTTGTTTTTGGGCAGTCACCCCCCACCTCAGGAAGCACCAAAAAACTCCCTGTGTAATGAAAACCCTTCTGAGAAAGCTGAATCCCTCTCTCTGCTCGTTCAGGGAGCAACAAAGCTCCTGGCCTGAGCCTGCCACAAGTATCCTGCAAAGGGCAGTGGGGCTGCTACAGCAGCACAGTCTTTATTCTTTCTGTCAGGGAATAAAACACATTTGGCAAATGGCAAGGAGCTGGTTTGATCACACAGCCCACACAGCTTCCTGCCCTTCCACACCCACCCAGTGCCACGAGGACCAGCAGTACCTTGACAGGGCTGTCATTATAGAGCCAGGCAAGGAAAGAGGTGGAATTCCAGTAGGAATCTGGAGCTTCCCAGTCTCCATCTGACCAAATCAGATCTGGTTTGTATCTAAGGGAGATAGATGTTGTTTCAAAATGTTTTAGCTGATCCTGCCACACTTTCTTGGGTGTGGGGTCATTTCACTTCCCCTTCCCACTGCCTGACATCACCAGGAGGTTTTTGCTTCATTTTCTGCTTCACACAAAGATCTAAGGGAGGTTCTTGCAGCAGCAAAGAACAAGGTGTTGATCCACAGCTCGAGAGAGGGTGCAGTTCTTCCAAAAATCCCAGAATTTGGCACCTCAAAGGCAATTATGAGGCAGATTCTTGAGCTAGGACAACCCTCAACCACCAGCCTTGTATTTTTGTCAGCAAGGGGAAGCAAGGCAAGGATGCAAATTCAGTCTTCTATTCTACTAAACACTGAACAGTTTTTTCCACTTCCAGCCACCCTGCACAAATGCAGGATTAAAGGGAATTGCTTTTGTAGGAAAAATTTGTCCTTGCCTTATTCTACAGATTAGACCTTCCACAGGGCAAAAGTGAACCCCTTTTCTAATACCACAAATCATTTCTGGTTAGCAAAGAGAATTTGCCTTGGCAAAAATTAACATTTCTCCTCTTTGCACCTTTCTCTACAGAAATGAAACCAGGAAATGCTGATGCTTCTGAGCTGGTTGTGGCTCTTACTTTAAGACAAGATCATAAAGTTCTGGCATCATCTTCTTTAAAACGAAGCTCTGGGTCTTGAAGTCATTTTGTTTGTCAGCGAGGTAGAGAGGGTTAAACCACTCCATCAGGGAGTAATAGAGCCCATAGCGGAGGTTGCTGAAGGACAAAACACAGAGGGAAGAGTTAGGCTTCAGTGGGGAGTAAGAAGCAGTGGAAATTAAATTACTGGCATTATTATTTTTCATTATTTGCAATTCACACTGAGCTCTGCTGTTTGTCAAGCACAGCCAGGAGGATTCACTGCTCTGAAAGAGCAGGGCCCTACCTCTCCCTGAGGGCTTCTCCCAGCTCTGCCACCAGGTCTCGGTGGGGCCCTGTATCCACAGAATTCCAGTTCCAGGACACTGGCGACCCCCAGTTGGTGAAGCCCTCGTGGTGCTTGGTGGTCAGGACCACGTATCTGAGAGGAGAAAAACACTTGGTTGGGGTGGCAAAGGAACAACTGAGATATTTCTCAGCCTCGCTGCAAACCCACTGGATAACCACACTCTGTACTATCCTTTGAATTCAGAAGCAAATACAAGATTAAGAGAGGCTTTTAGTGGATTTTAATGCTGGGAAAGAATGAACAGTCAATACCTAGGAAGGGGCAAGACCTGTCATCTCTTCAGCACCCTCAGGGATCTCCAGCACTGTTCAGGAACCCCCAATCCCTCAGGGATCCCAGGACTTGCCCCTTCCATCCCCTCAGAGACCCCTGCATCCTCCTGGGAACAGCCCCATATGCTTCCCAAGCTTTTCCATCCCCTTGGGGACCCCCAGACCCATCCCTCATTCCCTCTGGGCCTCCTGGACATGCTCTTCTATCTGCACAGTGACCCACACTGCCTCACAGATTGCCAGGAATGGCTCCTCTATACCTTCAGGGACTCCCAGACCCATCATCCATCCCCTCAGGGACCCTTGGCCATGGCACTCAACCTCTCAGAGACCCCCATCCCCTCAGGGACCCTTGGCCATGGCACTCAACCCCTCAGGGACCCTTGGCCATGGCACTCATCCCTTCAGGGACCCCTGGCCATGGCACTCATCCCCTCAGGGACCCCCTATCCCCTCAGGGATTCCCAGACCCATCATCCATCCCCTGAGGAACCTTTGGCCATGGCACTCATCCCCTCATGGACTCCCCATCCCCTCATGGACTCCCCATTCCCTCATGGACCCCCCATCCCCTCATGGATCCCCCATCCCCTCATGATCTCCCATCCCCTCATGGACCCACCATCCCCTCATGGACCCCTCATCCCCTCCAGGACCCCCCATCCCCTCAGGGACCGCAGGTCCGGCCATTCCCGGCGCTGACCTGGCCCCGGCCCGCTGGAAGAGCTGTGCCCACTGGCGGGGCTGGAAATCGTAGGCGGTGAAAAGAGGAGCGAACTCCGCGTAGGAGGTGCCGGGCGGGAAGCGGCGGCGCACGAAGCGCTCGCAGGCGGCATCGTGCTGGCCCTGCCAGTGCCACCAGAACCACTCGGAGCCCCAGGCGGGCACGGAGAACACCCCCCAGTGCACGAACACCCCAACCTTAGCCCGGTCGAACCAGGCCGGCAGCGGGCGCGCGTCCAGGCTGGCCCAATCCGGGCGGTACCGGGACTGGGCCAGGCCCGGGCCCAGCGCGGCCGCTACCCAGAGCAGCGCCCGCGCCGCCATCGCCCCGTGACGTCACCGCCGCCGCAGCTCTCCCTGGGGCCGCGGGTTCGAGGCTGCGGCCCGACCCCCGAAGCACCCGCACGGTGTTTGCTCGCTCTGCATCACAAATCACAGCTCCAGCTCTCCACAGGGCTGCACTGAGCCACCAGCACTGAGCAGAGCTTGTTCAGGGCACTGCCGTTATCCCCCAGGAACGGGATCAGCCTCCGGATTGGAATATCCCAAGCTGGAAGGGAGGAAGGATCATCCAGACACCCCAACAATCCCACCCTGGGCATCCCTGTCCAAACCCTCCTGGAGCTCTGGCAGCCTCGGGGCTGTGTCCATTCCCTGAGGAGCTTGGGCAGTGCCCAGCATCTCTGGGGGAAGAACATTTCCCTAAACCCACGCAGACACAGCTTCAGCCATTCCCTTGGATCCTGTCCATGGTCACAGAGATTGGAGCTGCCCCTTCAATGCCCTGCAGACTTTGCTAAGTCTCCCCTCAGTGTCCCCTTCTCAAACCCTCTTGTGCAGCCAGGACAGGCCTGGGCAGGGCTCCCAAACCCTCTTGGGGGCTGGGTGCATCCTCTGGGACACAGGGCAGAGGGCAAGGGCCTCGTGGCCATGCCCCAGCCAGGCTCATCCCTGTGGGAGGCATTTTGGGAGCTGCTCCAGGTCACTGGTGAAGAGCCCTGTCATTGTCCATTCAGCCAAAAGTGCTGCTTTTGCATAGTTGCAAAAAAACCAACCTCAATCAAGTTCATTATGAAAATATTTGCCCCAGTTTGGGCTTAACCTTGTCACCTGGAGTACTTTGTACAGTTGGAAAGAAAAGGAAGAAAAACCTCGAAAATGGCTTATATGTTTAATCACATAACATCCAACAAACACTTGTGTGGTTAGATCAGTTCTCCTGAAACCTGCTGAGAGAAATGTGCTGCCTGTCTGCCCCAGCTCTGGCCCAGTCCTTAAGCCACAGCTGAGGTTGGAAAAGCTCTCCCAGACCATCGAGTCCAAGCTGTGCCCAAACCCCACTTTGTCACCAGCCCAGAGCACTGAGTGCCACATCCAGGTGACACCGGCAGGGATGGGGACTCCAGACCTCCTTGGGCAGCCCCTTCCACAGCCGGACCACCTTTTCCATGAAGAAATTCCTGCTGATTGCCAACCCGAACCTCCCCTGGTGGGAGATTATCACACAATCATGGAATATCCACGTCCAGCTCCTGGCCCTGCACAGGACACCCCAACAATCCCAACCTGTGCCTGAGAGCAAAGTCTGTGCAATGTCCCAGCACTGAGGGGTGGCACCAGCAGGAGCTACAGCTGATCCCTCAGCTCCCATCAGAAGAGAAAAGTGATCCAGACCGTTCCTTCCAGCCTGGGTGTGCATTTCCCCCCTACATTGCGTGCGTGTCCTCGCAGACGGTCTCAATCACAGAGGACTTGTGGGTGCTCTCTGCTTCTGGGATCTCCTCAGTGATCTTCAGCTGCTTCCTGAAGTGGGAGAACACCCTCCTCAGGGAGGAGGACAGCTCCTTGCTCCTCAGGGCATAAATGATGGGGTTCACCATGGAGTTGAGCAGGCAGAGGGTGCTGCAGAAAGCGAACACCTTGCGCAGGTGGTTGCTCAGCCTGCCGAAGATGCTGTAGATCATGAGCACGAGCACGGGGGACCAGCAGAGTATGAGGACAGCCAGCACCATCACCAGGGTCTTGGCCAGCATCACATCCATCCTCATCCGAGTGTTTTGCTTCCCTACCTGTGCCTGGTGCTTCTCCATGTAGGCCACGTGCTGGCGAGCCCTCCAGAGCACGTGGCCGTAGGCGTAGACGATGCAGCCCAGCAGGACCACGACGAAGCAGACCCAGCCTGACTGGTAATTATCATCCACAAAGGGGAATAGCTCAGAGCAGGCAGAATCCAGCACACAGCAGTTCCAGCCCAGCAGGGGCAGGCAAGCAATGGTGGCACAGGTCACCCAGAGCACGGCCAGGGCTGTCCAGGCTCTTTTCCTGGTCATCAGGAGCTTGTATTCCGAGGGTCGGCTGATGGAGATGTAGCGGTCCAGGGCTGTGAGCAGCAGGCTGCTGAGGGAGGCAGAGAAGGATGTGTTCACCCCTCCCAGCTGCAGCAGGAACACCTCCTTGGAGAAACCTGTGTCGTTGAACACGTGGAAATTCACGAAGCTGCAGACAAAGATGATGCTGGCCAGGACGTCAGCCAGGGCCAGGCTGCCGATGAAGAGGTAGGAAGGCTTTTTCCTGATCCCAGGGGTTGAGAAAATCAGGTAAAGCACCAAGGAGTTCTCAAAAACACACATTGTCCCAAAGAGGCCACACAGGATGCCAATGCTGATCTTCTGTGCCTGTGTGCTGAGCACCATGAAGCACTCCATGGTGTTCCCACTGCACTTGGAGGCGTTTGCAGGTACCCTGCAGGTGTCCATGGTGGTTACCTGCAGCTGGGGGCTCACAGGGAGCCTTCTGCTTCCTTCTGCACTTCTTCAGATGCTCTGAAAAAGGTGGAGGTGAAGAGGATTTAACAAGCAATAAATTCAACCCAAACACTTCCCTCTCTTTAGAGGGAAGCAAGCAAATGAAATCAGCCCACAGAGAGCTGCTTTCAGGTGCACAGCCCAAATGCTGGAGCCAACTTCCACGGTCTCCCAGCAGAGCTCCAGGCTTTGTCCCACTGCTGCTTTGGTGAGACCCATTTCCCACAGCCCAGGGCACCCTGACTCTACCACCTCAGTCTCCCAGGCTGGTTCCTCACCACAAGAGGGAAGCAGCAACGCTGAGAATCCTGAGCCAGCTCTTTCCACCCCTCCAGGATTCCCCACTCAGGGCCAGCACTGGAAGGGATTGCTGGTGGGGACACTGCTGTGGGCAGAGGCCCTGCAGAACAGCCTGTCCCACTGCAGCTGCCCTGGGAGATGCATGGATGGAGAAGGATGGGAGATATTGCCCTGCCAGGGACTTGGTGCAGCTCATCTGGAACACTGCACTCTGAAGGATTTACTCCTCACCAAAGCTGTTTGAATATATAAAACAATGACTGGTTTTCTATTTAAGCTTGCCCACTGCAGTTTTACAAAGCTCATTGCAGTTGTTCCCCCCTCCATCTTCCATGTAGCACAGTCAGAGTGATTAATAGATATGAAATTAATTAGAGATTGATATTAGAGTACAGGTTGGACATACAAATGGGGTCATGCAGGACTGAGACCACTGAGCCTAATTACGCAGGATTTGGGTAATTTTATCCATACTTTTAGCATCAGCAGAGGTGTGATGGAGGGAAATGCCTGATTTTACACAGGGCAGATGCTGAGCTACTCAGTGAATTCTGCAGCAAGAGTTGGGTTTTTTTTCTGCAGCGCATTTAATCCCCTTCATAACTTGTCCTTCAGGTGTTATTTTTTTAGGTGTTATTTTTCACTGGTGTTTAAACCAAGCTGTGCTGCTTTGGCTTTCATCCTGGGCTGGGATAGAGAGCCGGTGAAGAGGCAGCTGTGGGATACCCCAAACCTTCCTGAATTACAGCAAAATGCTGAGCCCAAGCCCATGGAACAGGATTCTCATTCCCAAAAGCTTCCAGGATCCCTCATCCAGGCAGTGGGATCGTGAGTTCCCTCTGCTGGAGAGGAGAGCTCAGAGCTGAGCGCTCCCTTTCCCCCAGAACAAACAAGGCACTGCCTCTCCCTGCCCTCGGCTCTCTTGTGAAAGAGGAAATGTCCAAACACGCGAGCCAGGATGTGACAGTCACAGAGCAGGGCAGGGCTGCAGGGCTGTGGGTTCCAGCTATCTGTACCACTCCATCTGTGGTTCCTCTGCCTGCTGTGTGAAATTCAGCTGCTGCTGGAGGTGACAACAGCACTGCCCAACCAACCTCAGTCCGTGACATCTCAGCAGTTACACAAGTTTTATAACTGGCACTTCCTTTCCCACTGATTTCCCCCGACGCTCATCACTCTTCCTGTGTATCAGGAGTTGCAAAATACACCCACTGACATGAGAGGCTGCCCAGGAGGTGACAGAGAAGAGCTCCAGCCCCACATTTGACTCCTGAGCCTGTCAGGGCTGGGCCATCGGTGGCTGCAGGGAGTTCAGTGCATGCTACAGGCAGAGCAGGGCAATCCTGACTGGGATTTCTTGGCATTGCAGGCTGGAGCAATCCTGGATGTGGGGCTGAGTGTTGCTGAGTGTTGCAGCAAGTTGCCCTCCTCTTACATCAGCCTCTTGCTGATGGGGTAACAACACAAGAGCAGGACATTGCCCTCAGATCTCAGCGCTCTCATTTCCTGCAGCCCTTCCCAGGAACACCACACAGGCAGCAGGAATTACCAACTGCTGTTATTAAACCTGACAACATGCCTCCCTCTGGAGAGAGATGGATTTAGCAGACAGATGGACTGTTCATATAGCAGGGCTCCAGGGACCACTGGAGCAGCAACTGCCTTGAGTCTCCAAACCTCCCCAGCCAAAGCCCAGCATCCAAACCAAGACATCTCTTCATTAAGCAGCCTCCAGCATCACCTTGGCATCCATTACCTGCAGCCAGCATTCCCAGGACCATCATAAACCCTCAAACCTGCAGTTGTGCAATATCCAAATAACATCCTTAGGAGCCTGGAGAGCACTGAACACCAGGCAAGGGAGTGAAGGCAGCAAAATGCCATCCCTGATGTTATGCTGCTCAGGGACAGAATCTGCTTATAATGTTAAAATAACTCCTGTGCTGCCTGTCCTGGCCCAGCTCTCTCCACTAAGTTGAAAAAACTCAGGTTCAAAGTCCTGTGCTGGGCTCACAGCAATTAGGCTGCCCCAATCTTCCTTTCCCACATCTGCTCTGTCTCAGGCTGGATGACAAGCACAGATCTCTTTGCTCCCCCAGACCCTCCTTGCAGCTCCTGTGTCCAGCAGGGAGAGCACAGGGCTTTGCTCCAGCAATAGATCCCTTCTGCATGAGCATGAAAACACAGGCAGTGCCAAGAGCTCCTCTCCTTGCACCGCCTGTCCTTCTTTTTTTTTTTTCTTTTTTGGCCACAAAGCTGCTTTTTCCTGCCCAAAGGACCTTTTCCTCTTTTCCAGATGAGCCCCTGGATTTGTTTGTCCATGGTCTCTGCCCCTGCCTGCCTTAGCTGCTGGGAAAAGTGCCAGCCCATATCTGGTTCCTGGGGAAGAGCTGACCTGCAGCATCCTCCATGGGGCAAATCCAACTTCCAGGGTGGAAATTCCCTTTCCAAGAGCAGCATCTCCACCTCCCTGGCAATTCCAGCCCCAGGCACGGCTGTGCATCTACCCACAGCCAGCCTGGCAAGCCCAGGGAGTCCCAGCCCCATGGGCTGACAGCTCAGCTCAACAAAAAAGAGCCAAGTGGCTTCTGGCCCTCCTTTAGATCTGGGGCACAGAGGGACTGGTTCCCTGCAAGTGCAGCAGCTGAGCTGAGAGTCCCTGGGCTGCTGCACAGGATTAACTCTGATCACAGCACAGCATCTCCTGCCAGCAGGAAGGTCCAGGGTAGGGAATATTTTGCCAAAATAACGTGTCCTTGCAATAAGGAACCCTCCCAGCAACAGCAGAGCCCCAGGAAACAACACAGTGAATGAATGAGGAGTTATTAGGAGCAGAATCCAGATAAGATACTTGGGAGTGCAACGTATCTCTGAAAAACCCTCAATGATTGCAAAGTGCCCAGAGCAGCAGAGAAACCTCCCCTCCCATTAGATCTGCTGTGAACCCACTCACTCCAACCCAATAACTCCAACTGGCTTTGGGGGAAATTAAATTTCCAAACGAGAAAAGTCCTTTTCCTTGTCAGTGCCTCGCTGTGATGGATCGCAGCTGTCGGGCTTGCGGTGCCTCGCACGCAGCAGCCCCATCCTGCCTCACTTGGGATGGTTTCTGCATTCACAGAGCCATCACAGCATCCTGCTCATTAAAAACTTACCTACCAGTTCCTTAGATAACGTCAAGTTAAATTTTCCTGCTGCAATCAGCCAGGGCATTGTGCCTGCAGCACTCTGAAAGCGCCGCTCTTGAATGTTTCATGTTCAGAATGTCTGGGAGTTTTGAGCTTTACATAAAAATAAAATTAAATGTCTTAAATGATCACCTACTATGAACAAGTGTGGTGATTTATGCAAAAATTGTCACTAATGCTTGCAAATTTCTCTTGCTGAAAAAGCAAAGCGTCTTTTGCTTTACAAACAGTTTATATGAGATTTCTTGGTTTAGTTGCAGAAGTTTTTCCATTATTTTGGAATTAGCTTAGACACTTGCAGGGATGGGGCAGCCACAGCTGCTCTGGGCAACCAGGACCTCCCCACCCTCACAGGAGGAACCAGCTCCTCCTTGTCCTGTCCCTCAGTTCCTGATGAACTGATCCAACGTTAACAATTCCCAAAATCAGCTGTGAGGAGTTAACCCACAGCCTGCTGTAAAGCACTTACCTTTCACCTTCTCCTTAGGAAAGAATCCACCCTAAACCCCAATTCCCCACCCTCTTACACATTGCCCTGCAGTTTATCCCAAGCAGCTGATAGTTAATCCTGAGAATCTGTCCGTGCAGCAGAGTCTCCCCAGCCTGCAGCACCGAGGGCTCTCAGGGATGATGTGAAAAAACGAACCCAGGGGCTGCAGGATGCTGTGGGTCAGCAAACACAAACCACTCACCTCCCCACGGATGCTCTGGGGCTTCCCATCCCTCCGGCTCTCAGGGCAGTGGCTGCAGCTGTGGACAGCTCCTGCTTCCCTCTCCTCTCACGCCACTTCTGGTTTCATCTGGGTTCGTTGAACCATTCTGGTTTATTCCCCTGGGCTGGGAATCCATCAGTGTGAATCCTTCCTCTGCTTCCTTGCTCTCTGTCACATTCTTTCTGAGAGTGTGTGTCAGGTTTTCTTTCCTTCCCCACTTCTCCTCTGGGTGTTGTGTTCTGCTGCCTGCTCGTGCCACGTCTACAACCACCCAAACCCTCCAGCTCACTGAAATAATCCTCCCAGTCCCTCTCATTTCTCCATGTAAATACAGTTTGAAGCAAGAAACACTCAGGTTTTCCTCTTGATTTCTCTGGGAACATGAAAAGTATGGGGAGGAAGAAAACTAGGAAGCAGAATCTGGATGTACCTGGTTGTGCACAGTCTAAGGGCAAGCTCAGAAATCTGCTGTCTGTGCCTGCAGCACAAACCTCACCGGTGTCCCTGGGTTTCTCTGTACAGAATCAGCTCATGACAGAGGAACGAGGTGATTTTCTCTCTGCAAGTGGAAGGGAAATGGTTTAAAGTCTTCAGTGACACGGTGCCTGTGGTCAGGAAGGACTGGGGGTGCACAGGCTGTGGTCGCTGCTGTACCTGCTCTCATCCATCCTCCCTCTGGCAGCCACTTCCCCCCAGGGCTGCCTGGGGCTGGGCTGTGCTGGTGCCGCTGGAAAGCAGGGCCAGCTGCTGGGTGACACACGGACAATAGCAGGGTGGCAAGTTCTCCCCAAATCCCAAAGGAATTGGCCACATTGTGAGTGGATACAGACCGCACAGGCTGTAGTGGGGAGCCCTGGAAGAGAAGGAAAGGGATCCTTAGCCCTTGGATGAACCTCACCCTGCTGTGCCACCCCCAGAGCCCCCCACGGCCCCATCCCAGCACCAGCAACTCCATTCTCCAGTGGGAACTCGACTTTCTCTCCTGCTGGGATCTCATTCTGCGGAATCACGAGCGGTCCCACCCCATCCTCTCCGAATCCTGCTTTGCCTCCCCTTTGGCACCGTTTGTGGCTCAGGGGTTTGGCAGCAGCCGCAGGAGCTCAGCGGTGCTCGGCTGCCCTCTCCAGGGAAACCCGGCCAGAGGCAGGGAAAGCTTGAGAGAGAGGCAGAGCTGGGAACTCAGAGCTTGCTCCTGGCTCCCAGCCGGGAAAAGGGGGTTCTGTGGCTCTGCAAGGACCTGCAGGGGCTGGGACCCCCTTTCTGGAAACATCATGGGCTGTGGTGTAAGCACAGGAGATGTTGAATTGTCAGCTGTATCTCAAAAAATAATTCTTCCATTCCCATTCCCAGGAAGTGAGAAATCTACAGGAACAGGTATGAGACTGTAAAAAGCAGGTGAGAAACAAAGATTCTTTATACTGGTCCTGAGTTCCAGCAGCAGCACCCAGCCCCAAATTATTCCCTGCTCTGACACAGCCTCACATCCAGCAGCATCCTGTGAAATATGGACCCAAGTTTCTTCTGTCTGCAGAGGGAACTGTTGTGTCACAGAAACGTGTGTTGTAGGAAAGAAATCTTATTATTGCAGCATGGTTAGAAGCTTAAAAGCTTTCAATTGGACTCTGAGTTGTAGCAAAAATTCTGCCAGACTAAAGGAAAACCGTTAGAGCTGATTCCAAAAATTCTGCCAGACTAAAGGAAAACCATCAGAGCTGATTCCTGTAATGTAAAGCCTTTTTGGTCAGCTTGAATTTTTCCCCCTGCAGTTAATCCAGCCTGGAATAACCCTGCTTTGGGAACAGCCCCAAAGCCAGGATGAAGAAATGCTGTGCAGGCAGCGGTGGTTCTGTGTCCAGAGCAGAGTGAAGAGCCCTGGGGCTGTGCTGGGACACAGAACATGTGATGGGACACAGACACCAGCCCTGCAGGAAGGGTGGCTGGGCTCTGGGGGAGGACAGGGATGTGCTCTTCTTGCTCTGTTGTGTTTGTTGGGGCTGAATTTGAAAACTGGGTGGTGCAGATGGGGCTGAGGGTGATGGCACTGCTCACCTTGATAAGGTGTGACTCAGAGAGCCACGGTGAGTGACTCTGCTGCACTCACAGAGAAAATTCTCAGAAAAAAAACCCAGATTTACTGCTGTGTTTAGGACAGCTCCTGGGAGCAAACAGGGCTTGTCCAAGGGATTCTCCTGTGCCTGGCCTGCTGCAGAAACACCTCTGCTGCTCTTGTGGAGAGAGGAAGGTTCAGGTAAAAATGTTTTCCATGCTGCTAGGACGTGAAGCAGGCATATGGATTTAAATGGGCTGAAGGTTCCTGCAGGGTTCTGTGACTCAGAGCCGGTGTGGGTTCACACGGGGAGCTGTTGAGGCAGAAAACAGGGTGTGACTCGGGAGTCATGCCTGGATGTGTTTGTTTTCCAGCTGCGACAAAGCTGCTTCAGCACAAGCCCTTTAAACCCCCCCAGGCTCAGGTTTGGATCGCTGATCTGTCGGTGTCTGGGGTGATTTGACTCCCAGTGCTGTCTGCTGGGTGCTGTGCACACCCACACACACCAGTGCACAATGCAGAGGAGGATGTGAGCTCACACTCACCAGCTCCAGCCCTGCAGAGAAGGGAATTCGTGTTCTGGAGCTGATATAACTCACGTACTGGTGGACACCAACTCAATTAATGTCTAAAGCTTATATCAATATACTTATAAGGAGATTGAAGCAATTAAAATGTATTGTTTTATCACATGGCTTGGCTTCTTGAGACTCTTCTCTATTTACCCTGCAGAGGTTCAAATGTCTGCTTAGTTCCTGTAGCTCACTGCTGTGAACATCCTGAGCTTGATTTGATGAACACAGGTCCTCTGCCAGGCAGAATAAAAGATATTCTAAACATTACTGTATACCCAGTGCTTTCATGCAGATTTGAAAGAAAACACAAGCTCACATGTTTCCCTCACAAGGAAACTTAGATTAACAGTGTGGTTAATGTTTGGCTCAGGTGGAAACATCCAACGAGTTTCAAGTGTGTCATGGGGCTCCTGGAACCACAAAAAGTAAACATCTTGGGTTTACTGAAAGTCACCCACAGCCGGAAACTCGTCACTGTGAAATAAAACTGGGGCAATGGTTCAGTGTTGATTTAACAAATGAGTCATCCATGCTGCAGATTTCCTGCAGCATCCACGCTGAGCAGTTCCACTGAAACACTGGGGCAGGAGCGTGAGTGTGGTGAGATCCATCTCAGCCACAGCTGGAAGCATCTTAATTTGGGGCTAATGAAGCTCTGGAGGTTTTGTCTTCACCGGGACTTGCTGGTTGTGGCAGTGCCAGCACAGATGGAGCTGCTTCCCTGGGCTGGATTAATGTTTGCTGGGAGAGGGAGTGGAGGGGCTGAGTGAAAAATAAAGGTGGCTGGGGAAATGCTTGAGGTGGGGAGCTGAGGAGGGTTTGGGTAATGCAGCTCCCTGGGAATGTGAGGGAAGCTGGGATTTATTGCAGTCATCTTTGGACTGTCTGGAGGAAGTGGAATAACCCAGACAGCAAACACTTGCACAATAAAAAACTGCCACCCATGCTGTGTGCATGCTCTGAGAGGGTATCTTGGAGCTGAGGTCACCAAGTCTGTGTCACCAGGTGCCACAGCAGGGTGGCTTTGGAAGCTCTGCCTCTGGAGCTGGGTCTGTAGCACCTGGAGGGGCTGCAGGACATGAAGGGTGGGCACAGCTAAAATATCCCAGCCTGCCCACGAGGAGCTGAGGTCCATGTAGTGCCACAGCCTTAGGAGTCACAAATGTTTCACTGAGACCTTTGGAAAGGAGGAGGGTTAAAAGTCATGATTTGAAGGAGTGAAGTAGCTCCTGTTGAAGGAATCTCAGGTGGTGATGATAAAGAATTGAGACAGAAGCTCAGGATTCAGGCTGTGGCAGGAGCTCAAGTGCTTCTCCCTGTGTTGTGGTTACCCCAGCTCTGGGAACATCTCCTTTCCTTCCACTGCAGGAGAGGAAACCAGCCCAGGGCTCCAACAGCTGGAGGGTGAAACACAGAACTTGGCAAGCTGGACTTTGTGATGTTTGGGGGTATTTGTGATTTAAAAAACAGCCTCGTGTACCTGCTGGCCTCTGAATGATTCCGTTTGTTTCAGTTGCACAAATGCAGGAATGGCTTATCACTGACATTTCCTGCTCCCCCAGGCTAAATGTGTCAGCCTGACCCCAAAACCAGCTCTGAAAGACAAGATGTTTCTTTAATTATCTCAAAGATAGTGAGGACAAACAGCCAGACCTTGTGTCATCCTTGATCTGAATTGAAAAGTACACGCTGTTGTGCTCCCCAGACAAGAGAACAGAACATTTGCAGCCTGCAAAATGCTATTTCTTAATCCCACTGACATGTCCTGGCTTGAAAACATCCACACGCTGGGGTGAGATTGTTTTTTAGCAGAAATAAACCCACTAGAGATAGAAACAAAGCAAAAATCTGCTGATGTGCGTTACAGGAGAGTTGTTTATTAATGAGGGGAATTTCAAAGCTTACAGCAGATATTGTTGTCTTCCATTTAAAGACAAAAAGAAGCTGCTGTAAGGATCTCAGCTGTAGCACTGTGCCAAGAAATGCAAAGCAAAGGGAGGAAAAGTGATTAATTTGAGCTTGCTTTGTGCAAACATACCATAAAGAACAGGAACAAAGGTCTGGGCTCGGCTATGTCAGCCCATCTTGTGTATTAAAATATACGCTGGCTTTTAAAATAACTTTACAATTAATACAAAGTTCTTTTTTAGGGTCTTTGCCTTGTCCTGGTTTGGGTCAGTAAGAAAACAGTTTTGTTTTAGGGATAAAGCAGGAATATGTAATTTTTCCCTTCTGTAGCTAAAAAATGCAGAGTAACTCAATCCAGGGTCTTTACCTCAAAACAAAAACTCCAAATGTTCATGTGTTGTTTTTAAGCACTGCCCTGACGTGGTGGGGTTGGAACTGAGCTCGTTATTTTCCATTTTCATTGAAACTTCCTTTTTTTGGCCTTTAATGTGGTGTACAGTGCTAGACTGGCCTCCCAGTAGTGGGCAGGAAACACTCTCACATGTGCAAATTTCTTATACATGCTTAATTTTCATTCATCCTACACATGGTAAAGGCCAAGCCTTGTGTGTTGTTTCTTTGAAATGATCCTTTGAGGCAAAATAAGAGAATGTAAATAAAAATACAAACTGCAGCCACTACCAGGGGCTCTGCATACCCACAGCTGGTTTAAACCTGGGGCAGCTTTTCGCTGTATTTTAACCTGAAAAATCCCTCTACGTCGTTGTCAATACTTTAAACTTAAACATTAAATAGTTTAACTAAATGCAGGCGCGAGGAACAAACCTGAGACCTTCCATTTGACACCATTTGATCTCTGGGAGAGCTGCATTTTACTCTTTGTTCGCTGAATCTCTTCTCTCGCACAGCCGGGTATTTTGTACGTTTCTTTTTTTTTTTTTTTTTTTTGTGTTTTTTAAAATTAATTATTTCGCTTCTTTGAAGCCCCCAGCGGCAGCTGGCGAGGGCGTTCCGCAGTGTTTTTGTTGTGCTAATCCGCGGGCGGGGCAGCGGGGCCGGGGTGTGTGGAGAGGGGCTGAGGCAGCGGGGCCGGGGGGCTGTGGAGAGGAGCCAGAAGAGCCGCGGGAGGGGCAGCGGGTCCGGGGGGGTGTGGAGAGAGGCCGGGGGAGCCGCGGGAGGGGCCCGGAGCCCAAACCGGGCCGGGCGGGACAAAGAGCGGTGACCGCTCCCGCGCTGCCCTCCGTGAGGGGGTTCAAATGGCGGCCCCGCCCGCCCGCGCGCCGCGGCCGCTCTGCCCCGAGCCCGCCTGGCAACAGGCGGGGCTTGGCTCCCATTGGCGGAGCCGGCGAGCGGCGCGCTCCCATTGGCTGCGGCCGCGCGGCCCCGCGGAGGGGGGAGGAGGGAGAAGGTGTTAAACGGCGCAGGACGCGGCCGCCATTTTGTGTGGGAGAGAGAGGGGCGGTACGGAGCGGAGCGAGCTCTGAGGGTGGGGGTCGGACGGTAACGGCGGAGCAGCGCGGGGTCGGTTCCCGAAGGGCCGTGTGTGTGTCCGTGCTTGTGGGCGAGCGGAGCGGACAGAAGTCGGTAAGGGCGGGGCGGTGCGCGAAGGGCTGGGCGCGGCCGCCGCCATGTTGTGCTCCGTTGTGGGGAAGGGCGGACGTGGGGTCCCGGCTCCCCTCAGGTGTCGGTGAGAGAAGAAGGGTGAAAGTTCGGAGGCGAAGAAGCTCTGGTCGGCGGGAGCGGACGGCAGCTGGGCTGGGGCCGGTGACGTTATTTGGGCTTTTGGTTTCAGTCCAAACAAGGCGGAAGCTGGAAATGGAGATGGGCGGCTCCGCTGGAGCTGAGGGAGGGATGGGCAGGGGGCTGCTGAGTTTGGAGAGTGACAGGAGCTGGACAGACCCGAGTGCGTCAAGATTAAAATCTCAGAGATCCCAGGAAAAGACAAGCCATGAGTAAAACTGGAAATTAGGGTAAGAGTTACTAAGGAACTACTTGGCTAGCAAAGGTTAAAGAAACTGCTGACACATGACAGATGGATTTCTGTGGCGGCTGGGGAAGGGTTTGGACACTGTGGGCAGTTCCTGTATTGGTTTCAGTTCCCAAAGTATTTTCCATTGTACTTTACTTTTTCCCTACTAAAACGAAAGGGATAAAGTTCTTGATTGTCTCTTAAAATGCTTTTTAAGACCGAACATGAGCAAAATGTTGTTACTTGGTACACGCTAAGTATGACTGTGAACTTTAAACAGAGAAAGACAAACAAAGCTGTGTCTTTTGGGGTGGGGTTTTGTTTGTAGCATGTTGTCATCTTTAACACATAAAAAGACACAGCTCAATTCTCTGAATTACCTCTGCTTGCCCTTTTTTTTCCACCCCAAAGTGAAACAATTGTTTCCTTAATCTGAATTGAAATTTCTTTCTCCTTTCTGCAGCAGGACTTCTCTCTTGGAGCTTCTGTGCCGAGAATCCGATGTTGGGCTCGGCTCCTTGGCTGAAGACAGCAGATCAGCCCATGAAAACTTCTATTCTCAGCCAAAGGAAGGAGTCCAGCACAAGGCAGCACCTGTTCTTTCAGGCTTGGAAGCAAGAAAGGGGGCAAGAGTTGGAGAGTGTGGAATCGGAGAAGACCACTGAGAGGTAAATGGAGGTGGGAGAGGGCAAATAAACATTGTAGGAAAGCGCTGTGCTGGAGTCTGGGTGTGGGCTTTGGGAACTGAATTAAATCTGTTCCACTTGAAGTAGTTTTCAGTTCATTTTGGGTTCATCAAAACAATTCTCTCACTTAGCAGGAAGTCTGGGGAGTGGCTTTATCAGTGCAAACGTTGCTCCAGCTTTAGGTATTTACAGGCTGAATTTAAATGTCTGCAGTACTCAATACTGACTGATAAAATCTGTCTGTGCATTTTGTGAGCAAGGTTTTGTCAATCCCGTTCCTCCAGTTACACCTTTTCTGAGAAATGGTGGTTTTTTTTAGATTGATTTTTGTCCCTTTGCTTGAAATCTAAACGTTCTCGGAAATACTTCATTTTAAAAAAAGTAAAAAAGACTTCTGACTCATCTTGTTTTTACAGGTGACATTTAAGTTGAAGATGGGTGGTGGAGAAAGATACAACATTCCCATTCCCCAGGCTAGAAATACCACCAAGAACCATCAACAACTTAAGAACAGGCAGAAGAACAAGGAGCAGAATTCTCAGATGAAAACCTGTGTGAAGAAGGAAAGAGGCCACGGCTGCAGCTCCTCTCCTGGCGCATGGCAGGCCATGCAGAAAGGGGGGAAGAACAACAAGAATCCCAATTGGAATCCTGCTCTGGCCAATCACAACCTGTTGTTCACCCCTCAGAGCAACCAGAATTATGCTGGGGCCAAGTTCAGCGAGCCACCCTCCCCAAGTGTTCTGCCTAAGCCACCAAGCCACTGGGTACCTGTTTCTTTTAAGCCTTCTGATAAAGAAATAATGACATTTCAGCTCAAAACCTTACTGAAAGTCCAGGCCTGAAGTGTAACTTGTGTGATTTTCAGAAGTGATTTCGACTGTCAGGGTTTCAGATTTGAGCATTGCTGTTCCCAACTCCAGCTGCACAAGTGTGCAGGGCCAGGTGTTCTTGCTGCATGTAGTTAGTCACTTGGAGAGGGGTGAAAGTTTACATTCCCCTCATATTTTACCTCAAAAGTTCGATGCTGTGTTCACCTCACTGTGAAATATCCATTTTCTTGAAAATCAATCAAATCCTGAGCAGTCACCATTTTAATGTATTAAAAAAAAAAAAAAAANAATCAATCAAATCCTGAGCAGTCACCATTTTAATGTATTAAAAAAAAAAAAAAAGGGACTGTGTTCCAAAATTGGAGTAGTGACTTTAAATTGTTAGAAAACCACCTTTTACCTAACTTAATGCAGCATGAACTGAAACTAAAAAACGCACTGAAAACTTTAGTCAGGTTATTTGCTGCTTTTCAGACTGATGTGAGATTTGTTAAACACTCTGCAGAGCAGAAACCTCCACCTGGGCACAAGGGGAGGCACAGCTGATTCTCTTCCTGTCCCTGTGAGCTTTAGTGGCTCTGCTGCAGTGCTGGGTGAGGGTTTCAGGCTGTGCCTCCCATCTGGAATGTTCTGGAATAGTGTGGAAGAACTCCTCAGGCAGATCCATAAATGCCAGGAATTTCCAAGAGTGCCAACTGAAGACCTGGCATTGCCAGGTGACTGCCAAAAAAAAAAAAAAAAAAAAAANCACCTCTCCCAAAATCCTTCCTATGCCCACTGCACTGAGAAGTTCTAAACCACATTTTTGTATCAGTTTTTATAAAAAAAAAAAAGATAAAAAAGGTGGAGTTGTTCCTTATTTTGGTTTTAAATTGGTTCCCCTGTAACAAAAATGGTTTGGGGCAGGTGTTAGATGTTCTCACAGGGAAGACAGAGCCATGTAAATACATGTAAAGCATTGTAGCATATGTAAATTCTGCTGGGCTTTCCTGCACAGAAGTATTTTTAGTACAAAACTGCTGAATGTAAGATGACCATGTTGAGTACGTGGCCTGGTTTTAAAAAATGATATTTTGTTTTAAAAAAAAAAATATTAACAAAAAAAAAAAAAAAAAGACATTTGTGGCTGTGCCCTTAATACTTCACATGCAGTGAATATGCACATTGTATTTGGTTGTAATACTTTTTTTTTTAAGTAAAATCAGTGCAAAAGAGGCTTACTTAGATTTTTTTTTTAATTAAAGAGTAAAAAAAAATTAAAAAAAAAGCTGCTGGAGTTTCAGATCCTCCTGTTGTGAATGTGTAGGAGAGGTGTGTGTTCAGTGATGAAAAAAACACTGAAATGTTCTAAATCGAGTGTTTCACAAGAAATGCAAATGCCTGGGTGATAAAACTGAAGGATTGTAATAACTCTGTGTTTGTGAAATGCATCAGTGCTCTGTAAAACAACATTTTGTCCCAATCTTTGCTGAAATCCATGGGCAGAGGCCAGGGCAGGTGGCTCCTGTGCTGTCACCCTCAGCAGGAGCAGCCAGGGCTCTGAGAAAACCCCAGGATTATTCAAAACAAAGTGCTTTATGGGAACAGGCCTTTTGCAGATTGTGAGGTGCTCGGAGGTGTCTTTCTGTACATTCCAAATGCAGCAGCAGCTGAGCTGAATGTTTACAAAATTATTGCTCCAAATCACATGGAATTGGCAGTCTCTAAACTTGTGTTGTGACCTGGACCTTCACCAGAGTCTGACTTGGATCCCAGTTAATTAATTATCTATTCTCTACTTCAAATTGTCAATTGCTGATGATGTTTGTACAAATTGGAAACAAAAACATTTAAATAAATTTTTTTTTTTTTACCCCCTAAAAGCATCTCTTTGTTTTCAGATGGAAATGAAAAAGTGGGATGACCTCATTTTTGGCAATTCCCTTCCCAAGGGAGGTTTCTTTAACTGCAGCCTTCTCCTTGATGCCTTTGCAGTGGTTTGGGAACACAGGGCTGGAGAATTAACACTAATTAATGCTGCTGCCAAAAGCAGAGGCTGGCAAGCAGCGCTTGGGGCTCCCTCTCCCACAGACTACAGCTGGATTAATTAAGTCAGAAGGTGCTCTCAAGTTATAGTCAAAACTTGTACATTTTATTCCCAATTCACAGGGTTATTTGCACAGATGGAACACAAAACTCAAGAAGAAAGGATGTGGATGAATAAAACATCAGCATCTCCCATCAAACACACTACAGGGTACAGAGTCTTCCCTTCCTACAATAGTCTCAGCAGCAAGAGCATCTTTAGACAAATATTATAGCAATGGACTACAGACTTTTTTTTTAAGCAAGTTACAAGATAAATGGAGAAAACCAGCAATTCTTAATGGGTGATTATGTCCTAAAAATGTGTCAATTTTATCCCTTTGTACTTCAAAATGTTCATGTGCACCATCCCTGGCAAGGCCCGAGCTGTGCCCACTGCCCTGCTCTGAGCTCTCAGCCCAGACTCTCCAGGAAAAAAAAGCTCTGTCCAAGCAAAGAGGTCAAAACAACATTGAAACCAAAAGATTCCACTTCCAGTAAAACCATGATACTGTACATTAAACATCTTGATAAGACATAGAAAGGATAACATTGAGCTTTTAGAGACCAGGCTATCAGAGTCCCTAATTAAACACCCAGCTATTTAACCACTAAATTGAAGATTTTTGAATTACCAGTTGGGTGCATGGACTTGAGGTGAAAAAGAAGTTCCAATAGAGCCTTCTATGACTGCTGACACCACTCGATGCACTGCAGATATTTTGGAGCACAGCCATTACTTTCAGCAGAGTTTTTTTTTTTTTTTTTTTTTTTTACACACTACTTCAATTCTACAAATTTTGCAGGAATGACAAAATCTAGTTTTACCACAGAAAAATGTTAATTCCCACCGTTCTTGAGACTCCAAAAGAAAGATGCCTAGACATGATCTTTTGTAGCCTGCAAAGTTCTTGCATTCCAGCTGTGCATAACCTGCAGGAAGCTTGCACAAGCCAGGCTCCTGCTTTTGTTTTTAGGGCAGGACTGGGATACCTGCATCAAGGAAGGGAGATGTTATCTAGATGGGCTGTGGCTTGACTTGCATGAATGCATAAAAACATTCCCTGCCCTTTTGGCCACATCCTGCTAACTCGTCCCCAACTGAAAGGCCCACAGAACAGCTTCTTCACAATTTTTCCATGGGAGCAAGAACTAGGACAACATCTTTATTCATGCACTCTTGAAACATCGTGGGTTTGTGTTCGGCTTTTCTGGCTTGTTCATATACACAAGTCAAGTCAAAGTTTAGTCCTACCTCTGGGAGAGAAAGAAAGAACCATCAGAACTGGCAGACACTACATTATACTTGCAATGATCTGGCTTTTTCAAAACAAAAATTAAACTGTGCTATACATCAATGCTGAGGCACACAATATAAGGACATGCTGACACAACAGTTAAGGAATAGTTACTGTTACTCTGCCTGGAGCTGGAGATTTCTCCTCCCTCCTCCCACCCTTTTGCAGCTGGAGCAGCAGCAGGATCAAGCACAGCAATCCCTGCAGGTCCCTGCCACGCTCTCAGGCACCAGGACCCCTTCCAAGGAGGAATGAGCCATGAAGACTACAGTTATAAAAATTAAATCTATAAACTGACAAGAGTGAGGGGGTTCTGCTGTTAGAAATAATCACAGCTCAACTTATAAAGGGTGACAGTGGGTTTATCAAAGCAAGTCGGTGCTTTCCAGAGGATTTTTTGTCTTTCAGGGTAACATCAGTGCCAGGAGGCAGCTCCATCCCTGGTGCCACCTTCACACAACCACTGCTGGCACCAGTTTTGATATATATATTACATAAATTGATATGGTGATACTGTAAATTTCATTCTGTCACTGCTTTTAAGTAGTTTCTTAACCTGGTTAATAATACTTGAATTATAACCAATGGGGCAAGTCCATCCAGCAATAATGCAAAATTCAATATATTAGAGTACAACTTTTGCTCAGTGTTCTCAGTTTGTCTTGTACCCCTTCAAAAATGTGAAGTGACTTTTATTCAGACACTAAATGAAAAATTCCTGCCTTTGCTGAAATACCATAGTAAGGATTTTACTCCATAAGGGATGCAGAGCTCTACTCCTAACCATGCTCTGGAGTCAAATTCTAAAGCTACAATAATTCCAGTGGATCAGTATTTCCTTCATTTTTTTATTACAGCATGTTTGCTAAATTTACAGCAAGCAGAAAATAAGCTGGGTCTTTAGTTATTTTGATCAAAACATCGATGTTTTAAAGGTAGTACACAATATTTGTTAAAAAGAACATATAAAAATACCTTTTTAGAAGCCTCTATAAGAAAGGAAATACAAAGTTTAATCCCACAACTTTCCTCTGCTAGAGCTGCACGCTACTGCTACAGTTTTAAATAGACTTTTTGCTGTTTTTAAACTATACATCCAGGAAAGTCTACAAAAATTAAAGGAACGTGCATATAAATGATTGCATAGCAGAACATGAACATTAACTGCAAACAGTAAAGAAAAAGTTAGAAATACTATCAAATGTACAAATGTTCTAGATCAACCCCTAAGCACGTTCTGCTGACGAGATCCCAAAGCCATCTGCGCTTCTTAAAGGCCCTGCTGGAACACTGAACCCAAACCCTACAACATTTCTCTAAAAAGGAACTTTTGGAAATCAATGTCTTTATATGCTAACAGACATCAGACAGCGAGGAACACTTAAGTGTTTGATGGTGGCTTTTGAAGGCAAAGAGGAGAAAAATAAAATAAACAATGCCAAAAGCCGTTTCCGTAACAAAGGATCTTGCCTTCTAGAGAAATACTGGTAAGATTACACACTGGGTTTGTTATTTTTCACCTTCAATTTTCTAAATATACTGGATTAGTGATAAACTACAGAACTAGAGATGCAGCTCTTGTTCATATCCAACTTCAAACATTTGTTCTGAAGGAAAATGAAAACTCGTAACCAAACCACTCTCCATTCTGAGGAAGGAGTGATTCAGACTTGCTTGACCAACTGTTTTTGTTTTTTTTTTTTGCTGTGTAAAAAGCAAGCCTGGTAACCCAGGGAGATGGCTACAGTTTGATACCTATGAATACACCAACTAACCACAGGAGTCATTGGCATAAAAGTTTTAGTTCTTATATACTGTACACACACAACTCGAAACGATCTACTTGTATCTAACAGCAGGAAAACTAAGCAACTTTATGGTTAACTGCTCACTAAAATTGAGAATAGATACAAAAAACTGCATAAAATGTACACACAACCTAGTATTTAGTTGTTTGCTGCAATCTGGATTTAGATTTTGCCATTTCAAGGTGGGGTTTTCCCTCACTTTCAGCACCAGCAGCAGGGCAGAGGCAGTGAAGCCTCTGGCCCAATGGGTCACGACACTGCACGGGCTCTGAGCGAGCTCCAAGCCCAACTCTGCCCATGTTGTACATGCAAGGTGAGTTAGTACCATCTCTCCAGACAGCAGGGGAAAGAGAAATCTCCAAATCTCCCTCCAAGAGCTCCATCTGCCAACCTGCTGGTGCTGGTGGGCACAGAGAACACCGAAACCTGCCCTGGAGCCACGTTAACAAACTGCCAGTCTGATTTGCCAGCAGCCAGTGTTGCACTACAGCTGTCCAGTTTTCCTTTTTCTCACAAAGTTTAGAGTTGAAGAACCAGTCGAACAGCTGGTTTAACAGCCCAGCACAAACTGGTACCGATTTCTCTATGGGTGTGACATTTGTAAAAGGACAATGTTGCAAGTTACGATCAATCAAGTCACCACCAAATATCTAAGCATTAAAAATGCAAATCTTTACAAAAATATACATAGAGACACCACAACCAAATCAGTAGCTGCCCATGACATTTAACCAAGTGGACAATCTCTCTCTCCCTCTCTTTCTCTCTCTCTGTGGCTTCTCAACACTGTTTTAATTTCAACCATTGTCGGCTACAGGGAAAACTGACAAAGAAAATATTTTTTAGCACTGTTGCAACATCATATTCCTGATAATTTAAGTAAACTGAACTGTGTGTAAATGAATCTTACATGCCTAAACCAACATGGATACACTGTTAGTGGCCACTGGACTTGGGACTAGTCCAAGACCTCGATCTGGATTTTGACCTAGATCTAGAATGTGATCTTGACTGTGATTTGGATCTAGCTGGTTCTTTTTTTCTCGACTCCTTCTCATATCTTGAGCTGGACTTATAGTGTGTTTTAGAATCTGTTTTAGAGGTGCCTCTAGATTTGGTGTGAGATGCAGACCTAGACCGTGATTTAGCCTTCATTTCTTTCTTGGGCTGTGACTTGGATCGTGATCTTGAATTGGACTTAGATCTTGAAAAAGATCGATTGCGGTGTTTGAACCTAGCAGAATAAAGGGGAGAGAGGAGATTTGAATGTAAAAACACTATTCTTACACATCTAGTACAGCAAAAATTGTTTACCGTTTTTTTGCAGGAGAAACTTTTTTTTTTTTAAACCTATAGTTAAAGGAATACAGTGATCTAGTTTGCAATTGAAAGGGTGGAAAAAGTGAATTTTTTACCTATCATTGTCCGAATGGCTTCTGCTACGACGAGGTCTTCCGGTAGGTCTACTGCTAAAAAGGTACATCAGAAAAAGTAAACGGTGACAAATACCTATGCAAACATACAAACACTTCATACATTCTATTTTCAAGCTGTGCGTTTGCTTTTAGTTACTCTCCAATGCAGCACAGAATTGTTTCATTCACTATTTCTGATCAGATGCAGCATGCAAAGTACGCAACTCCCAGCAGTTATTCCCATGATAGAAAAAATAAAATTATTCAAATGACAATGAAATAGTCAGCATGGTGTGCCTGTGCTGTGCAGCTGAGGCCAGCCCCACACTTTTTGGGACACTTACTTTCTGGGGCTATAGGATCTTCTATAGCTGTAATCAAAGGAGCGACTCCTCGACCGTCTGCGCTCGTAACTGCGACTCCGGGACCGCCTGTATCTGTCATAGTCATCGTAACGAGAAGAGCTGTACAGGTTTCTCCCCTCCTTGGCTTTCATTTGGTTTGGTGCTGTAAAAATAGCAACATTTGCAGGTGAAGATGATGCCCTACTTTCTCCCCTCGAGGTCTAAGCCATGGATTTGGTGTTTTGATTTGATTTGATGTTTATGAAGGGACAGGTGAGAGGCTGCTCTGTGCTGTTTGTTTTGTGCTGCTTTAGCCACTGGACACAAATTAATGCAGCCTTGGGGGCACTGGAAATCCAGAAAGCAAAACAAACAAAAAAACCCCCAAACCAGTCAGAAAGGACTAATGCTCCATAAAAGCAGAACCCAGAGCTGGCCAAGGTGATTTCAGGCCAGCTGGAAACTGGTAGGGCAGGTCAGAGGCAGGACTGACACATTCTGACATTCCTGAATTTACCCAGTGAGTGAAAGCTAATTAAACACTTTTTCCTGACTGCACAGCACCACCATCACACCTGAGCCACAGCTCTCTTTAATGATTAAAGGCCCAGCTTATGCAGAGCCTTTGGTGGATGCCACACAGAGAAGTCTGATTCCAAAAGGAACCCCCCAGTAAAATAATTCACTTTCACTCTGCAGCTTAGTTATTAAAGTAATTAAGAATGAATGAATCTATTAGTCTTCCACTGGATTTCCTCTAAGCAGCACAGCTATACTTCCTCTGTGTCAAATTCAAACCCAAAGACCAGGCTCTGAGTATTTTAAACACGATGTAACAAACATCCTCTGTAATAAATGGCTTCAAATTTTATGTTTTTAAAGCCGCTTGCTACACACTAAGGTGGATTTAGTTAATTTTGTTCAGAAACTTGTTAAAAATCCCAGTGTTTATACCAGAGCAGATACTTGTCCTTTGAAAAATAGAATTGCCATTGAAAAACAGAATTGCCATTTCCTCCAATAAAGTTAATTTTAAGGACTGAGGGAGAACTGGACAGTCAGGTTGTGTCTCAGAGCTGTAACTAAAGACCTTTAAGGTCCTTTTATTCCCAGGCATCACATGAGCATTACAGTCCTGCTTCAGACCAACAGGTTTGTGTCAGTTTTACAAATCTGTATCTCCCTGTAAACTAAGACTGTGCACACAAACAACAGATTTAAAAGACCTAAATTCTTTTTACATTTATCTGTTCAGAAGACAAGTTCTGCTCTACCTTAAATTGAGATAACTTGAAACTGAATTTTATCCTGAAGCCAAACGAAAATGAAGACATTACCTCAATCCTGGAAAACACAAACAAAGCTCCAAAGAATGACTGTGCTGATTGCTGTACTTAGTTATCCATTTAAAATTAAAACGAGTTCATTCACAATTTCAGGATAAAAGGTGGTGCTATTTATATACAATAAGAACATATCACAATAATTAGCAGCACGTGCAGGGTTTGGTGATGAAATTAAATTACAGTAATTTCATGATTATAATCCACACGTCCAGGTGTCAGCAACTGTCTGGGGTTACAATACAGGATGTGATCAAAGGTGTCTGTTCCATCAGCATCTGTTGAGGGTGGGGCAGTAATCCTGATCTCTGTGGGAGATATTCTGCTGATGGGCCATCCATTGAAACCAGGTAGGGCATTGTTCTTTATCTTTTCACAACCCATCCTCCCTCCAGAAGTCATTTTCTGCTCATGGCCATTGAGTCCCACTGTGGGACTGATAAAATTACTGCAT
>PYHW01009782.1:1229365-1243769 GCA_013186435.1 Turdus rufiventris | reverse complement strand
GGTTTGCATTCTCCATTTCAAAGAGAAGCTCCTGCCTTTCTCAGCAGACACCTGTCCTCCAAACTAAAACAGCAACTTTTCCTTCTTTATCCATATATAAGCTGCACCTGATTATAAGCCGCACTTCGGGTTCGGACCAAAATTTTAGTAAAATGGTGTGGCTTATAATCATGAAATTACTGTAAATTAAATTTAATTTAATGAAACCCAGATGTGACAAATGGCAGCACTCACTCTTGCGGTCCCCCTGTGCAAACTGGATTTCAATTTGCCGGCCACAAATCCACTTGCGATCCAAATTGTGGAGAGCATCCTCTGCGTCACGGACATCTTCGAATGTGGGCAGTGTTAAGGCACTTGGCAATTTGAGCAGTTTAACACATTTGGTATTTAAAATAAAAGTAAAAATTAGCAAGTTATTTTCTCATTTTATAGCCAGGGGTTTTTTTAAGCTCTTTTGTTATGCTACTCTAGTGATTTTTTTTTTTTAATTAACCAACAGCTGAGAACTCCTGTAATAAAATTAAATTCTTGTAATACGACCATGAATTTATCCATCAGCAGGCACCTGCTATGTGATACTCTTAATTTTTCTTCTCCCACTTTTCCTTATGCAAAGAAAACAAAGGTATCCTTTCAAAATACACTTATTAATGGTAATTTAGTTCTCTCCACTACATTGGGTTTATGAAAATTAAGCCCTAGTTCTTAAATTATGTTGGACATACCAACAGTAAATATTAACTATTAACTCCAGAATTGGAATAAAGCTTTCTTTTTTTTTTTTTAACAATTGATTTTAGGTTTAAGTGATGCCATGTCACAGCCCTGTGTGCAGAGGAGCAGACACTGAGCCCTGCACTGACACCCAGGGCCAAGGTACAGTGACAGACATTTCTTTAAATGCTGGAATTGACACCCCTAATTCCAGTCTGTGGGACCCAAAACAATGAGCTGCCTTGGCCCTCCAGGCCACTCATTTCTCAGCAGCATCATCTCTGCAGGATAGAAACTTCCATTTCATTCAGACCACATCACAGTAGCACTCACAAGAGAAATATTACAGGTTTTGTCAATGGACTAAACCAGAATAATTCATCAAATCACTGCTTACATGACAGACAGAAGAAAAACTGTTATTCTGTAGGATACATCAGGTATGACTCCTTTAATCTTGGCCACCATTCAACTTCATCTTGACCTTTAACTCTTTAAGTGCTTGTCAGAAGGACTTGTCATGAGATGCTTGGCCAAAAATGACAGATGGCTTTATCTTTAACTTTGAAAAACAACCTTTTCCCCCTTTTGTAGAGAAAGCGAAGCTTTGTCTCCCATTATGGCTTGTCCTTCTTCCAGCTTTTCTTTATTTTTTCTTTTCCCAAACTCTCCCTTCTCTTCAAGCCTGATCCTTAAGAGGTCTTTGGCTTGTCTACTTGCCTTAATTGTTGAACTCTACTCTAAAGGTTCTTTCATGCTTTCTCTTTGGGGTCGCCATTACTGTACAGCTTTACATTCTGAGGCAACAACAGAGGACAGCAAATTAGGGGACAATATTGAAGAAAGAAGTTCACCTCATTTTTTACACAATCTGATTTTGATCAAGTGATTCCAGTTCCCATTTGTTAAATTAACAATGAATAGCAGCCACATTTTGCTAAGCACAACTTTACTTACACACCAGTGATAATAAAAACGTGCTAGACAATTTTGAGTCAGTGATAAATTTTCATTTAAATCATATATTATTAATTTCAGTGGCATAAGCAAGCTTTTATATTACTGGACTTAAGTTTTGCAAAAAAACCAAAAAAACAAAAAAAAGGCAAAGAACAATTGAGAGAAGTTAATCTTCAAAAATAACGAAACACCACGACATAAGTAAGACACTTATTAGATACAACACAAAAGTAAACTGCTTTTTCATTTAGATTGGTTACCTCTTACACCAACTTGAATTTCAAACTTCAACACCCCTCACTAATGAGCCATCTGAAGAAAGGATATTGAACATAGGCAAATCCTCGGGGACGACGAGTGTAGAAGTCAAGTGGAACATAAACATCAACTATAGGCCCATAGCGACCAAACTCCCGGCGCAAATCTTCCGACCTGCAACAGCACAAACACAGCCCTGCTATGGCTTTGGCACTGCTCAGGGTGCACCAACGCCCACCAAAACAAAACACAACAAAAATTTACAACTCACACGATCATCCCTGCTTTGTGGAAGTGTTTGGTGGAGGGTGAAAGTAGCAAAAAATTTTATTTTTAGGAGAGAAAGTTGTGTGGGCAGCACATGAAATACTCAAGTCTCAGGATGGTCAAGATACACCCTGGCAGTTTGAAACCAGCCTTCAGCATAAAATAAAAATGTAAACTGAGAAGTGATGCACATCATTCAATGCAGCCAAGGTCGGCAGAAAGTGAAGGAAAGGATTGTTAAATTATTGTTGTTATTATTCAAGAGATTTTGCAACACACAAACATCAATTATGAGAACAATCCAGGCACCCAAACTCATTTCCATAGGATGATCAATACTTACAACCACATCAAACAGAACAGATCTCAGTGAGCAGCCACTCATGCCCTCAGGATAGTTTTTTAGAGTTGGTTTTAGAGAGCTGAGACAAATCTGTTCACCCACCCCTGGAACAAAACCCTCCCCTCCACAGAGGGCTCTCATTCACATGTTTAATTTTATGATATTTGAGTACAAAAGCCTGCTTGAGAAGATTGATGTAATACCATATTTAGGTGGTATGTGAGAATTACTGCTGGCTTTTAGTATTTTTACATTTCTCTTGTGTCAGTTGGGAAACAAATCTCAACACAGTCAGTGCTGGCAGCATGGAGATCTCGCAATGAAACCACCTCCAAGAACTTAAGGTGAATCCTCAACATGATCCACATTATTGTAAAGAATTTGGAATTAATCATTCTCATGTATTCTTAAAGTAAAATAAACTATAGGAAAAATGAGTAAATGAATGGGAAAAAAACAGTTAAAGTTGAATTTGAAGCCATATATCACAATGTTCTCAATTAATTCCATTCCATCGTGCCCACACTCCTGTTGTTTGCAGAATAACTTTGGCCCAAGTTGTCCAAGCAGAGTTGGAAAACGCACATTTTATAGGATTAGACCTTACAGGGATCTCTGCACAAATTCTAAATAAAAATAACAGCACAGGAGCGCTCCGACAGATGCATTCTGTGCCAACAACGCTTAGTAAATGTTCCTCAGCTGGTAACGAACACCAAAGGTGTTTTGTGTCAATCGCCAAAGCGAAATGATGAAAACCAGCAGTTCACTACAAGCATATAAGGAATAAATAAGAACCCGTGCAATGCTATTTTTGTTATTCCAATTCCCTCTGTCCCGAGGACACAACAATGACCGCAGAACATTGCACCTGAACCGGCAGCACCTCCCACACCAACGGCACCGGCTACGCCAGGAATTTTGGGCACAAATGCTCTATTTTTTCCCATCTAGCAGCAATATTGCACTTGCAGAGGAGCATCCCAAACTCCAGCACCGCCCGGGTGGCACATCCCGCTGCACACACTCAAAGGCGGCTGCGGGACTTTCACTTTGTTGCGGCCCAGCTTTGTTCTTTCTGGACGCTGTTTGGAAACGGATCCGCGTGGAGAGGCGGGGAGCGAGCAGCATCGCGAGGAAAATGGAAGGCAGGGCAGGGAGAAGGGAGAGCGGAGAACGGAGAGGGCCGGGTTCGCCCCCTTCCCTCCCCCGGCCGCGGAGGGACCCCCGCGCCCGCGGCCTAGCGAGCCCGCCAAAGCCTGCGCGAGCCCCCGCTCCGCCCCCACTCACCGGGTGTCGTCGGCCACGTTCCGCACGAAGAGCGAGGTGTTGGGGGGCCGCAGGTAGCGGGACATGGCGGCGGCGCTGGGAAAGACTGGAAGGAAGGAGAGGAGGGAAGGAAGGAGGGAGGGAAGGAGCGAGCGCGGCCCGGGCGCGGCGGGAGCGGCTGAGGCGACCCTGGGGGAGCTGCACCGCCCGCCCGCGCGCCGCCTCTCGCGAGACTTCCCGGGGGGCTTCCGGCGAGAGCGAAGCGCGGCGCCAAAATCCTGCCCCGGTCGGGCAGCGCGCATGCGCTCCGGCCTCGCGCGGGAGCTCGCGGGCCCTCCGGCGCACGCTGCGCATGCGCGCTTCTCCCCTCTCCCCCCCGCGCTCGCGCCCGCGGGGCCTCGCTTTTCCCGCCGAAAGAGAGGGAAGGGGGAGCGCGCGCGGGCCAAGATGGCGGCGGCGCCCGCGGCGTGAGGGGGCGGCGCGGCCCGGCCTTGTGCGGCCGCCTCAGAGCGCCGTGGCTCCGTCCCGTCCCCTCCTGCACAACCAAATGGCACAGCCTCGGGCTATAACGCCCGTTCTGAGGCTCAAGGTGATGCCTTGAGAGGCTGGAACAGAGACTAGAAAGAACTAAAAGAATAAAGTACGTATTTATTAAGACACCTTAAAAGGATGCACCTTGGGCAGTACAAGAGCCTAGCTAGGGTTACACCTAGGATGGATCCAAGATGGATATCCTGTTCATGAGTTTCCACACTTTAATAAGTTTCAGTCCATTTACATTACATATTGGGGTTAATTGTTCATTACAGGTTCAGGTTATGAAGTCCCATCCTCCTGCTTTGCCCTCTTCAGTTCCCCGTTTTTTAAGCTTTTTTGCTGTAAAAGCACTGTTTTGTCTGACTAAACTGTGAAAAGAATTTACTAACACTTAACATGAAGCTCACAGCTACACACATAGGAAACACAGAAAAATATGAAAGCTAAAACTTAATGCATCAAAGGGATCACTGTTCTGTGGCCTTGTTGTTGCAAAATGTGGAGCACATAAGAGTTCTGTTAAGAAAAGGTGTTCACTGACGATTGACATTTTTCTGCTTTCAAGCCTAATGAGCAAGAAGGGAAATGTGAACCATGAAACAGCAGCCAACAAACTCTGAGGGATGTCCCTGTGTTAGAAAAACAAATTTGTAGAACCTTGGTAAGGTTTAGGGCTGGACATGGCTCGATGATCTCAGTGCTAGGGGGAGGTTAACAAGGTTTGAGAAAAAAGGATGCCCGCTGGTAGAGGACACAAAGAATGCAGAATTTATGGGCCATCTGGCAAGAACTCCCAAGATAAGACAGAAACTAATAAACCCAACTCAGCAACGGTGCTGTAATTTTACATTTTACATCTGCAGGGGCAGGTCGTGACCACCAACCCACAGACCACTGACCCAAAAGGAGAGAAAGACTGAGAAAGGCACTAATTAGCATGACAAACAACAGAATAATTCACCAACAGAAGATAGAACACTAATTCAGAACTATGTGACTTGTAACCAAAGGAACATGAATTCCTTTTGTTTGCTAAAATGTTTCAATAGTAATAAATTCTGATCGTTGGTGTGCTCGATTTGTGGAATCCCACAGAGCCCCCAACTGTGCAACTCTGAAATCAATGACCAGTGTCTCTCTGGAGGGTGTAACTATTGTTGCACATGGAGTAATTAATACAATTTTTGTGGAGAACACCATTACCCTGTTGAGCCCCAGGAGTTTTCATCCCACTGTTTGCACAGGACCAGCCCTTGCCATTAAAGCCGTTTGTGTGATGAAAACAATACAGTTGGTGGGTGGAGAGATTATTTCTTACCCTGCTCGTGTGTGACTCACATAAAGGTGGATAAAAGGCACATCTGTGACCCAACAGTCACAGGGTTTTGTGGAGAGTTCAGTGAAAAGTGTCTTCATTTTTAGGAGGGATTTTCAGCAAACTCGAGCAGGGACGGAAAGACTTTGAGCTGATGCAGCCCTGCCAGCAGTGTATTTTCATTTTTATTTTTAATATTCATGAATGAAAACTGGTGGGAGGACATTGCTGTTCATATCTTGGCAATCTCACACTAAGAAGTGCTTCGTTTTTCCAGGTTTTGAGTGACAGATGATTGGAGTTTGAATGGCAGATGAAGTTTCAGTCATGGGAGATGTGCAGCCATATACACTTCACAAAAAAAAGGAATTGATGTGGTTGTGTGTTCAGGGTCTGTGTGCAGGACTCAGCAGAGAAGGGATGGGGATCTCTGACCGTGTTTTTTACAATTAATATTTACAGTTAACATTTTTCTGTAAGCAAGCAGCAGGTTGAGTGTTACCTTGTGCAATATAAACACAGATCTGCTCACACAAACCATTGAAAGAACATTAAAATCAAACAAAAAACCAATTTAAGTGAATTGACCAGAGTGGACTTCGGTGATGGATAGAAATCCACACTGCCAGGATTGTCAGAGCTTGTCAGATTGGGAATCAAAACTTTGAACAAGATCCAAATTCAATTATAAATACTCCAATTGAGTCCTTCACAGAAAAAAATCACTTGTTTTTGTGGAATAGTGAATCTAGAGCTACCATCCCAGCCTTTGGGCCAGCTGGGAATGCTCATTCCTTTGGCCATGGCTCATGAATCTCAGTCTGATCTAAATCCTTCAGGTCTGGACTACTCCACACGAGGACCTGCACTGAATTTTCCACCTCAGTCAGAAGGACATTGCCAGAAGGATGGGGAAGATTGATACGAAATCCTTGCAATTGTGAAGACAGCCAGGTGAGGCGTTCCTTTAATTTTTTATCATTTTGACCATTAGAATGACTTTGTTTAAGTTCTAAATAAGGTTTGTGTACTTTTAGTGCATAGTGTCTACAACAATCATTTTGTATCAGGTTTTAAATGAGTAACGAATGATCTCTGCCTTGGTTTAGAAATAAACCTGGAGTGTCTTGCATGGTCCATGCTCCAGTTTGCAGGTACAGCATTCTCTGAATTTCCTGCTGGAAAACCACATCATGTGTTTGGTTTCAAGGTGTGTTTGCAGCAGTTACCCAGCAACTCTCAGACAGAAGGGTGCTGAGCTCTTTCTTGGGTGGCTTTTTGCAGCACCAGTGCTTTAAAGCAGCCTCCTCCTCCTCCCTGAGTTTTTCCAGCCCCGAGTTCTGTGCTGTTGATCTTATTTCTGTGTAACTCACATGGAATTTCATTCTGGCTGCAGGAGTGTGCTTGGCATTAGAGCTGCCTGGGAAGCAAAATGAGCACAAAGATCCTTTATGCCAGTGAAACTCCCCCTGAGAGCAGCCTTAGCCCAGAATAAGAACACATTTCCCAAATTGCCTGTATCATGTTGTGTTATTAACTAAAACACAACCTCCCCCCTCACAAACTGCTTTTCTAGCATGGGCAGATGGAAACTCAGCTCTCTTCCCTGGGATAAAACCTCTCACTGCCATTAGAGTCCAGTAACTTTGTTATGGAGGTCTTGCACCCAAAACCCACTCTAACAACTCTGCAGTGACTCAAATGATGAAATTTGCTGCTGATACAACAGTGGGATTTAATCAGCAGAGCAATGGATCCAGGCACAGCTCCTGTGTGTTTTAGACTTCATACAGACACAGGGGCTGAGCAAAATCTGCTTTATTTGAGCTTGGGCCATGACAAGAAACTGGGAGTTCATTGCAAATTGGAAGAAATGTTTAATTCTCATTGCTCTTGTAGTGCCTCTTAATTGTACTTTTGTGTAATTCTGTTGAAGAACAGCCATCCCTATTGTTAAAGACTTGTGAGTGGTTCACAGCTTTTAAAACATTGCTTTTCTATTCCTGGGACATGTGGTACAGATCAGCTCAACAAATGCCTGATTGTTCTGTTGGCCAGGTCAGAGGGAACGGGCTTTGGTTAAAGACTAAACTTTATTAGACACAGGAACTAAAGCTGAGTGTGTTTCAGTGTGTGTGCAAGAAATCAAGAAACATTTCTGTAGCTTTTGGCTGCTCCCAGGGATTATTGTGGTGAACTGGAACAATGTGATTTATGTCCAGGTTGGGTTGTCACTCTGAGGACAGAGGGGAAAACACAGCCCTGTAGCAAGGGAAGTGCTGTGTGAGAGCAGAAATTATCTTTATTTCCTGTTTGCTGAGACAAAACAAAGATCACACCTTGTGGAAAGTGCACTTTATTTCAGGTAGGTAAAGGTGTCACGAGGAGGGGATCTGGCTTCAGACTTTCTTGCCTTTTCTGACAAGTGTTACTCCACCATATGTTATAGTCTGTGGGAGACAAATACACATTTAAACTTCAGGAAATCTATTTATAGCTGAGTCTGTAATTCATAAATCATCCTAGTCCACAGGAAAATACACTCGCAGTACCTGTCTGTAAATACATGTACAACATTTCCACCAAGGAAAAGGTGGAGTTGTGCTCCTTGGAGCAGCTAATCAACATTTTTTCCTTCAGCACTTTTTATTTTTTTTATTTTCTAGCACTTACCTCCACCATTTCATTTCCTTTCACTTCCTGCTCGTGAGAGAATTTATCTGATTTGCACACCAGCTTCCCATTGACCATGTTCACAGTGCACTGTTGGAACATTTAAAAAATGTTTTAAAAGAATTAGATTTGGGAATTCAATTCAATGAACTAGAGGACTAAAAAACAGGAAATAAATGACACTGATGTTTCATAATGACAGCTGCTAGTTTAAACTGGAGAGCACAGCATTTGAATAGGAGCTTTAGGAACATTTCTCTGTTGAAGTGATAGAAACGTTTGCAAATGGAAATGGTACAAACAAATTCCACTCACACAGAAACGAGAAACGGAGGTTTAGGGATAAATAAAGAGTTGGGATGCTTTACCTTCAGCTTCCTGCCATCCATGGTGGTGATGTCAGCCTCTTTGCCGAGTGTGAACGAGTTGGTTACAGATTTGTTGGGTGTTTTGGATGTCACAACGAAGTCATTACCTTTTTGTTGTATTTCAATAACAGGCTTAATATCTTTGGCCAATTTAATAGTGTCATCTGGCAACCCTGCAAAACCAGGCAAAACAGGACTTTTTGTTAAGGAAACAGCAAATTCTTCTCTCCAAAAAGGCTCAAAAGATCCAAGCCAATACTGGAACTCGATGTCCAAGTTAAAACACAAATCCTGATTTGGGTTGCTCTCTTTTCTGTGGGCTTTTTGCTCCATCCCTTCTAATTAGTTAGATTTGATGTTGTATTTGGTGAGGTGTCAGATTATGCTTACTTTCTTTTCTTAAGGGTGATGATTGTCCATGAAAAACCCACGTGTGTGTTATTTTCCCAGGGAAATTGGAGTTGGGGGGGAATTATCTGTCCAGTCAGAACTGCAGCAGTGTGGGAGTTCCTCACAATCCCTTTTTGGGGTGTCCGTGGCACGATTTGAAGGTGTCATTGTCACCAGAGAGGAACTGGTTCTGTGATGCTGTCAGACCTGGAACTGGATCTTATTCTCCTGAATATCTCCTGTTCACTCCTAAAAACCCCACCGGGAATGTTTTGTTGGTAAAGGTAAGTTCATATTTATTGATGTGGCACCTCCTAATCCTCACATCTGATAATCACTCAGAGTTTACTGACACTTATTAAAGGTGATAATCACTGCCCACTCATTACAGGTGTTCATTATTCACAATTTCTGACCAGCATTTGTGCTGCACAAAGGGTTTCTGCACCAGTAATTATGAAGCTGAATAAGTCATTGACAGCTTGTTTCTAGTTATATTTTTTTATAAAATTATGAGTCAATCAACACACCTTCGTTTGTGTTACAGCTATTCTTTCTTGAAGAAATCCAACATTAAAACAGGGATTTGAGGGTTATCTGTAACTTTTCTCCATCCATTTACACAACTTTCAGCTTCTTTTCACATCCAAATTAAATCAGACAGACTTAACCAAGCAGGGCGAGTTTGTCATAGAAAGAAAAATTCCATGGAAATGCAGAAATAAAATCTGTGCTGGCAATGATTCGAGGAGGAAGCAGCCACTTACCCAGAGCCTTGAGGAAGGGCTCGAGGTTCTCCTGAGTGTGGATCTGCCAGGTGCCCGTGAACGCCATGGTGTGACACAGCCAGGGCTCTCCCTGCTAGCAGGGATGCTCTTTATGCAAAGCGAAAGGCCAGCCCAATATTGTCAAAGGGCTAATTATTAACCTGTAAAGAGCAATTATTAATCACTTATTTATCCTCCATGACCATAACCTCTCGTTCGTGGTGCTCTCACCTTTACTCTGCTGTGTTTGGTACTGACCTCGGGGAATTGCTCCTTGTTGTTGGAAAGCGTTGCAGTGCAGCTTCATTTGTTTGTTTTTTGTTACAACTTCTGTGTTTAGCACGTTTGCTGTGCCTTGAGTAGAATTCTTCAGATAAAGTTATAGTAGATCATGGTACAGCAGGAACTTCCTAATTATCACAAAATTCTCTGCTGTGGGCATTTGAACCTTAAATGGTGGATAAAAAATTAATAGAATAATTTTATTTCTCTCAAAATTGTGAACCTCACATTGCTTGAGGACAGGAAAAATCACGTTGGAGTGGGACATCAGTGATGATTTTATCCAGCAGATGTCAATGATGTGCATTTAACTGTGAATTGAATTTAATTCAGTTTGTTTTTACTTTTTGTTTTAATAGAAGATAAAAGATAGAATATGGAACATTGCTTGGATGAGTTATTTTTTCTTCTCACCAACTGCACAAGGAATTCTTCACTCATTCCAGCCCTTGAGTGCTGTTCCTTGCTGTCTGTGCAGGCCTGACTGTTGATTTTGGAAGATTTAATGAGATTATGTGTCTTGCAATTAGATTGCTTAATTCAAACAGAGCCTGTATCCCAGGGGTGGGTGACCTTTCCAAGGTAACTTTTCATTCTATTTAAATACAAACCCAATGCTCAGCTTTTTCTTACCTTTTTTTAGTAGGTAATTTTAAAGAAGATTCACACAGAAAGAAGCCAGGTTTGTAATGACATTTCCCTGTGAGAATTGCTGATTTGCAGGGCCATTTTAATGTGTGGAACGTGTCCTGACTCCCCATCCACCCAGAGCTGCAGTGATTTCATCATGGATAAACTCAAAGCAGTGCTGAGATGTCACCCAGGGTTTGAGTTTAATCACACACACACAGAGGATACAAGAAAATCTGCTACAAGAAGTGATTTAATACAAAAGCCTCCACTGAAAGCCTCATGTGTGAATCCTCTGGTATTTCCCACACAGATTCACAGAGGCAGAGTCTCTCTGGAAGGTGAACATGCAGTGCACACACAAGAATGGTTCTCTAACAACACCAAAACACTGAAATATTGCTAAAATAAACAGAGACACAAGCCTGAATTCTAGGGCAGAGACACCAAAAGGCATCTGAAGGAGTTAAATTCCTTTTAAACACAAGGAGCCAATGAATTCACTTAGCTTTTTTTGTGGTAACCCCAGCTGGGATTTCCTGCTCTGTTGCTACTGGGATGTCCCCGTGTTTATAGACACTGATAGTGACCTGCCCTGTTTCAGAGCCATATTTATTCTTGACATAGATGCTGTATTTTCCTGTGTCTTCATTGCAGACCTTCTCTATGGTGATGGTGACCATGGAGCCCTTCACATCCATCTTGTATCTGTCCTTGAACACGATGACCTTGTCGTTTTTGAACCAGCTGATCTCTGGGTAGGGGTCTCCAGACACACAACAAGTTAAGCACAGGGTCTGTGAAACAGAGAACAGGAGTGGATTAATTATGGAGCTGTAAATGTACAGGGAAATTCAGTTCATAGAATTACAGCATCATTTAGCTTGGAAAAAAAAAAACTTTAAAATTGAGTGCAGCTCTTAACCCAGGCCCCACTGAACCATGTCCCCAGTCCACACATCTTTTAAATTAAGAACAATAAAAATCAGTTCTTGCAGTTTCATTAGGTGACATTCCACACTGATATCTGATATTCCTTTTCCTGATATCTTCCAGGACAATCAGGATTAAGGTGCCTGAATTCACTGGGCCTGACTCATGTTTGTTTAACTGTCTTTTTATAGCTCCCTATGCTGTAAAGTGGCGCTCAAACAGGCACGTGGGGAGTGTGCAGTTACTCTGCAGAGTTTTTGTGCTGCCTGTGAAGGGGAGTGTGACTCAGAAATGAAAGCAGAGAGTTGCTCTGATGGGAAATCCAGGCCCAGCACTTGAAAGTCCAATCCTGTGCAATGGGAGGAGAACTGGATCTGGCTGTGCAGATGACCCAGGAGGGCACCACTTCCCACCTCAGAAAAGCTGCTGGCAATGCACAGGAGGGTAAAAGGATCTTTCCTCCCCAGCAGTGATCCTCCTGTGGCTCTGCAGGGACCAATTAATGGAGTTACTCAACATTACCTTGTCCTCCATGATGGTGGCAACATCTGGCAGACCTTGAACAACTCTGGCACGACCTGGGATGAACAAATACAACCTTTTAGATTTTCTTATCAGCAAACTTGGCTTTGTTTCACTGAAGGGAAAAGATTCATTTACTTACGCTTCTCTGCTATGGCTGCTTCCCTGAAAGGGAGAGAAAATAATTGTGGTTTTATTTATTAGCCATTATAGTAACAAATTAGAGTGGGAGATTCAAAATAGATTTAGCTGTGAAAATATCTAGGCAGGAACTTACTTTAGCCTCTTGTGCTCAGCCAGGGCATCTTCAAAAACTGCAAGAAGGAAAGGTTTTAGGGAGAGTTGCATTTGTTTCATTGCACTCAGTAGATTTAGCATTATGTTGTTGTTATCAGTGATGGGATTACATGGATAAATGTAATTATCCTCTAGATAGTATCTGTCCCTGCCTTAAGGAAACACAGCTCTGTTTGTGCACTGCTGAAATAAGTGGGACAGAGTTCTCTCTTTCCAAAGAGAAGTTCAGAACAACAGTTTGGAAAAGCCTTTGTAAACCTGAAGTTTTCTTTCCCAAGATGCCACCTGTGAGCTGTGTTTTCCAGTGGAGGAATTGGACACATCCCAGGAGCAGTTTCCCCCTTTTCATCCTTTGCCAGCAGTGCCAAGGCTCCCTAAAGTCTTCCACCCTTTTTCCTGCCCACTTCCCCTCTCCTCATGCTTCTGTGGACTCTTCCCTGTCCTCCCTACCCCAATTCCACATGGAAATCAGCTCCAGCTCCAGCTCCAGAGAAATCCCAGCCCAGGCTTTGAGGGGCTCCTGGAAAGCAGCTGAGCTGTGCCTCAGCTCACCTTGCCCAGCCAGGTCTGTGGACAGTTTGTGGGAGCTGTTCCCATCGAATAACTCCAGGGTGTATTTGCCCTTATCATCCTCCCTGGGCTCCAGGATGTGCAGCCAGATCTGATTCATGGTGCTCCCAGCTCTCATCCTGTCACGGCTCTGCAGTTGTTTGTCCCTGAGTAAACAAGAGATGTCATTTCAGTCAGATTTAGGAGAGCTGCAGAAATCAGAACCTTCATTTATTCTACACCTGTAGTGGTTGGAAGTGTGGGAGTCAGGATTCATTTCATGGAGGGAGGAAATCCCATGGGGCTGCACTTTTAGGCAGTTTGCCAAAGCTTCACAAACTCTACAAAAGAGCTCTTAGTTCTCATTTAAGGGATTGAATCCCATTTAGATATTGAATATTTTCAAGTATTTAGCCCTTGAATGTTATTAAAAATTCGCCTCCTTATCTACATGTGTAGGTGGTATCTAATAAAACCAGCTCTTTATTTAGGAAGACATTGTGAGGTTAAATTAGTCAGTGTTTGGGCAAGAATTTTGTAATTTTGGGAATATTTTTTATTCAGAGTGGGGGAAGAGAGTGGTTGAGGAAAACATGCCGTAGTAAAAATAAAGTGTTGGAAAAAATTCTGTCTGTAACCAAGGAGGCTGTAACTGAGAAGTATCACAAGTGAAGTGCAGCATCATTATTATTCTAGTAATGATGATCACTTATAAATATTCCTGCAGTGCTATAAAAATAACATGACTTTTCATTCTGGAATTCCCATACATGTTCCAGGATGAGAGTGAACTGTGGATTTCAGCCCTTACTCAGACAAATCCACAGTTGCCTGAAAAATTTATGGGCTCAGGCCTAAATGCTGAATTTTGGATAAAAAGTTACAAGGAACAGTGCTCCAGAAGCTTTGCAAATTTTTTTTTTTTTTGGGACTTACTTGTGATACCATGTGGTTTTCATGTAGTCTGTGTAGTACTTGACATGCGTGTAGATTTTGATGCCTTCCTCAGTGGGCTGGATTTTCAGAGGTGTAGCAGAAAGAGCTGATGGTGGAACAGAAAGGTTGAAGTGGAGGAGGAAGGCACAGATTTACAGTAATTTCACGATTATAAGCCACACATTACAATACAGAGTGTGATCAAAGGTTTCTGTTCTGTCACCATCTGTTGAGGGTGGGGGCAGTGATCCTGATCTCTGTGGGAGATATTCTGCTGATGGGCATCCATTGAAACCAGGCAGTGCAGTGTTCTTTATCTTTTCACAACCCATCCTCCCTCCAGGAGTCATTTTCTGCTCATGGCCATTGAGTCCCACTGTGGGACTGATAA
>PYHW01009782.1:1207684-1226622 GCA_013186435.1 Turdus rufiventris | reverse complement strand
GAGAAAAAAGAAAAAAGAAAAGTTTGTCATGGTTCCTGTGGGAATGCTTCCATCTAGTGCTGGATTCCCGCAGTGCAGCTGGGAATTCCCGATTTTCCCAGGAACAGGGAAATAAATTACTTTAGATCCTTTCATCCTATACTGAGCAACTCTGAAGCCGAGAGGGACGCTGGATTTATGATGTCGTGTCACAGTGGCTGTGAAGGGAATATTTTTATCCTTACTAGCAGGGAATCACCTTTCCAGTTGGGGTATTTTTCCAATGAACTTGATTTATAAAATTCTTTATTCACCATCATAAGGTGGGAGGTGAAAGTGGAATGCATGGGTTTTACAAACTTAGCTAGAAATCCTGTTTTTTTACAAGGAAAGGCAGTGGATCTTAATTACAGAATGGATGTTGAGGTTGGACAATTTTCAGAATTTGAAAGTGTTCGGTGCCACTGATGCAGAAGATCTCTACTGATAAATCTGCCTAGCTTGGCTAGAACTATTTCATTATTTTGATTTTTAAGGGCAGGGCAAAGTAGCTGAAAACAAGGAGATTTATCCTAGTGTTTTAATCACATTAATTAATGTGTTTAAAAAGGTGCTGAAGTGAAATAATTTCACTTGGGTTTTGCCATCCTGCCCTCGTTCTGACAAGTCCTGAACTTTTGGCTGATCTTACCCTGCTTTTTCTTCCACTGTCTCCTTTTTGCTTCAGCTTCTTCTGCCACTTTTGCAAAAGCTGTGGAACAGCAAAGGACAAAGTCAACAACCCCCATTATTGGATATTTCCTGTACAGAAGGTGTTAGTGCTGTTTGTTTGTGCTGGGAGCCCAACATTTATTTTCATTAAAACAAAAAAGCCACTGAAGACTTGACCATTGAGCATCTAGAAAATTAAATACAAGATTTCACAATATAAAAAGGTAGGCTAGAAAACCTGAAATTAAAATATTTAAAAAGTAACAAACACTGAAGAAGGCAGAGAGCACAACCACATCTAACTTTAGTATCTGCCTTAAAATTGTCAATAAAGAGGAATGGGCACTTCTAATTAATTCATTTTCTATCCTGAGCCCAGCAAGTGCTGAATCCCTCTGGAGAAGTGCCTGTGTCTCTCCAGGGAGATCTGACATTTTACAGACATTTTCCAGTCAAAAACTTAGGAAGCTTTGGAAGGTCACTTGAAAGCAAAATGCAGAGAATTGAAAGCAGAGATAGGCACTCGTTGGGGAAGGATTTGGATGAGAATCTTGTTCCTTTCTATTTTTAATTAATTTTAGGAGGCTCTCTGTACTGCTTGAGCTTTTGTGCCTTGTCCTGGAGTGCAGTTGACACTTGATTGCATTCAGTGCAGTGAACCAGCTGCTTAAATACACTGAATTTCCAGCCTGATCCTGCCCTGAGATAAATGACTGCCAAGGCACAGCTCACCACTGCAAGCTAATATGTAAAACATTTGGAAGAAAGAACTGAGCATTCCACTTGAGCAGCCTGCTTTTTTCATCAAGCACCTATTTATAAGACCAAAAGGTTTAATTTATGGTAAAGAGAGATTCAGATCATTTCTTAAATGATTCCTGGACTTTAAATCTGGGCTAAAATTTGCTCTCCCCATTCCCAGTGTGCCATTAGAACTGTTGGAAATACTTTGGGGCCTTGAGTGCCTCACAAACTTTCCACTGAGCATGGCAGTCTAAATCTGATCCCGAATTTCCACTTACATTCATCCAGGAGAACGAGGGGGAATTGATTTTTGGCTTTCCCATCTTTGAGCTGGGCTGTGTACACCCCTTTGTCATCAGCACAGAAATCCTGGATTATCAGTTCCACAAGGCCTTTCTCTCTGACAAAGTTGATTTTGTGTGTCTGTGTAAAACAAAGGGAAGGGGATAAACTGGAGAGTTTTTCCACAGTAGAAATGTTCCAAGGTGAGATCCTGGCACAGCATCTTGTAGAGCAGATATTCAGTCATTTTGTGCCTGTATCCTGATTTTCCAGGATAAGGAAGGCATAGCACTGTGCTGTGCCATGCTGGGGGATTCATCTCTTATTTATGTGAGTGGGAATGGTAGAATTGTTTCCAGCAGAGAGAAAGTTTCTGTAAAACCACCTAACCCAAACCATCCTTCCTGGGTGGATACTGCAGAGCTGAAAGCAGAATATTTGTGATTTTTAGTGGCATGGAATTGTTGCACTCAGTTCTAAGCTGTGTAATTTCATATTTGGCCAGGATGAGGAATATTTCCCCCTCCTGCTGAGGTACCTGCACCCAAAAGTGCCAGGTGCCTAAACACAAATATCATCATTCTGCCTCACTGCCCTGTTTGCTCTGAGCAAATATTGTCCTTCCAACGAGCCTGACAAATGCTTTTCATTGTGCAGATCCGTGTCAGCTCTCCAGTGGAGAGGAGACAGATTTTAAAAGAGATAAAGCTTTGGATAAACTTGTTACATGTTGATTTAACCCCCTCAGCTTGGCACTGACAGCTCCAAGTGCTCTGGCCTGGTCCTGTCCTTTGTTCTGGGGGTCCTGGTTGTTGTCTGGGCTGAGCTGACAGCCCATGATTTATCTTTGTGCTTCATTCTCAACTGTTCTCCCCTCTGCTCCTCTCATTCCAAGTATTTTTAAAATGTTCTAATATTAATTTGATATGTGAGGACAAGGAGGAGGCCTGAACATTTTTGTGGATGTGTGAGGAGGTTGGAGGCTGCTGTAACACATCAGGCAGGGTTATTTCCAGGGCTTTGCACTGAGAAATAAATCACCTCCATCTGCTCTTAGAATTAATGAGATTTGTCTGTTCACCATCAGCATCTGATGGGACTTTAGAAATCTGGGAATGTTCAGCAGTGGGAAAATAAATCAGGATTAGGAACGTTCAGTAAATCAGGATTAAAAGCAGAATAAAACCCACAGGGGTACTGGTGAGCTCCTTGTCATTGAAGATCAGGTGCAGCTCAGCATTTGGGGACAGCTTCTCCACCTGCAGCCACAGCTTCACTTCCCCTTTGTCCAGAACATCGATGTTCCAGCCAGAGATCAGCTTGATCACTGCAAGCAGAGAGAAGCAGGGGGGAAATCACAGGCACAGCCAGGCTGGCCTGGGTTCCCTTTTCAAAAGCTCCTGGCTTTTGGCTGCTTCAACTCACATGGGTTCCTGATTTCGTGGCTACGTTTCAGTAACTTGTCCAGATCTGAAATGCAGAGAATAAAAAGTCAGCACTAGGTTAAAATAAATTCAGTGTATCAATTTAATTGGATTTGTTGATGGACTTTATTGCTGTTGAAGAGAAGATAAAACATTCAATAATGGAGAGGACTAGAGAAGGTGGTGAAGGTAATTGTTGATTGTATCTGAATAAAATATTGGCTGGATCAATTCAGGGAGTGTGCTAAAGGAGTTTTAAATCCCCGTGGCAGTAGAGCCAAATGTGAAATCTGAACTGCAGTGGAAAAATGACTTTGCAGGAGCACGGAATCTTTCCTTAGGGGACTGTAAAAGAAACTGCCCTTGAGCCCTCAAGGAATGGGAAACATCTTTTTAGTGATACCATGAAGTGACATTAGTCACTCACTATTCTTCTGCAAGGAACTTTCCTCTAAACCTCTAAGATTAGAAAATGAGACACATTAGTTTTTTGTTGTTGACAGCTATCAGTTTTTACCTTCTTTTGTTAAAGTGCAGCTGGCAGAGATGTCATCATCTACATCTGTGACCTCCACTGAATACACACCCAGGTCCTTTTCTGAGGGCTCTTTCAGTATCAATTTTGATCTAGAAGTAAAAAGAATAATAGCAAAAATTATATTGTCCTCAGAAATGCTGTCTACTGTAACAGAAACAGAACAGGGAATACAGAATTCATTGGAATTTATAAATGACACTGAGGAGCAAGGTAAAGATGTTGGGAATGTGATGGGACTGCACTGAACAGCTCCTGGGGGTCAGGGAAAGGACAGGGAGACTTCTGGCTTCACCTTTTCCTTGCTGTTTGATGTGTTCTTTACTCACCAGTCCATGGTCCTTGTTCTCAGGGTGCATCAGATGCTCACCTGTTGCCTTTCTCTTCAATCTGCACTCGGTCAGGATCTGGAGGTCCCTCATAGTCCTTTGACCAGATGAATTCAGAGTCCTCATTCTTTTCAGGAGCTTCAAAGGCCATGTAAATGAAACCCTCTTCATCCACCCCGAGCTCAATTTCTTTTGTGCCTGTGTGAGTGAAAAACCCACAGAACATTCCTTACCAAAGCACATCAGGGCTGAGCTTCTGAACATCCAACTCAGGAAAAAAAAAAACCAACAAAAAAACCCAAAAAACCCCAAACCAAACCACACAGTGAACAGCTAGAGGTAATTCATTTTTGTTTTACTGAGGGTGTTTCTTGCTGTGATGTGTCACAGAGCAGTTTTTCACCCAAATCATGCATTTATTTACCAACTGACCCAGTCTCATGGCTTTGAGTTTCATACCAGGTTTGGTTTTAGGCACCACGGGATCCGAGGGGAGTGAAGGGGGCCCAACTCCAGCCTTGTTCTGTGCTCGTACCCGGAAAATATAACATTTCCCTGGGTCCAGCTCTGACACCTGCAGGGAACACAGCCAGCAATTAATGCCACACTGAGAGCACCAGTACTTGGACACTGAGAGCAGGTACAGACCTTCATGTGGGTGCTGCCTATGGGCTGCTTGTTTATTTGTTTCCAGTCCTCCGAGCCTTCTTCACACAGCTCTAGGAAATAGCCGGTGACCGGTCCTGCCCCCAGGTACAGCGGAGCTTCCCAGTGCAGCCTCAGGGAGGAGTCCCTCACCTCCGAGCACCTCACGTCGTGGGGAGGGCCTGGCACACAAGGGGACAGCGAAAAATGTGCTTGGTTTGGCAGCAGAGAGCACAGCTGCAGGGAGCACTGCAATAGTGGGATGCTGTCTGTGGTAAAGTTATAAAATAGCAGAACCAGCTGCTTTAATGGTGTTGGATATGGGGTAAAGGGATTTAGAGTTTAGATCCTGATTCTTCATTCTGTGGAAATAATGTTATCAAAAATACCTGGCTGCTATCTGAATGCAGGAATAACATCCTGCATCAGAACATCCCTGAAGTGTTTGTGTGCTTTTGTGTGCTGGGAGCAACCATTTCTATGGCAGAAACCCCTTGGAAGGGTGAGGAGATAACAAATACAGCTGGTGACATTTTCTGGGTGGTTTTACATGGAGATAGATACCTGGCTCTGGCATTGTCCACTCCTCACATCTGAACAAGTCACTGGGCTCAGACACTGGCCCAACCCCAGCCCTGTTCATGGCCCGGGCACGGAACTCGTACAGGTGCCCCTCCTGCAGGCTGCTGACCTTGGGGTGCAGAAGGACATGGTTAGTTCAGCCCTGAATGCCTGGGGAGGCCAGCAGGACACTGGAGAAGCAGAAAAAAACCCCAGCTGAACCCGTGGTGCAGCTGTTGCCAGCTGTGCTCCAAATGGATACCGTGCAAACTCGCCGAGGAATTGGCTGAGTGTTGACTTCGTGCCAGTCTGGCTCAGAGTGGTCGTGCTGGTCCAGGAAATATCCCAGGATCTTTGTTCCTCCTTTGTGTTTCGGGGCTTTCCAGCCAATGGTCATCTCAGTCTTGCCACAGTGCAGCAGCACAAAGCCACGTGGGGCAGAGGGACAGGCTGGACACAGAGGGACAGACAGAGCAGGAATGACAGCGCTGTGTCCATGTTCTCATTGGGAATCACAGCACAAGCTTGGATGTGTCTCATCCAAGGGACCTTAGGGTTTGTGTGGCAGGAGAGATGGGAGCAGTAGGTAGATATGGGGAACACAGAGGATTATATCCTGGATAATGCTGTAGGATTTTCTAATTTCTCTGAGAAATTCCCAATGTTGATTTCCACACATCACTTAAAATGGTCACTTGTACCCAGAGCCAAATGAGCACCACAAATGGAACACACTGCTAGGTCAAAATGCTAATTAATTAACTCTGCCCACACTTGGCAAGTGTAATTGATGGCAGAAGCTGCAGGGTACAAGAAAATGAATTCCCTTTTGTTTTGTTTCCCAGACACTGCCACCACAGCAGGCAGTGGTGGCTGTGCCTGCAGATGGGGGTTGGAAGGATTTCATTTTGGTCACTACTCACCAATTGCTGGCCTGACAACGATGGGATCTGTTTCTGGTGAGCTCTCACTCAGTCCTGCCTCACTGACAGATTTCACACAAAACACATATTCCTTTCCAGGCTGCAGCCCAGGAACTGTAAATCTGGGGAGGCAAATCAATGTTTGTGTTTGTCTGTGCACAGGTAAACAGTGCTGACACAGACAGCAACACACTCTAATAAGGCTTTGCTCTTGCAAAATCATTATTTGTCATTACAAATTCATGTGTCATGAAATGGCTCCAGATAAATCACACTGGCTATGGATCAGATGCAATCACCATTGGCAGGGAGATAAACAGGATTTTTAATTGACTTTTTCTGCTTGACATGTGACAGAGCTGGAGAGTGACTGTAAATTCTGCATTGATTGACACTCACTCTACTGGAATACAGGCAAAGCCATGGAATGTGGATCTGCAGGTGCCTGAGGCTCTGTGGGGCTGCCTGTGCAGAGCTCACAGCCTCTGCTGCCAGCTCTGGCTGCACAAACCAACCTTGGAGCAGCCCTGAACCTGCAGGAGGCCCTGGTGCTGCTGGTGTGGGTGCCAGCCTGTGTGTGGGGACTGAAGAAGTTCTTTTTTTAACTGAAACACGACTCCAGGCAGGAGCAGAAGAATGCAGTGTGGTCCCTGAGCAGAGCAGAGCTGCACTCACTGCTGGCATGTCACTGGTTTGTTGTTGACTGTTTGCCATTCCTCCGTGCCCGTCTCCCGGCAGTAAATGTAATAACCAAGGGGCTCCAGGCCATCCTTGGGCTTGTCCCACTGCACAACCACTGATGTCTTGGTGTCTCTGAATGCCAGAACCTGAGATGGTGGAGGCGGAGGAGCTGAAAAAGGGAACAAACAAACAAACAAACACACAGAGACAAAAATAGTGAGGGTTAAAATCTATCATTTAAAAAAGCCCAAACTATTATAAGTGACTTGGCTTGTTTGATTTATTCATCTTTTCCAGAGCACCTGTGGCTCCCCATCCCTGGAAGTGCCCAAGGCCAGGTTGGATGGGGCTGGAGCAGCCTGGGGCAGTGGAAGGTCCCTGGCTGTGGATGACCTTTGAGGTCCCTTCCAGCCCTAACCTGGGATTTTGTGGAATTAGAACAAAATGCCATGGACAGGGACCCACCCTACAGTGGGCTTGGGTTTCCAGGTGTCTTCTTCCTCTCCCACTGATTTCTGCAGTTACCCCACACAACTTCTCTGAAGGAGAGGAGGATCAAAGCTCATCTGTTGATTGTCCTTGGCTCCCCCCTGAACTGGGACCTTGACTCTGCATTCCCATTTATGAGAGAACACAGCCTCAGTGTGGGACAATATACAGAAAAAACCCACCAACATGAGCTTTTTGCTCTCTTTGTGTCAGCTCAGGGAGAAAAACAACCCAAAGCAGCCCTGCAGAGGCTGCTGTCCTGCCTGAGCCCCCCTCTGGCATTCCTTGCACACTGTCACCTCCCTCACACCATGCTGGAAGCATCCTTGGATTAATCACAGCCTTCAACTGTTCCTGTTTTATTAAATGTAATTCCCCATCACTGCTTGCTTAGATTAACACTGCCCTGACCAACTGCAAACCAATTAAAGAAGGATTTAAGGCTTCAAGAGATTTCCTTATATCAAAGTGACTGCAGTGTAAGCACAGACCGTGAGGTTTAGAGCAGAGGCTGGGCAGGGGATCCCCCTCATTCCTTTGTCACTCATGGTCAGAGCAGAGCAGAGCAGAGCAGAGCAGAGCAGACAGAGCAGACAGAGCAATAATTACCCAGTTTTGCCCCAGCAGTGACAGGAGGGCTGGGCACAGAGGGCTCGCTGATCCCAAACTTGTTCACAGATCTCACACGGAACCGGAACGATTTTCCCTTGGCCAGACCAAAGAGTGCAAATCTTGGGGAATTTGCTGGCAAATCCAGGTTCACCATTTGCCAGGAGTTGCTGCCTACGAGCGACTGCAACGAAAAAAGTGATGATTTACAACTCCTACAGTGAGCACAAAACTCTCCTGACCCATAACAAAGCTGGGCTTTGTAGGAAAGGAATGTTTAAAACCAAAGCCATAAATTACACATTTCTTGTTGAGGTGCCCAAACTTTTCACCCTCGGCAGCAGAGGGCCCCATTGCTAAGGAGGTGAGAATTAAGAATGCATGAAAAGAGACTGGCAGAAAATATTAATTAACAAACAGAATGATGAGTGGTGAACAGGACATTGAGGTATGTGCAGTTCTTCACAGCTTTTCCACCTTTCAGGGCTGTAGGGCAGGAACAGCTCTTCCTGTTAGAATTCTGCCACTGTTAAAATTCCTTGTCCATTCCTTGTTAACCATTAGTCCTTGAGCTGGTGTCAGTCAGAGCTGTGGCTCAGGGCACCTGTGGGGCTGGAGGAGCCAGGTTTGAGGCTGGATCTCCCCAGTTCCTAACTGGGAATGGCCTTACCTGTGCCATGGCCTACCTGAGACAGAAATGCTTCTGCTCTGCAGCTCCCCTCCTGTGGGATATTATTTTCTTACCTTTTCCACATAATAATTCAGTGGCTCTCTGCCTCTTGGATCTGGTTCATCCCAGGCCAAAGCCACATAATCTTCTCTGACCTCACTTGCATGAACATTGGTGGGTGGCAAGGGAATTTTAATGTCTCCTATGGGAAGGCAGAAAAGGCTTTAGTGATAGTGTGGCAGGAAAGTAAAGTTCTTTTACAGTGGATTCTGTTCTCCCACTATAAATCAAGATTCTTTGATATGAAGAAGGAGAAAAACACTTTAGGGAAACTTGAACTCACCCTCCAGGTCATCCTTGGATATTTCTATGCTCCTGCCCTGGTCGTATGGAATCACTGCAGTGACAGACAGGGCAGTGTTACCCACAGGAGGTGCTTGGGGAGAAACACAGACCCCAGGACTGCAGAATTACAGACATTTTCTATCACAAACAATGCTCTTTTGAGCTTTTTTTTGTTTTTCAGCAAAGCCATTTGTGGGAATAGGGAGGATCTGGACAATCTGCACTCAGTTATTCCTGCAGAATAATAATATCCCCATGGTCCTGAGCTTTGGTACCAACCTGTCACTCTCTTGTCCCTGCTGGGGTCATGGGTTGTCACAGGGTCAGAGGCCTTGGAAGGGTGGCTGGTGCCAGCCTTGTTGACAGCCCTGACCCTGAACTGGTAGGTTTGTCCCTCTGCCAGGCCCAGCACTGGGCACCTGCAGCTCTTCACAGGCTGGGCACTGCACTGCAGCCACTGCTCAGAGCCAGCCTCACACCTGCAGGGAAGCACAGCCCTCAGTCCTCCCCATTTCCACCGTCAAATGAGGATTCTCAGCTCGGAGGTGATGCCTTGCACACCTCTCAATGAGGTATCCCAGGATGGGGCTCCCTCCATCATCACTGGGGGGTACCCAGGAAAGGATCAGGCAGTCTCTGTTCACGTCGTGGCACTTCACGTTCAGGGGGGATCCTGGGGCTCCAGCTGTGGCTGCTGCAGCATCTGGAAAACACCAAGTGAGGCTGCTTAGGTTGTGTTCTTTTCTCTTCCAAAATTTTCATTGAGTAGCTTAATTTTAAGTGTCTAAGGGCCTATCCCAGTAACACAAATCCTATTTTCTAATACCAAAAATACAATTTGGTCATTGCAATGATCGTATCCACACACAAAATGAGGAGCTGTTTCCTTGTGGGAATCCCTTTGTGCCAAGGAGATGTGTGGGTGCTGCAGATACCTCTCACAAACACATAGGTGGTCTGCTCCTTGTCCCCCTGCAGCGAGGGCACACGGATGCTGTAGAATCCCTCGTCCTCCTTGTGAGCACACGGCACTGTCAGCGAGGCCTCGCGCCCCTGCAGCCTCAGCTCCTGCCTGTCTGAGTCCTGCAGCAGCTCCCCTGTGAGCAGGACAAGGGGGAAAGGAAAATCACCTGGATTTGCCTGCTTAGGAGTGGTAATATTTATTTCCAAAAAGCACAGAATGAGAGAAGGGATCTCTAAGATGTTTCTGGTATTGTTTTTTTTTTGTTTGTTTGTTTTTGTTTTTTGTTTTTTTTTTTGGTGCCTCCAAATTGCAGCCATGGGCTCTGAGGCACAGAAAGATCCAAATCCTGGATTGCCAGCAGAACAACACAGAGCATCCAAAAGTTTTTCTCACTGGAGAGCCACTAGGGCTCTTAAAATATTCTTATAGACAGGAGTGTTATTACCTCCAAAACGTATCAATGGTGTCATCCTTTACAATTTACAAATTAAATAGCAACATCTGTAGCTTGAGCAGAGCATGCAACAGCTCAGGAACCCTGAATTTTAATTTTTAATTCTTCTTTTCTGTGAACATTCAATCCCAGCTGTGAATTCCAGTGGGATGTCCCCAGAGGTAAATGCACAGAACCTCAGCTGTTGCCTACAAACCATCTCTGAACCAGGTGATGCCTCGTTGGTGATCCAGTAAATCAGAGGAGAAGTAACAGGAGAGGGTGAAAGGCTCCTTTTCTCTTGCAAATAAGGGTTTCAGTGGAAAAGCAAAATCTGCCTCTCTGGCCAAAAGGGATCCTGTGGAATAAAAGATCAAGAGACTTGCAGAGCCTTCCTCCTGGAGTATTTTTATTGTCATATATTTAGAGTGAGCTTTGCACTTTGCACGAGCAGTCAGGCTGACAGGAAAAACTCTCTGGGCAAAATAATCAAATTGCATCAGGCTATAAAAATAGTTAAAAATAACAGCAATGATTTACTCACTTTTGTATATTTCTGAATCAAATCCTGACTCCTTTCCATAATATTCTACAAGACAAGAGGAAAACACATTTAGCAAATCTCCCAGAATGTTTATCTTTCTAAAAACACCCAGTGATGCTCAGCAAACTGTTTTGCCCTCAAGCCAGCCCTTAATTTGGACATTTAAGATGTCACCATGGGGTAAAACTTGAATTCATTTGACAGCTGATGCCCTTCACGAGCCACTGGGGACTGTGAGAGAGGAAATTGTTCCCATGACTGCCCAGTGGAAGCAATCCTGCTCCAAATTCTGTTATTCAGAGCCAAGGAAGGCTTTGCCACTTTGGTTTCTGCCTTTTCAAGCAGGGAAGTTAAAACAAAACCAAACCAAATAAAATAAAATAAAATAAAAATCAGAATAAAATAAAAATCAGAATGAAAGCAACCCCCTGGGTTTTAACAGCGTTCCCAGAGGGTGATGTGGGATTCTTGAAAACTACCAGTGACTGAGACTTCCAGATTTAACCAAGGGAAAGCATGAGACACTAAGACACTGAGGTATTCCTGGAGCTCAGGGCAGGATCCCCAAATCAGCTGTTTCTGGATTCTCTGGGGGTGTCACACGTGGATGCTGGCCCATCACAGCACAGTGTGAAATAATTTGGAGCTGGAATCCAAGAACTGATGCACTTCAGATAAAACTAAGTTATTTTCTCTCAAGCTGTGCTAAATATCCATAAAATAAAACCTGTGCTTCCAGTGGTTGAAGTTTGGCAGTAGCAGACCAAAAAATGAGGAGTGTGAGGACTGGAGAGAAGTAGAAAGGAAATAGAAATGGAGATAAACCAGCCTCAATCTGCGTCCTGTGAGACCCTCAGTGATGTCTTAGGGACATCCCAGGGACCCTGTGGTGGCATTGGGGCATTTCCAGCCAGCCAGGGGCAGGGCAGGAGGTGCCATGGCCAGCCTGGGCCACCAGGAATGTTCCCAGTGGGGACAGGATTAAGGCCTGCCTGTAATCTCTATTTTCAGAGCAGCACATGCAGATAGCAGGAGGAGGACTCAGGTTACTGGGGTGGGTTTGGGGGGGAGGAGCAGCATTTGGGGGCCCCTCACCAAGAGCCTGTAGGGGTGTGCAGGGCTCTAGTCCTGAGGAGGGAGGAGAACCAGGCACTCTGGGCTCAGAAAGGATAACCAGGCACTCTGGGATGAGCAGGGAGGATAACCAGGCACTCTGGGATGAGCAGGAAGGATAACCAGGCACTCTGGGCTCAGAAAGGATAACCAGGCACTCTGGGCTCAGGAAGGATAACCAGGCACTCTGGGATGAGCAGGAAGGATAACCAGGCACTCTGGGATGAGCAGGGAGGATAACCAGGCACTCTGGGATGAGCAGGAAGGATAACCAGGCACTCTGGGCTGCATATTTCCAGCTATGCTGAATTTGGACACTGTTTAATTAAAGAGTCTGAAAGGTGTGATAACACACTGCTTTTACAATCCTGGATCTGCATCCCAGACAGGATTCAGATCAGAACATGGCATGTGGAAATAAATGTGATAATAACACAACCCATGGCAGAGGGCTCTGGCAGTCCCACTCAAGGGTTTCATTGTCTACACTCCTGTAGATCTATTCTGTCCATGCTTTTTATCACCCAATTGTAATTTAGATATGAATAGATGAAACTGTGCTCCTGTGAGACTGCTCTGCATTTTTCCTAAATCTTGAGATGATTTCCCTTTTTAACTGCTGGTGGTTTATTCACTTCCTTCCCCATGTCTGCGTTGGGCTGTGCACAATGTGTATCTGTGGAGTCTGTGCCAGTTATTTTAAGAACAGCACAGATCAAAGAGGAAAATCTTGCATTTGCCCTTGGTAGTTACTGATTTCAGAGAAAAACATGAAATAAATCTGCAGTAATGCTCTGAGAGACCCCAGTTCTTAGGGAACATTTCTTGCTCAGCTTTAGCAGCCTCTTTGTTGTGTGTTCCACTGTGGGGTTGTTTCATAGCAGTCCAGAAGAAATAAGCACCTAAATTTAGTACAATTTTATCCCAGTGAAAGGACAGCTGTGTCCTTATGGAATCTGAAAGGAAAAACTTTGGCTGGGCCCAGAAGTGACTAAGGAAGAGAAGCTGCTCTGTCCTTTTGCTTGTGTGTGCCTATCAAATAATGAAAATATTTGGAAGACTGTGCAGTATTTGAAAGTTTAAACTCAAAGGAATATTTGTACTTACTCCTGACAAGCACTGTAGCAAAGGAATAAGCTTCCCCATACTGATTCTTTACCTCCACACTGTATTCAGCAGAATCTTCCATGGAGCATCTGAAAAAAAAAAATTAAAATTTCTCTTCCTTCATATTTCACAGGACAAATTCCCCTTTAATCCCAGAGGGGTTTGCTTTTCATCCAGAAGCTGCTTTTCCTTTCAATTACAAGGATTTTACTTTGTAGTCATTTTTTTCTCTTGAGACCCACAAAGAAAATGTTTTAAGTACTGAACAAGTAAAATTCCTGTGGAACTCTTGATTCTACTGAAAATTTGCATTTGGCTGTCACTGTGTAATTGACAGATCGGAACTGATGTTGTTCTGCTTACACTGATCCATCCCAAATCACTTTTTTTTTTTGTCTGCTCATGAAATGCTTAATGTACATTCCTTACCCTGAAGGAAAAAAAATGTTGCTGATGCATAAAAAGAGGAGCAGAAGTAAATGAAACCATTGAATTTTGTTTGATTTTTCTTTGATATTTTTAAACCTTGTGAACTGCTGTGGAGATTGGCAAAGGTTTAGCTCAAACACAAGAACCTAAAGGCAGGCAAGGTCAGATTCCAGAAGAATGAGTTGCTTTGTTTATCCTGCACAGGGTGGGAATTTGGGGAGAGCAGCTCTCACTCAGCCCAGAGCACAACCCTCACCTGCTGATGTGCAGAGTCAGCATCCCAAATCTATTTCCCATCTTGTATTTTCCTGCTGGGGCTCGCCGGAGATCGATGGGGATTCCATTTTTATACCTGGTGGAAAAGAAGGGAAATGTGCAGTTAGGAAAGAACCCAATCAACCACAAGACACAATTCCCTCTTTTTCAGATCTCCCTTTTCAATCCAGAGCAGCCTGGCAGCTCCACCCAGACCCTCTATGCTCAGCCCTGGCTTTCATTCCCTGGGAGGGAGCTCCCAGATGTCTCTTCCTTGTGTTCCCAGGATGTGTGGGAGGTTCAGATCCTCTCTGCCCTCTGAATAATTCAGAGAGGTCGTTCTGGAAGGACACAGGACAGGCAGAGCTGCTGCCCATGAGTCATTAGTAATATAAATGTTTGCACTCTTAAACCTTCCAGAGGGGGAAGGGTCAATCACTTCAAACTGACTGAAGTACACTTTGCAAATTGTTTTTTTGAGGTGGTCTTCCACTTATTTGTGGAGTTTATGGTGTGTGCTGCACTCAGGCCCCGTCCAGAACACTCCTGAGGCTGCTTAAAATACAGAGGGAGTCAATGGCAGGTGTGTTGTGTTTTACAAACTGTAGAACCAGCAGCAGATTCATGCTGGAACTCTCATGGCAGCCAGGCCTTATTGGGGTGAGTTTAGTGCTGAAAGGAGTTCTGGGGTTTGAGACCTAAATCCCAAGTTTGCCTGGGGGAAAACCAAAGGAAGCAGAGAACCCCCATGAACATCAGCCCTGCCCCAGAAGGATCCCAGGAATGTTCAGGGAACCCCCATGAGCACCAGCCCTGCCCCAGAAGGATCCCAGGAATGTTCAAGGAACCCCAATGAGCACCAGCCCTGCCCAGAAGGATCCCAGGAATGTTCAGTGAACCCCCATGAGCACCAGCCCTGCCCCAGAAGGATCCCAGGAATGTTCAGGGAACCCCCATGAGCACCAGCCATGCCCAGAAGGATCCCAGGGCTGTCCCTGCCTCCATTCCCCCATGTCCTTACTGCTCTACAGTGGCACTGGACACTGTGGTGTTTTCTGAAGCTCTCCCTCCCTGCCTCCCCCGGGCACTGCCCGTGTCCCTGTGCCCTGGGCTGTGCTGGCAGTGCCATACCAGGTGGCCTGTGGCACAGGGGAGCCCAGGGTGGTGCATGCCAGGGTGACATCCATGCTCTCCCAGACGGCATGTGCCCGCAGCGGGATCCAGAACATGGGCGCCCGCCCTGAGAGCAGCTCCAGCAGCTCCTTCTCCAGGCAGGCGTGTTCCAGAGCCTGTGCAGGGAGACATGGGTGAGGACACTGCAAAGGGGTGATGGTGTTACACAAATTCTGTGGCAGGAATGACCTGTGATAACATTTCAGTGGCAGGGAGACTCTGGGTGAGGACACTGCAAAGGGGTGGTGTTACACAAATTCTGTGGCAGGAATGACCTGTGCTAACATTTCAGTGGCAGGGAGACTCTGGGTAACTGCAAAGGGGTGGTGTTTAAACAAATTCTATTACATCAGGGACCTGTGATAACATTTCAGTGGCAGGGAGACACTGGGTGAGGACACTGCAAAGGGGTGGTGTTAAACAAATTCTGTGACAGGAATGACCTCTGGTAACATTTCAGTGGCAGGAAGGCTCTGGGTAATTGCAAAGGGATGATGTTAAACAAATTCTGTGGCATGAGTGACCTGTGATAACATTTCAATGGCAGGGAGACACTGGGTAACTGCAAAGGGGTGGTGTTAAACAAATTCTGTGACATCGGGGACCTGTGATAACATTTTAGTGGCAGGGAGGCTCTAGGTAAGGGCACTGCAAAGGGGTGATGGTGCTACACAAATTCCCTGACATCAGGGACCTGTGATGATATTTCAGTGGCAGGGTGCAAGGCCTTTATCTGGAGGGATTTTGGGGCTGTCCTGACAGCTGCTGAGGTTTGAGGCCAGTTTGAAGCTCTGCAGCAGAGGGGTCTGCTCTGACCTTCCTGCGCAGCGCCCTCCGGTCAGCCCTCACTCGGAGCAGCCTGCAGATCCTCATCACCTCCTCTTCCATCTTCTCCATGTCATTCCCGAAACAAACCCTCTTCTGCCCCCTCTGTTCCAGCTCCAGGATGTCAGCCTCCCTTCTGAGATTGTACTCCCTGGAGCTACAGCATCAGAAAACACGACAGAAGTCAAGAGAAAACTTTTTTCCTCTTTTTTTGGGGGGTCTTGTTTTGTTTTTTATAGCACACTTTTTGGTTAAATCAGGAATGTTAGGGACAGAAACAGCAGCTGATGGAGTGTGGGTAGGAATGTCAGGGAATTATCCCCCAGCACTCTCAGAAGAGATCAAACTTCCAGAGGGACTCACTGTTTGGGCAGTTTTAATCCTGGGGAGGAAGCTGGGAAAGGATCAAAGGGAGGGGAAATGGGCTGAGATTTTCTAGGAAAGAGGGAGATTCCCATCTGTTACTATTCATTTATTAATCAATCAGTATTTTCCATTTATTCCTATAAAATCTGGTTTCTCTCACAACCCTACATGTAAGCAGGGAAATATCCTCATTATCACATGGCACCATCATTTAATTTCTTGGGTTTTAGTTGAGGCTTGGTGATTTTAAAGGAAAAACCTTTGGACTGAACCTGCTCTTTTTGCTTCCGACAGAATGAGTTGGAAGCTGTGTCCCTGATGCAGAGCTGTGATGTTGCCTGCAATGGTTATACTGGAATTACAATAATTCCTGACTTACTTTGATGTCCCAGAGGTCAAGGCAAGGGCAGCTGCTATGGACAGGTCTGCAGGGCTGAAAGTCTCCTCTTCCTCACTTCCAGGGGCAGATTCATGGAAAAGAATCCAGATAAAGTTCCATCATTTCCCAAACTCAAAATCCTACAAATCTGTGGATATGTAGAAAGCCCTGATTGACTCAGCCTGCCCCTGACTCTGGCACTTACCTGGTTTTAAACCTTTTTTTCCTGGTTCTGGAGCTCATTTCCAAGCTGTGTTTCCTCTCCTCCTTCTGCTCCTCCTCTCTGTGGTGGAAAAGGGCTCGGGTTCCCATGGTGGGATGTCAAAACCAAACTTTCTTGCTGGAATAGATTAAAACATTCAAATCAGACACTTCAACAGAATCCTTTTAGGTCCTTGCTGTGCTTTGGCTGGGAGTGAAGGTTTGTATAAAAATATTTTCTGAGAGGAGTTTGCTTCATGATGTTCTGTGGAAAGTGGGATCAGGGGGACAAATGGAGCTGTCCCAGCACAGGGAACAGGCAGCCCCTTGTGGGAAGATTTATTTCTCCAGGATCTCATCAGGAAGCCTGGAATGGTTTGGGTTGGAAGGGGTAAAGCAGGAACACCTCCCACCAAAGCAGGGTCTGAAGCAGAACTCTCCCTCCTGCTCCCACAAATCTGCCATTCCCCATTGCCAGGCTGCACACAGAGCAGGCACATCAGCACTCCAGCAGGAAAATGCTTTCTCCATCAGGTGTTCCTCCTGAGCGCTTGGGGAAAAGTTGTAAAATCATGGAGGAAACATCATCCCAAATGTCAGCCTGCAAGGAGTGGCTCAGTAACAGCAGCATTTCCCCAAAGAGTGACCAGGGAAGATTCCCAGAGAAATCCCATTGCACAGGAGCAAAATTGGCATTCCTGGCTGCCATCCCTCCCTGGCTGCTCCCAGCCTCTCCTCTGGGACTCTACAGCTCGCAGCTTTTAGGCTCTGACTAATGGGTGGCATTAAAGTCAATTTTTCAAGTGGATCCCTGCTCATCTGCCCCTCCCTGCAGTTAAATCCCAACCAGGCACATTTACAGTTCTAAAAGCTCAGGTTACTTTGGAAAAGCAGCTTTGCAAATGTAATTGTTGCTGAATAGAATTTGTTGGCGCATAGCTGTAAATCTTTCCCTAGCTCGTGTTCCATGACTGAAATTTTCCCTTGGCAAATCTTCCACCTGCATTTGAGCTTTGCTGCTTTCGAATCCAAACTTGATAAAAATACAAACCCTCAGCTTTTCCTGGTATTATTTTGTCATACAAATTCTTTACATGTACAATTTTCTGTTGATGTAAATAAATTTCCTATTTTCAGTCCATGAAATTTCATGAAATAATCCATGGAAAAGAAGAGTTGTGGCAAATGCAAAATATCCTGACATACAAATGAAAATACAGAATCATCTTGATCATATTTCCTTCATGGGCTTTAACTTTGGAAGAAACAACAAATGCTGACAAGTAAAAGAAGAAGAAAATAAAACAGGCTTTTATGGGAAAAAAAATCATTGTAATTTCATAGTTTCTGCTGTCTTCAGAAGAGGTTCAGCTGCAGAACGAGTCCTGTCATCCTGGGCATCAGAGCCTTGTTTCCATGCTCAGCAATAATTACTGATACAGACTCATTTTTACTAAATAATGGGTTTTATTTTCCCCTGAACAAATTTCATTGTTTTATAAACACCGTTCAAACCTATCCTTTTCAATTCAAATGCAGATTATTTCCTAAACATGCCAGTAAAACAGAGCAGATCCCAATGAGAAAACACGAAGCAAACCAAGATTTTCATTATAACAACACTGGAAAAAACAATCTTAAAGCAGCTACAATCACAAAGCACAATCTATTTCTGCAAAGCTGTCCCACCAAACAACCGATGCTGCTACAAAACCTTACAATAAACAATTTATTTGCAGATAAACCAAACTCACCCGGTGAAGGCTGCAGGGAGAGCCCTGTCCCCAGGCAAGGGAAGGGACAAAGGAAGAGTTTCCTTCTCCCAGCTGATGACACCAGAATGACTCTCCCCAAAAGAATGTTGCCCATGTTGGAGTGCCCATCCTGCAGTCAAATATAGCCCTGACAATGGGGATGGCCCAGCTGGGGACACTCTCTGCTCCTGCAGTGCCCTCCCAGCTCTGCCTGTGCCCAGGGATGGCAGCAAGGACAGGTAAAAAAACCCAAAATCCACCAAACCCAGAGCACTGGGTTGTGCTCTGCTCTTTTGGGAGCATCTGAAGTGAATGATGGATATTTTAGCCCTGGCCAGGAATGTCCCTTGGGGTAACCTTGCCATTGCTGCCCAGCACAGTGATAGCATTTGCTTTGACATCTCTTTAGGGGATGGCAGCTCCAGGCAGATCCTGGCAGGGTCTGATTATGTTATAAATTGCCGGGGG
>PYHW01009782.1:1187316-1207634 GCA_013186435.1 Turdus rufiventris | reverse complement strand
AATTACTTTACATTCTTTTCCTACTCCCTGTTTGATAATCTTTGAGGCCTCGTTTCTTTGAGCAAACTGAATACTAAACTTCTAAAGCCATATGGTTTAAGTTGAATAAAGTTCTACTTTATTAGTAAACAAACTAAGTTTTGTTAGTAAAAAAACCTAAGTGGTTAAGGTTTCCTAAAAGTTATACTTTGATGAACAAACTATGTTTTACCCTTACTACAATTACACCAGGGGTTTTTGGTGGGTTCTGGCTGTTTTATTTCCTTTTCTCAGCAAACAGAGGCTTGGTGCCTCAGAGCAGGTGAGCTCTGTGTGTCCAGCAGCCCATGGTGGTGTGTGAGAGCTGGGGGCAGGCTCAGAGAACACAAATTGCTGATTTTCCAAGTCTGAGGTGGTTCCAGCGTTTGGGAAAAACCCTTCCCAGCCATGTGAGGAGCAGGTGATGTTTCTTGTGGTGTCAAAGGCCCTGTGGGAATGAATTCAACTATAAAATCTGGCACAGAACCAGTAGGGGCCATTTCTAGGAACTTTGTTTGTTTCACCATGCAAACAAAGAGGGAACCCAGCAGGATCAGTGCCAGAACTCCCAGGACTTCCAAGTTCCTTTAGTGGCTGTTTGTGACATTCCTGGGAGAGCAGTGAAAGGAGGGACTGGGCTGGCATGTCTGAAGCACTTTGGTGTCACAGGAACACTTCCCTTTCATTGCTCTTGAATCCATGGCCACTCCAGTGCTTCCCTGAATTTTGCATTATGAGAAGTAATGTGAAATTATCATCTATTCTGCTTTAAATGAATAATTGCATTCATTTTGTCACATCAACCCTCTGTTATTAAATTTATTTTATTTAGAGGGGCAAGCTCTGGTCTCTGTGAGCAGGGACAGGACTGAGGGAATGCCTGGAGCTGGTTCAGGGTGATTTAGGTTGGATTTAGGGAAATGTTCTTCCCCCAGAGGTGCTGGCACTGCCCAGGCTCCCCAGGGAATGGGCACCAGAGCTCCAGGAGGGTTTGGACACCACTCTCAAATACAAGATGAGATTTTGGGATGTCTGTACAGGGCCAGAAGTTGAACTTGATGATCCCTGTGGTCCCTTCCAGCTCAGGATATTCTGTGAGCTCTCCTTCATTCTGTCTCCAGAATCTGGAGCTTTTTTTTGTCCCTCCAGTAAGATTTTCTTCCCAGAACTTGTTACAAACTCACCAGTGGCTTTTCATGGTGCTCAAACACCCTCCAGTGCCAAAACAAAGGAACAAACAGGGAGAGGGAATGGGATCCTTGGCTTGCAGAGCGTTCACCCCTGGGCAGGGATTCCTGCTGAGCTTCCAGCAGGGCTGTGCTCGGGGAGGGAGCAGTGCCAGCTCCCAGATTTAGCTGAGAAGACAAAGAGCAATGCTTTGCTCTACGGTTACAGCTGCCACCTGCTCCTCTGGTGTCCTTGTGACAACAGAGCTCAGCTCACCTGCCATCCCTGCCACATCTGCTGGGGACACAGCTCCCTGTGCGAGGCACCTCCAGCTTTGGCATCTTTGTGGCCAAACCTCCCTTTTATTGTCTGAGCTATCAGAACCCTTATCTGGAGCAGCCAGGCTGCCTGAGGAGGAGAGCACAGTTAGGCACAGATGGCTTGCATGGGAAGACCTTTGGAACAATGTTGAAATGCTGCTGTTTATCTGGAAATGTTCCTGCACAGAAGGAGGGGGAGATAAGGAGCTCCTGCAGCAGCTGTTGGACACAAATGGATCTGGTTGGTTCTGGGCAGGGGAGGGCAGTGAGCTCAGCAGGGGTGACGTGTTCCTCACACCAATAAAATCCAACAGCATCAACGTTTCTCTCCAAAGAGAAATAGCTTGAGAAGGGATGATCTATGTGTTAAATTTAGGAGGTGACTCATGAGACAAGAAGCAATCTCCCTCTGCTCAGAAGATCCAGGCCTCAAAGATCAATATTGACCGAGCCATGACGAGAGCAGGAAGCTTAGGATATTGCAGATAGTCCCTCCAAAGGACAGGGCTGTGATCCCTGGGCATTGCAGCTGCTGGGAGGGTGGAACACAGAGGTTGGGATGGGGCTGGAATCATTCCTGCCTTCTGTTCACTCAGGGCTGAAGATATTGAAGGGCCTGAAGGAGAGGTGATGTCCCAGCTCAGGGACACTTTGCATCTTTAGGCACCCATGTGCATTCTAAAAATGCACTCCCAGATTTCCTCAGCTCCCACATTTATTACATCTGGCCATGGGCTCTGCAGAGGGATTTGGAAAGGTTTTTAAAACAGAAAATAACATAATTTTAGCAGCAGATTCAAATGTTCTCCCAAAGCCCCCATCCCTTCCACACAACCCTGCCCATACTCATCCTGTGCTGGGGGTTGTGTTTCACAACAATCCAAAATGTTCATATTGTGGCATTTGATTACACACTGGCAATGCTGGTGACACAAGATCTGCAGCTCACAGGCAACTCTGAAAAAGGTAATTGGCACCACTGGCTTTAAATGCTTCTCTAGGAGGGTTTAGTGGAAAAAAAAATTACCCCTGGGGTCTCCCAGTCCTGGGGAACAACTCCAGGAGCTGCAGCATTTCTCTGAGTGGGTTTTTTGGGGGCACAGAGTAGAGAAAACAGATCAAAGGACATTCCACAAACCCTGTGGTGTGAATGGTATGGAGGGAGCTCCCTGGAAATGTCCTGCCCAAGCCATGCACGTATTTCAGGCTTTGACACCCTGACACTTCTTCACCACACTTGGAATTTTGACCTTTTGGCCTCTGGTCCTTTGACAGTTGTTGATGCTGAACCTTGGCCTGTAAAGTTTCTAAGATTATTTCTTTAATCCTGGGTTGAATCATCAAAAATGTTCTGTTCATGAGTCTATGGTTTATTTGCAAAATCACCCCAAAACAAGTGGAATTTAGCATTTAGCTTCAGCTTTCCTAGACTGAGAAAACCCCAAGTGCACTTGGAGTGGGAGCAGCTGAATTTCACCTCTGGTCATCATTGGTGTCTTTGAGTAAATACTTCCCCATACCAGCCAAACTTTGCTTATTCCTGTAAATGCTTTCACTTCTCTAAAAGCAATGTCCTCAGACACATTTTTTCACCACAGCAGTGCAAATGAACAGGTTGAACTGTACCTTCCTCTGAATGAAAAATAATCACCTCCTCTGGCCCCCTGAATTAGAATTTAAATTGCTTTTAGTGGAGGTCCAAGTGCTCCAAGGATTTTGACTCCAAAAAAGGGTCATGGCAGCTCTGGAGGATGTGCCAGGAACATGGAGCAGGTTCCTCATGGGCACTGAGGGGTGGGAGGAAGAGCCCCAGACCTCCCTGGTCTCCTTTGTGGCTGCCTGAGTGCATGGAGAAATTGGGATAAATTGGGATTGAGGGTTGAACTGGGAGTGCTGCAAATCCTCACGTCCCTGCATGCCTGGAATGTGATCCCAGGAGTTTCATCCCTGGGGATGTCAGGGCAGGAAGGGAATGTGTGACTACTGCAGAGGAGGAAAGGAGCAGCACTTGAGAAATCTCAGAACTGGGCCAAGGCTGCATTAATCTGTTGCAGAGATGAAAAAGGCTTTATCTTTGTACAGGAATTAAAAAAGGTTTTATCTTTGTACAGGTATTAAAAAGCACAGGGGACATATTTCACAGAACTGCTGCATCAGGAGCTGTTACCCAATTTCAAGGACTCCTTTAAAGGCAAAGTCCATTCCAGTGATTAGAATTCTCTTTTCCAAGTTCTTTATCCAAGGGTATAACATCAGTAACTATTTAATTCTTTTACTGGACCATGGTACATTAAATACTTCTAGGTTTGCATACCTGAGTTTCTCCAAAGCTGGTAAAGAGCAAACACAGTTTCTGTTGTGAATTTTGCTAAATTTTCAGCACTGAACCTGGGATTGGAAACTGAATCTTAACAGATCTTTTAAAGTAATCCAATCCCTACTAAACTTGGGAATATGCAGGAAATCCAGCCCTACTGCTGAAGTGCAGAGGTGCAGGAGTGATTCTGTCAGAAAAGGCACCAGGGTGGAACAGTGCCAGCCCTGAGCTGTTGATGCTGCCAGCCTCAGCTCTGCTTCTGTTTCAGGCAACAAAACATCTGCATTTCAATACCATTAAGTCACCCTAATAAAATTCTGTGCTGTCCTCCTCATCCCACTGCACTTTCAAGTCCAAATCTTTGAAGAGCATGGTGAGGGGGGTGTCAGTGTCCTGGGCTGGGGACAGGCTCAGCTCTGTGCAGCTCAGCTCCTTTGCTGCTGGCAGCATTTGCCTGGCTGCAGTCTCTGCGAGCTGCACTTTGTGTGCAGCCTGTGGGAACGACTCTGGCAGCCCCCAGTGCTCCACGAGCTGCTCTGTAGGGAGATGCATCCCAGTCCTGACCGACAGCAGCAGAGGTGCCAGCAGTTCCTGCTCTGCAGCACAGCCTGGGGCAGCTTTCCCTGCAGCCAGCAGCAGGGGCAGCTCTGCCTGTGCTGTGTAGCATCCTCCCTGTTCCAACAAGGCCAGGGACAGCTGGGACACACGCTCTGCACTTCCCATTTCACTCTGCAGCAGCAGCTGGGGCTGCCCAGGGCTCCCCTGGATCACAACTGACTCCAGTCTGTCGCTGCTTTTCCACAGGGGCTGCTGCTCTTGGTAATCCCAGTGGCTGCAGCTCTTTCCCAACCCCTGGAGTCGGAGATTTCCATCCACAGAACAATCTGGAGAAACTTCCTGCAGCTCTTGGTCCGTCTGGGAGCTGTGCTGATGCTCTGAGCCCTCCACACACAGCCCATAGGTCAGGGCCAGGCTGCTCCCTGGGGCTGCAGGGATGCTCTGAGGGGTGTAAGCACTGGGAGCTGGGCTGTGCCCCTGGCAGGGCTCAGGGGGCAGCTGCAGGGCTGCAACATCTGTTTTCAGTGCTGGAACATCTGTTTTCCGTGCTGGAACATCTGTTTTCAGTGCTGGAACATCTGTCTGCAGTGCTGGAACATCTGTTTTCCATGCTGGAACATCTGTTTTCAGTGCTGGAACATCTGTTTTCAGTGCTGGAACAGCTGCCTGCTGCTGGTAGGCACACAAGGGCACTGGTGGCTGCAGGGCCCAGTCCAGATGTTGGCTCATCTGGGCCAGCTGCACTTCAGGGATGGACAGGGAAGGTTTGGATAAGCTCAGGGGTTTTATGATGTGCTCCACTGTTAGTGTGAGGGGCTGGAAGGATGGAATCCCTCTGAAGTCCTGGTGGAGAAGATCAAAAAGCACCAGTTATTGACCTTGAAGCTTTGCTTCAGTTATTCTAACATTTTCTTGGGAGAAGTGTCAGTAAAATCCAGTAACAACCAGCAGGGATCTGCTCTGCTGACAAAAGAACTCTGCTTTTTTTTTTTTTTTTTCCCTGGAGAATGGCCATTCACAGGAATAAAGACATTTCTCATTGTGTATCAACTGAACAGTCTTGAAATATGAGGAAGAAAATCTCCTGCTTTCACTTTTGTAAAATTTGGCCTAAGCTCGGCAGCATGGAAATAGCATGAAAATCCTTGAGCTCATTAGCATGAAAACCCAATTCTTGCTGTGGGAGAGGAGGGATAGGTGAGAATCCCAGAGTTTCAGGGGGAGCTGGGGATTTGGGATGCCTCAGGTTTATCTTTCTAACCCAAGAATCCCAGTTTGGGTCACCCTAAATTAGCAGAAATCTGCAGTGATTGCCACAACCAAGCTCATCAACCCTTGAAATGAAGGAGGGTGGGTTTAGATTAATTTTTGGGGAGAAATGCTTTAGTCAGAGAATGGTGGGGGCCTGGCACAGAGCAGCTCTGGATCCCTGGCAGTGTTCAGGGCTGGGTTTGGGACAGTGGCAGGTGTGACCCCCTTAGCAGGGCATGGACTAAATGATCTTTCAGGGCACTAAATGGTGTTTCAGGGCACTAAATGATGTCTCAGGTCCTGCAGCCCCAGGCAGGGGTGACCCAGTGCTGTCCCAGCTGAGCTGCAGGGCACTCACCAAGGCCCTGGGCTGGGCACGGTGCTGTTTGATGTATTTGTAGATCACAAAAGCGCTGGCAGCAAAAACCAGCCCAGCACAGAACGCCAGGGCCACCAAACAGTAGAGAAGCCACGTCTTGTCTGGGGAGAGAAAAATGGGAAAAAACTGGGTTAGAAAAACACCACAGTTAGCTGAGTGATGTCACAGGTTCAGTCTCATAGGAACGAATTTTAAAATTATGAAAACTTTCAGTGCAGAAAATCAATGCATTTTGTGTATCCAATATCCCAGCAGGACTTTTCACTTGCAGCCTCACCTGCCAGTGTTTTAACCCAAAACACTTGAGCTTTGCTCCTTCTCTGCAGCAGACACATATAAACTGTGCCATTGTATTCAGTGTCTGGCTCCAAGTTGGAAACTTCAAATTCTTTGCTGTGCTCGTTCTTTGTCCACTGTTGAAAAGAAAGGTAAAATCTGTATTTGGGGAAGATTACATTTTCTTCAGATTGCAAAATTCAGCATAAAATATTGTTTACTAATGAGGTCTTACAGGGCTCCAATTATTCTGTATGTATGGACCTCAGATTTTTCTGAATCATATTGATATAATTTTGTTTTATTTCTGTATTTAATTTTACATTTCAGTTTCTGCAGTAATTTTAATCACCAATGGTTTTACTTTTTGCTACTTCTACAATACTCTGGGAAAGAGAAAATTTAAGAAGAAAACTTAATGCTCCTGTTGTCCTGAGAGTCAAAAATTCCATCAGAAATCAGAGCTGAGAAATCTCCCCCAGATCCTTCTGCAGCTCATCTGAAATGACATTTTCAGCATCCCCAGGGTGTGCCTTACCTGCTGCTGTGTCCTCTGGTTGAAGATGGTCAGGTGATAATCCACAGCCCCGAATTTGCTGGAAATGTCCTCCACAGTGAGCTGCTGGCCATCCTCACCCCGCAGGGGGGTCAGGGGGGGCTGGATCAGGAACCTGATGGAGCGCACATGGGGGATGGGCTCCACCTGCGGGGCTCCTATGGTGGCTGGGAAAGGCAGAGAGGCAGAGTCAGCATGGTCCAGAGCCTAAACACAGCCCAGAGCACTGAAATGGGCATTTCTGCTTGTGCCAAAGGTGTCTGAGCTGTGGGAGCATGGCAGGAATCGGAGGGGCTTTGGGGTTCTGTCCCCAGGAATTCTCATCCCAGCAGGATTTCCTCCATGTGTGTGTGAGGAATTCTCATCCCAGCTCATGTCCCTGTCCCTGTGCAGAATTTCCTGTGTGTGTGAGGAATTCTCATTCCAGTTCATGTCCCCTGTGCAGGATTTCCTCCTCCATGTGTGTGTGAGGAATTCTCATCCCAGCTCATGTCCCTGTCCCTGATTTCCTCCATGTGTGTGAGGGGTGAAATCCCAGCACAGGCATGATCTGCCCAATCCCAGTCCCAGTTCCAGTTCCCAGTCCCAGTTCCCATCCCACACCACATTCCCAGGGCTGTGTGCCTCACTTATCTCTGCTGCCAGGCACACACCACACCCAGCACTGCCAAGGGCTCCCATCCAACTTTTCACAAAGGTCTCAAGGTCATCACAACCCCTGGTGCTGATGCCACCTTGAATTATTCTTGGGGATTTTTCAGTGGGGAGATTTTAGCCCCCAAAGGCTGTGCTATGGCTGCAGGGCTCACTTTGGGGCTGGGACATGAAGTGTCCTTTGCAATGGATTCCATTTCACAGCTCCTGGAATTTGCTGTCCTCTGGTTGTCCATCACGTCCCTGACTCATTTCTTTGTTCCTCTCACCAGCAGCTCTCCCTCCCATCACACCTGGCTTTTCCTTTCTCCTCTGATCCCACTTTAAGCTCAGATCTCAGCTGAGGCCCTGCCCCATTTCCCATTTCCCAAAATGAGAATACCCAAATTGCCCAAAATCCCAAACCTGCAAGCCTTCACTCCCTCCCCACCGAACACAGAGCTTTGCAAGACTGAAATGCAAGAAATGCTGCCCTGAAAGTCCTGGGAAGGAGGATTGGTGGGTGCAAGGGTCCCAGGAAGGAGGATTGGTGGCCCCAGCAGGAGGATTTATGGCTTCAGAGGGAGGATTTGGGCCCAGGAAGGAGGATTTGAGCCCAGGAAGGAGAATTGGTGGCCCCAGAAGGAGGATTGGTGGCCCCAGGAAGGATTGGTGGTCCCAGGAGGAGAATTGGTGGCCCCAGCAGGAGGGTTTGTCGCCCAGGAAGGAGCGTTGGTGACCCAGGAAGGAGGATTTATGATCCCAGAAGGATTGATGGCCCCAGGAGGAGGATTTGAGCCCAGCAGGAGGATTTGTTGCCCAGGAGGAGGATTGGTGGCCCCAGGAGGAGGATTTGTTGCCCAGGAAGGAGGGTTTTTGGTACCTACTCTCTTTGCGGGGCTCGAACCTCTCGGAGCGCACCCAGCTGGAGGAGCAGCCCCTGGCCCTCACCCTGCCATAGAAATGCTCCCTGAAGTTCTCTGTCTCCCTGCTGAGGTTGCAGAAGAGCTGGGTGATGCTCTGGCACTCACGCTTGCTCAGCCAGGATTTCTCTCCATACCTGAGGTCAAAACAAATTTTGGGGTTGTTTGGTTGAACAGGACTGGAGGAAAATGGAACAGAGAGAAGGAAGAGCTGAAGGCAAGAAGAGAAATGGAGCAAAGCAACCCAAGGTGTAAAATATTTCCTTAAATGAGCTTCATCTCCCACTTGGAATAATCCTGTCCTTCACTGAGTTCTCCTCTGAGCAGAACCATAATCCAGGCAGGAGAAACAGCAAAATCAGCTTTTCTCTCTTGGCCCTTGTCTCTCTGAGCCCCCAAAGAACTGCCCCAAAAGAAGGAAACTTCTCCTACTGTTTGTACTGGACATCAAACACGGTGCCAGGGGGAATTTCTGCTGCTGTTTCCCACGTCAGGATGTTCTCAAAGTTGGTGGACGAAAATGCTGCACGTTTCAGACATGATGGTCTCTCTGCAGTCACAATGCCTGAAGGAGCAGAGAAAATGGCATTTAAAAAGCATTTTTTGACATCTCAGAATGAAAATGGATGCTGTGGTATTTTGCTTAAGGTGGACTCAAAAGAGGGAGCTAGAGCAGAACAAACTTCTGTGTTCACATCACACTCTGGCAGACAACTGACTCATCCCAAAGAAATGTAAGTCAGGAATTTATACAGAAAAGCCTCAAAAACTCGAGTCAGAAAGAGAATCCTTGAATTTCCAGTCAGGTTTATTTAGGAGCCATTAAATGGGTGCTAAAATAAGACCAATAAGCTGTTTTGCAGCCCAGCATCACAGCTGTGGATGTGTCTGCTGTCTGCCCCTGCTCAAGGAAGTGACAAGCAGAGCTCAGTGTCACCTCCCTGAAGATGTTGTTCCATTCCCCTCTGGTGCTCCAGGTTTTATTGGATGGAAAGTGCCATGGCTGGACTCTGGCCTGGGTGTGCCAGCAAACAGCTCAGGCAGCTCCGTCCTTTCTGAGCCCTGGGGAGAGCAGCTGTGCTCTGGGGACAGCAATGTCACCTGCCCCTGAAAAAAATCTCCCTGGGCAGCAGCATCCCACCAGGGCCCTGCAGAAAAGCCCTGGAGGATTCTTGTCTGTCTTAGCACAACAAAACACAGGGCAAATTTTTCCTTAGGCTGATCCACAGGAGTTTCTAACATCAGGATTTATAAACTCTGAATTCAAATTATAGGCAGAGCCTCAAAGGTAAATCATTTCTACATTATTCAGCTCTTGGTTTGTGGCACTGATAAACACCTGGGGCATGTGAGAAGTGTGAAAAAGTGGGGTGAGCAAATGAAAATAGCACAGATGGGCAAACTGAGCACTGGGATGGGGGTGACTGGGACAAGATCTCATGGAACAGAGATGAAATCCCAGCTGGATCCCATGGAGCAGAACTGAGAGGGAACTGTTTGAGCTCTGGCTGAATGGAGGAGGCTCAGGCAGGGAGGAACAGGTCCCCTCTCAGTCCTGGGGGTGCCATGCGGGCAGGGAAGTGCTGCAGAAATCAGCTGCTGCCTGCTCCCAGTTGTGTCCTGCTCCATCTGCAGCTCCACATTTCCCTCTGCCTGCTCCCAGTTGTGTCCTGCTCCATCTGCAGCTCCACATTTCCCTCTGCCTGCTCCCAGTTGTGTCCTGCTTCATTTGCAGCTCCACATTTGTCTCTGCTCCCTGCAGGATCAGCAGGAGGCAGCAGAGTGGGATTCTGAAAACTGAGTCACAAATACCCCCATCTTATCAGGAGCAGGAAATCTCTGTCTTCCCACATTTATCCATAAAACACTGTTATGCAAAGCAGCACAACACAAGCACAGTCAGGTGTGGGCAGGGGAAAACCAGGATATTTCCCAGGGTGACAATCCCTTCACGGGGAAGGATCCCAGACAGATGAATGACAAGCTCAAAGCTGGAAAGCTGCTGTCTGGAAAGAACAAGTTTATCCTTCATGCACCCAGCAGTGAGCTTGTCACATCTGCAGTAGGATTAAATGGCTTTTAGAGGGTAGATCTAGATTAGACATCAGGGAGAAATTGTTCCCTGGGAGGGTGGGGAGGACCTGCACGGGGTGCCCAGAGCAGCTGTGGCTGCTCCAGGATCCCTGGAAGTGTCCAAGGCCAGGCTGGACAGGGCTTGGAGCACCCTGGGACGGTGGAAGGTCCCTGCCCATGGCAAGGGGGGATGAGATGAGCTTTAAGTCCCTTCCAACCCAACCACTCTATGACAACTCCCTCATTTTAATATTACATTATTTGTTTGTACCTGTTTTAAAATCAGGACTGTTTGTATTTTCATTTGTGCCATTGCTTAAGACATGAGAAGAGTGATCCCAAACCCCTGATAGCAGTGAATATCCCGTAGGATGATCCCAAACCCCTGATACCAGTGAATATCCTGTAGGATGATCCCAAACCCTGATACCAGTGAATATCCTGCACTCCTGTAGGATTTTCCAAACACCCCTGATAGCAGTGAATATTGTCCACTCCTGTAGGATGATCCAAAACCCCCTGACACCAATGAATATTCTCCACTCCTGTAGGATTTGGGTTGTAGCGCAGTGACAAACCCTTGGAAGTGAAGGAATCTTTTCCTCTCCCTACTAATCCCTCCAGTGCTGAGCATTCCAGCCACACATGGGAGTTACTCCACAGAGAGATCAGCACAGCAGAGAGCTCAGACAGCAGCTCATTGTCCAGGATCATTCAGGAGCCAGGACTGAGGTCCAGACTCCAGGATCAAACAGAAACACCACAAGCAGCCAGAGCAGAGGAGAACTCAGGACTCACCAACCACTGAAACTCCAGCCAGGACGATCAGAAATGGCTTCATGAAGAACTCTGCAGTGAGAGCAGGCAGTGACTCCTGTGTGCAGGTGAATCACCTTTTCCAAGAGCTGAACTCTTTCTTGCCAGGCCAGCTGGGATTTGTTGCTCAGTAACAGAACAGAGCTGCTGTGCTGCCTGCCCTGGGCTCCGAGCTGCTCGGAGCCCTGCGCATGTGTGACACACTGAGGGTGACAGCAGCAGCTCAGTCACACCTGGCTGTACAAAGGTGCACGAGCCAGAGGCTGAGAAAATCCCCAGCTCCTGAAAAAGAGCCAAAATACCTTTTTGCTGAGATCTTCCTGCCTGAAAGTCCTCCCTGAGGTTCCTGGGGTTTGAGGTTTGCTTTTCTGGTCGGGTAACTCGAGCTTGTTACAATTCTGGACCTTAAACTTAGTGCTGGGCACCTGTTTATTTGATACCTGCTGCAAACCATTTCCTTAAAGAACACTTCTGAAAATGAAAGCCAGCCACAGCACTGGGTTTTATGGTCATCTGTTGTTCTTGCTGACCTTGGATGGGAGCTGAAGGATCAGGAGCTCCTCGGCTCTGCCCTGACTCTGCCCCACCAGTGGGGAGGAGGTAGAACAGTGGTGGCCTTTCCACAGGAGAGCACCTGCTGTCCCACAGCTTTTTGCAGAGGCCATTGTACACCTGCAGTGTTTATTTTTGTGGCTGTTTACAGTGTAAAGTTCTGTTACTGAATCCACGTGATGGGAACTGGGAGTTTGTATGGCCAACAAGAAAGGGATACAGCCCCTTTGCCATAATGTGTTCAGTTGTTAGCTTTTCAAAATCAGAGCCCTGTGTGCTTCTGAAGCTGAGTGTTGATTTCACTGCTCTGTCCTTGCGGCCAAACATGTGATAGGATTCACAAACCCCTTCTGCTTCCCTCCTCATCCGTGGATTTCCTGTTCCTGGTGCTGTTTCTGTTCCCTGCCCTGCCTGGCCGTGCAGGGGCTCTGTGCTCCCAGCCCTGCCAAGCTGCATCACTGCACTTTGTCATTCTCAGCTCACCTGGACAAAGGCAGAGGCCTCAGGTTTGTTACAGCAGACACACCTATGCACCAGTGTCTAATTAAGCACAACAGTTTCTTAGGGTGTTTCCTGACCAACCTGCTAAAAGTATTTCCGTTTTCCCCTTCCCTCACGTCGTTGCCTCACGCTCCTGCTGTGATGGGGCAGAGCTGAGGGACCTTGGTGTGCACCTGAGCCTTCAGTTCTGATCATGGAACTTCACACTTCACCTCTGCCCTTATTTCTAGCAAGGTGTCACATTTTCAATAGCCCAGGAAACACCTCTCCGAATCTTTGGGGACCTGAAGATGTCCAAAGCTCGACTTTCAAGTTTAAAATTAGGGTTTTATCTTCCAAACTCTCTCAAACTTTGATTTCTTCATGGTGTGTGGGGTCTGCAACAAACCTGCTGAGTGTGAACTCTCCATGTGGATGTGGCACCTGGGGACAGGGTGGCTTCACAGCTGGACTTGATTTCCAAGGACTTTTCCTCAGGAAATGATTCCCTGATGCTTGAGAAGAGCTGCTCTGCCCATCACTGACCCTTCTGCAGAGGAAAGCAGCTCTCAAGCCCTGCTGAAAGCACACGAGGAGCTGGATGCTGCCACCACCTGTCCAGCTCACCTGGCCTGCAGCCTGTCCCTCAGTCCCTGGACAAGACAAGAAGTGATGCCAGCCTCTGTTGGCAGAGCTGGGACATGTCAAAATCATTTTCTAGAGGTTACACAACTTCAGCACTTCCTGTAAGTCAGAGCCTGGGGGGGTTTCCTTGATTGCACAAGAACTTGGGTGGTGATTCTGTTTGGATCATCTGTGTCTTTCCAAATGAGCTGGAGGGATAACAATGCAGGATGGAGCTAAGGACACTGCAGAGGACAAAGGAATAATCCAGCTGGTGAATCCTTCCCCCACCTTCCCTTTTGGCTTGAATTCAGGACTTTAATTAGTACAGCTTGGGCAAAGCAGTTCCCAGTCCCTCCTACCACCCCTCACTTCTTTTTTTCCCCATTCTCCAAAAGATTTCAGCTCTCATACCCTCCATCAACACCCTCCCCTCCCCTGAGCCCTCTTCCCAAACGCAGGGAATGGCTGGGGAGTGTTTTCCTCTTTGTGTTCGAGCTTTGTTTTCCTGGGAGTCCTTTACACAAAGGCTCCCTTTGATCCTGGAGTGTAAAGAGCCAAGGACAGGCAGTGATGGGACAAAGGTGGTGGCTGTAACTGCCAGAGGGGAGATCCAGATTGGATTCTGCACTGAAATCCTCCCCTGGCACAGCTGTGGCTGCCCTGGATCCCTGGCAGTGCCCAGTGCCAGGCTGGACATTGGGGACAGTGGGGTGAATTCAGGATCCCTTCCCACCCAAACCATTCTGTGATTCTTTGTTCAGAGCCAGGTCACAGTTCTGGTTTTCCAGTGACCTGGCTGGGAAGTTTCAGAATTCCACTCCAGCCCAGGATAGGGTCCTGTTCTAAAGGAAATGTGTTTTCAGGGTGAGTTGCAAACCCCCTTTGTAGCTGTGGAAAACAAACCCACGTAGACATGGAGATTTATAGCAAAATATTATTACTCTCAGACATTCTGCACAGCAGGAATTTCAGCTTCAATAAGTATAAAATTAAAAATAAATAAACAAGCATGCTACACCCTTTAGTTTCAGTTCCCTCTGTTGGAACACAGAAGGTGATTCTGCAGGATGAGGTGGAGAACTTTTCATCCCACAAAAACCAGATCTTGCTGAATATCTCTGTGGGGAACTTCCAGTCAAGCTCTGAACTTCCAGGGAAGCAAAGGTGACACAAAGCAGTTCCAAATCTGCTCCAAATCCACTTGCAGGCACAACGTTGCATTTTCAAGCCCCAGCTGATGTTCCCACCCAGGGCTGGGTTGTGCTTTTGCCTTTCATAGCCCCCATGGAGCAGTTCCCTGGTTCTGGAGTCTCAATGACTCCCAGGCAGTGATGTCCCTGGCTGTGCCACAGCCTGGCCACCTTATCAGAGGCACAGTGACTGTACAGAGGTGACTCAGCAGTCAAATGCACTTTTTGTGTCCCTAAAGCCATTGCTTTGATAGACCAGCCATCAGGTTTTTGTCCTTGGACATCTGGAGCTCTCCAGCATTTTCCAGGCACTCCCCAGACCTGCTGGTTGCTTTAGATCCTTCCCAAGTAATGTGAGTGCTCATAGCCTGAGAATTGCACCTTTGGATGATATTTTTCCTCGGTATTTGATGTCTCAAAAGCATCACTGAGCACTGTGGGCTGGGGTGGTGTCCCTTCTGTCCAGCTGTCACTGTCACAGTCACTTGCAATGCCCTCATCCTCTGCCAGCTGCAGGGTCCACAGGGGGATGAGCAGGGGCCTGCTGGGCTCCTCTCTGGGCTGGGCTGTGGAGCCCTCGTGGAGCTGCAGATCCGTGGTGGATTTCTGGTAATCCCTGGAGAGATGAGGAGCCTTCCTGTGCGGGTGGTGCTCAGGGGGTTCAGCACAGATCCCCCCCAGTAGGGGCTGAAGGGGGCTCGTTCCCAGCCTCTCCTCCCTGCTCCCACCATCCAAATTTCCATGGATCCCTGTTTCCATCAGTCCCTGCTCGCTGGCACCTGGGAATCTCACATCAGTGAGGGAAATCCTTCCCAAGGAGGGGCAGAGATACAGGGCTGTCTCCTCCTGGGAGCCTGAGCTGTCCCCCTGACCCTCCCTCTCTGCCAGGAGGGTGAAGCCCAGGGCTCTGAGGTCGAGCACAGACCCTCTATCCACAGATCCAGATCCTGAAGCCAAGCTGGTTTCCCCCAAAGCTGCTGGGGCTGCCTGACAGCTGAGATGTCTCTTTGGCATTTTGTGGTATGGGATGAAATTGCTGCTGTCCTCTTCCTCCTCCTCTGACAATGATGATGATGATGGGAAAGAAGCCATCCATGGCGGGTGTCCTCCTAAAGCTCTGTTTGTCCTCCTTTGAGGCGCTGGCTTCTCTGTGCACTTCAGCTCATCAATGCACAATTCCTTTCCACTGAGCTCCCAGTGGAAGGTTGGTCCAGCAGCTTTAAACTGAGAGAAATCCTGCCAGGGAGAAGGAATGAGCCAGTGAAAAGTTTGAATGTAAGAAAGATCAGTGCAAAAATGGGAATTAAAAATGTAAAAGTGAGAAGTGCAGAGCCCCCCAGTCCTCCCCAGTTACCTCTGGAAAGCAGCAAGGCTCTGAGGCAGGAAATTCAGAATTTGGGCCTTACCAAAACCTGAGGCATCTTCCTTTGCTTGGCCTCGTGTTTCACCAGGCAGCAGATGAAGGGACTGCCCACAAAGATGGAGAGGACAGACAGCAGGATCACAGCCAGAACTGGGAACTTCCAGTCCACTGCTGAAAAAGACAGAAATCATCTCTTGTGAGCGGTATCTTTATAGGAATTATGGGCTCTGCACTGACATACAATATTCAAGGTTTTCAGAAAACATTTCAGGGTTGGTTTTTTGCAGTGAAAGTATTTCTACAGAAAGCAGGAACTGTTCACCAGAAAACCCAACCAGTCAACCAGTCCCTTTAACAGGAAGCTTTTTTTTTTTTTTTTTTTTTTTTNTTTTGTGGTGAAAACCTGATTTTAGTGTAAACCTTTGTCCCACATCCTTTCCTGAGGAGGACCATACCTTTGTGGTTTAACAGCACGCACACAGGCTGGGAGAATTCACTGTGCTTCAGGCTGATGCTTTCATAGAGAGCCCTGGCACTGAAGCAGTAATTGCCTCTGAGAGCAGTGGTGTTGATGATCACTGTCTCCTTCCTGAAGTAACCTTCATATTTCTTCTGTTGAGACACAAACAGAGGATTGGAGAGATTATTCTTTCATTACTGGGGTGCTGTTTGTGGATCACTTTAGCCCATGGATCCCCTGGGTGGCCCCAGGGCTGATGGATCCAGGCTGGGAATTCCAGTTATGCTGGCAGGGGATGCTGCCAGTGGCACTGGATTGATTGTTTTTGAAACCTCAGAGCTTCAGTGACTGCAGTGTGGCCTCCCCTTCCTGATAAAAATAGGGAACTACCAAAAACAAAATAAGGATGCACACACACACTTCTACTTTTTGTCTCTGGCTTTGGTTTAGCTCAGGCTTGGCTGGTTCCTTTCCTCTAGACCTGGATCCAGCCCCTCCCTCCCTGCCCAGAACCTCGAAGCTCTTTCAGTTCCTCCATTTCATCTAAAAAGAGCCACTTTTACTGACCTTGTGTTCAGACCCTGCTTCCCAGAGGTTCAGGTCGTACTTCCAGGTGAGGTTCTCCACGCAGGTGGGCAGAGGGAATGAGGCTCTCGCGTGGATGGAATTGTCCCTGATGCTCAGGCTCAGCACGGGGGGAGCCAGCTCCACTGCAATGGAGACACAGCAATGACATTTCTGTGGGTTTCCTTTTTTTGGTCCCTGGTGGTATTTACCAGGAGCAGAGAGTGCTAACATTGGGCAGTGTCTCAGAAAGCTCACATTTCATCAGCAGAGAAAGACTTTACTTGAGGAGTTCTACAAGAACTTTGATTTCATGGGAAGGTTGATCAAGCAGGATTCTCCCAGAACAAAGGGCACACAGTCATATTTATAGGTTATGGGAGGATTCAAACTACAGCCAATAAAAGTTTATACAAAGAACAGCGTCCAATCTAAGTGAGAAGTTTTAAAGGTGACCTGACCAATTACACAAACTAATTTCTGACCAATTATCTTCCAAGGTGTTAGAGAGTGACCAAATTCTTGAGGAATTTGGCTCAACCTTGGTATGTAGGATACCTTATCTATTATAGCAAGTTCCAGGGGCCAGGGGAAGATGGCTTTGGAGGAATTGTATCATCCACAACTTCCCATGGCTGCTCCTCACATCCAGCTTGTGATAAGACATGTTCCAAAGGACACCTCTTTTATATAAAACACCCTGAAGCCACTTTATCCAACTGCTGAACAAATCCTGACACAAATTCATCCAGCTCATTACCGTTAGTGCTCCCTCAAATCTCTGCCGCCCACAAAGCTCCTGGATACCTGTGGGGTGTGCTGTGTCCATTTTGGGAATGTCCTTCGTGCAGCACTCACCATCTGAGTAGTAATCCTTGTACTGGGATTTCACCCAGGGCGACTGGGAGCGTCCCCAGAGCGCTTTCACCCGAGCCCGCACTTGAACGTAGAGGTTGGGGAGGACACAGGTCAGGTTGCAGAAGAGCCTGGGGATGTTTTTGCAATCAGGAACCTTCATCCATTTATCCAGACGATCCTGGCTGAAAGGAACAGCCACACCAAATATTAAACACGTGCTGCTGTGGTTTCCAGAGCAGGAGATGGAAGGGTTTGGGAGGGTTTGGAACATTTCCCAGATGGATCATGTTTAATTTTGGTGGAAGGTCACTGATCATTAGGGCAGTGATTAATCAGGAGAGATGCTCAGTAGTGTCACCCCTTTGATCAGATGTGGTTTGGGAGCTCTTACCTTTCATATCTCACAGTGTAGGTGACATCTGGGGGAGAGCCTTCCCCTGGAGCCCAGGTCAAAATCATGGCAAAATCCTTGGACAGCAGGGTCACATTTTGAGGAGGGAGAAGCTGGACATGACCTGATCAAAAGGGAAAATTGTGTGAATGATTTAAAAATATCTTTGGGGTCAGGAAGTGCCACTTGGTTGTCACTGAGGTGATGCCAAAAATTGAGGCAGAGCCATTTATTAAAGGCTGGAAATTGGCCCTGGAAGCAGGCCCAATGTTTTCTTCATCTCTCATAAAACATCTTCATCTCAACAGCTTTGAGAATTAGGACTGACATTTGTGTGACCAATCTATTTTATAAATGTGAGTGGCTTTCCTGTGGTCTCACTGCATTTCCCTGATTTACAACCCACAAACTCTGCCTGGCTCCCTGGCCAGGGCAGTCCCACACTCCTCATTCAATCCCAGTCCTTCAAGGGCAGATCCTGCCAGCAATTCAGAGCTGCAGTTTTGTCCTCTATATTTTCCTACCCCTATTTTTCCCATTAGATCCCTGTGTCCATCACTAGCCCTCAACACCTTCCATAGACAGATTTTAACCTGTCTCCTCTTTACCATGGAATTATCCAGTTGATTAAATCATTCCCAATTTAAACTGCTTAAGATTTCTCTCTCCTCCTACCAACAAAGCCATAAAGGGAAAGGAAAAGTAACACTCAGGTGTGCACGTACCTGGAGCCTGCTGCAGAAGGCACAGAGCCATCACTGCTCCCACCCTCCAGCCTCTCATGGCAAAGCAGAATTTCCCCCTTGTCATCATTGTCTCTCCTTGATCCATTTTCACTGTGTTTCCTGTCTGAATTCCAGAGGATTGAGGAGTTCAGGAGCTGCACACATGCGCCCTGCCTCGCTTCCTGGTCCAGCCCTGCATGTGTGACTGGGAGAGGAGCAGCTGAGAGGGGTTTGGGGCAAAGGAAAGGTAAAGGTTGCAGTGCTGAGCCTGGCACAGGGGAAGAGCTGCCTCATCTTGGGAGACACCTCAGTGAAACTCTGGCCTTTGGTACTTACTGTGAAATATTAATAGAACTTCAATAATCTTTCAGTGCAGCAGAGAGCTGTTAATAACCTAGCAACAATAAAAACACTGAGACTGGAGGCTCTGCTGTTTACAGGAGATCAAAGAGTTTCTCTCAGTTTATGTTAGCACAGTGTTTTTTTGGGAGTTAGGGAATTGCTGCACTTTACAGCTGGAGGGGTAAAGTGCAGAGATAGGGCAGGATCTGCCCCCTGCCAGTGTGGGCACATGAAAGGAGATGGGTGTCCTTTCACACCCTGCCAGGTGTACCCAGGTGTGTGTTTGGAATGGTTGGGCCACTGAAGGAGAAGAAGAGGGAAAATCCCTGGGCCAGGCACGGTTTGGAATTTGAGCTCTCCTGTTTTCCCATCCAGGCAGCCCCAGGCCTGTGCCAGCAGCAAGGAGGGATCACTGGGGATACCACACAGGAGAGGTACAAAAGAGCTGAGACAGAAGGGATTTTCCCAGGTCTTCCCCTGGTGGAAAAATCTCCCAGTCCAGAAACAGCCCAGGAAGTCCAGAACAGAGCCCAGCACAGCCCAGGAACAGCCCAGCACAGCCCAACACAGCCCAGAATCAGCCCTTTGAACCCTTGGAGCATGAGAATGTCAGGTTCTGCCTCAAAGTCACCATTTCCTCCAAAAATCTCAATTTCTTCTTACCACGGGTTTTGCTACCTCTGTTTAATTTCATTTAATTTTTATGGAGTTTCTCTTTCTTGTGAAAAAAAGAGAATTGTTATCCTTTCTTAGGAAAACAGAAAAATGAAAGGTTTGGAGGGTTTATCCCCCTTCAGTACACAAACTGCAGAGTCACAAGCACCCCAAAGCTCTGTCACAGAGGATCTGTCACAGCAGGATCTGTCACAGGATCTGTCACAGCAGGATCTGTCACAGAGGATCTGTCACAGGATCTGTCACAGAGGATCTGTCACAGAGGATCTGTCACAGCAGGATCTGTCACTGAGGATCTATCACAGCAGATCTGTCACAGAGGATCTGTCACAGGAGGAGCTGTCACAGGAGGAGCTGTCACAGGATCTGTCACAGAGGATCTGTCACAGAGGATCTGTCACAGCAGATCTGTCACAGGATCTGTCACAGGATCTCTCACAGCAGGATCTGTCACAGAGGATCTGTCACAGGATCTGTCACAGGATCTCTCACAGCAGGATCTGTCACTGAGGATCTGTCACAGAGGATCTGTCACAGCAGGATCTGTCACAGGAGGATCTGTCACAGGATCTGTCACAGGATCTGTCACAGGAGGATCTGTCACAGAGGATCTGTCACAGAGGATCTGTCACAGGATCTGTCACAGCAGGATCTGTCACAGCTGGATCTGTCACAGCAGATCTGTCACAGGATCTGTCACAGGATCTGTCACTGAGGATCTGTCACAGAGGATCTGTCACAGCAGGATCTGTCACAGAGGATCTGTCACTGAGGATCTGTCACTGAGGATCTGTCACAGGAGGA
>PYHW01009782.1:1174755-1187187 GCA_013186435.1 Turdus rufiventris | reverse complement strand
AGGATCTGTCACAGCAGGGGCCGATGCTCTGCTGTCCCCTCCCGGGCTGGCGTGCCCGGTGCCACGAGGTGTCGCTGCCTGTCAAACAAAAGACGTCTTTCTCCAAATTAACCCGGCTGAAAACTTCGGGAAGCGCTGAAGTCTCCTGAGCAGCGCCTGCAGTGATTCCCTGTCATGGCTCAGTGCAGGGATGTGCTGCTGCACAGGGTGAGAACAGAATTCATCCTTGGGCAAACCATGCTGGGCCTGTGTTCTCCCACTTGTTTATTCCTATGGAGCATAAATATTCAAATATTCAAATAAATATTCCTATGGAGCATAAATATTCAAATATATTCTTATCCAAGAGCCAGCTGGACACAATGTGCAATGTGCTCCAGCAGGACTCTGCTTGGTCCTTTCCATCTGGATCACTGTGTGACGGGATTTGGGATGGGGCTGTCACTCCGTGTCCCTGCTTGGTCCTTTCCATCCTGGATCATTGACCCCAGCGTGGTCCTTTCCATCTGGATCATTCTGTGCTGGGATTTGGGATGGGGCTGTCACTGTGTGACACTGATTGACCCCAGCATGGTCCTTTCCATCTGGATCACTGTGTGATGGGATTTGGGATGGGACTGTCACTCCATGTCCCTGCTTGGTCCTTTCCATCCTGGATCATTCTGTGCTGGGATTTGGGATGGGGCTGTCACTCCATGTCCCTGCTTGGTCCTTTCCATCCTGGGTCACTCTGTGCTGCTGGGATTTGGGATGGAGCTGTCACTGTGTGACACTGATTGACCCTAGTGTGGTCCTTTCCATCCTGGATCATTCTGTGCTGGGATTTGGGATGGGGCTGTCATTCCCTGACCCTGATTGACCCCAGTGTGGTCCTTTCCATCCTGGGTCACTCTGTGCTGATGGGACTTGGGATGGGGTTGTCACTCCATGTCACTCCATGTCCCTGCTTGGTCCTTTCCATCTGGATCACTGTGTGATGGGATTTGGGATGGGGCTGTCACTCCATGTCCCTGCTTGGTCCTTTCCATCCTGGGTCACTCTGTGCTGCTGGGATTTGGGATGGGGCTGTCACTGTGTCACACTGAGGGGACTCCCCATTCCCAACTCCTCCCTCCCTGCAGATGATTCAGCACAGGCGGGCAAACCCTGCACGCTGCCCTGAGTCAGACTGATCCTGCTCTCCTCGAGGAAGGAAATCCAGTGTGAGCAAGGACAGTGGGGCTGTGCTTGTGTTTTGGGAAACCTTTTGTGAAACAGGCAGCACCCAGTGGTGTCACCCCAGCTCCTTCCCTTCGCTCTCAGCCCAGCTGGAGCTGTTCTGGGGAGGGACACTGAGCCCAGAGAGGAAAAAACAGATTAAAAATCAGAGCAGGGCATTCCTGGTACGGATGGCACCATGGAAAACCTCTGATCCATAAGTGCAGCAGGTGAATGAGCATGAGAAAATATTCCTTAACCCCCAAACTAAACAAAACACACATTCTGAGACTGAAGGTGAGACCTCACTCAGTTCCGAAGTTTTCTCTGGTAATTTTCAGGAAGAACATTCTGATTTTCAAGGATGCTTTTGCAGCAGCTCCAGCAGCCCCATCCTGCTCCAGGACACCTCAGTCTTCTTCTCTACCCCTGGGAAATCTTTGTTGGAGGTTTAATTCTGGCTTTGAATGTGGTGCTTGTTCTTCTGTGGCTCAGCAGAGGAATTTTTTCCTCTTCCTGCTCAGGACCAGCCCTGACACACAGGCTGCTGATGGTTTGGATTTGAGGGGAATTGTTCTGGAAGGTTCACAAAGCAAAGGTGGGGGAATGATGGGATTAGCAAAGGATGAGAATTAAAAGGTTAAAAAATCTGGGTGATGCTGGATGGTAAAACAAAATATAGCAGTGTCCCCCTGACCCAGACAGGCATCTGGGCAACCTGTCACCAGCAGGAAGGGAAGAGAATGGGCTTGGTTTGTTTTCTAATCCGAGTCTGAAAAGACTTAAAATGAAAAGCAAAAGCAAAAACAAACCCATAAATTTTGTTCCCCATACAAGTGCTATGAATCATTTCATCTGCTTTATTTTTTTCTTCTGAGGGAGGGTTTTACAGGAACTCAGGGCTTTGCCTGTGCACAGGAACTGGGGCTGGCCATGATTTAAAGAGTGTGAACATTTAGCAGTCTTTTCCTAAAGGTGAGGAGAATACAGGGAACCCTGTGAGGACCCTGCACCCTGTAGGGCAGGATTTCTGGGTTACATTTGTGGATTTATGGGACAGTGTTTGGGTCACATTTATGGGACAGTGTTTGGGTCACAATTATGGGACAGTGTTTGGGTCACATTTATGGATTTCTGGGACAGTGTTTGGGTCACATTTATGGGACAGTGTTTGGTCACATTTATGGATTTATGGGACAGTGTTTGGGTCCGATTTATGGGACAGTGTTTGGGTCACATTTATGGATTCATGGGACAGTGTTTGGGTCACATTTATGGGACAGTGTTTGGGTCACATTTTTGGGATGCTGGGAGGGCCCTGCACCTTTGGCTGCAGCAGTTCTGGTGCTGCAGCTCTGAGCTGGCTCCAGTTTACCTTGGCCAGGACCTGCAGCTTTTTGGATGCAGTCTGGGGTGTGCAAACACAGAATCTGGAATCCTGGAGTCTGGGGAACATTAAAGGCACAACCCTTGGAAGTGGAGCTGATTCCCAGGCACAGGAAGAAGGCAAAGGGAGCTCCTGGTTGAGTTCAATGAGCAGAAATAATTTTCTACCACTAATCAATTAAATACAGCAGTTAAATAAGCCTCACTTAAAGTCCAAACTACAACAAAGGAGACAAGTTTGGATGCTGGCTGGATCACAGACAGATTTTCCCTGGGATGTGTGGCTGAGTTCCAAACTACAGCAAAGGAGACAAGTTTGGCTCCTGGCTGGATCACAGACAGATTTTTCTGTGGATGTGTGGCTGAGGCAGCGGGCTCCAGCTGATCATCTGTTCCAGGCAGCTTGTGCTGCTTCCCCTGAATCCTGTCCCTTCCCCTGTTCCCCTGTTCCCTGGGCTGAGCCTGGCAGCGAGGATGGAGCAGCCGGAGCCTGCCTGGACACGCAGCCCCGGCGAAACTGCGAGCGCAGCCAGGGGAACACAACACGTGCGGCCACAGGAGGCACAGGCAGCCCCACGGAACAGCCCCGGGGCACCGAGCCTCCCGAAACCCCCCTTCCCCTCCAGCAGCGTGGGAAAACTGCTGGGACCCTGCATGTTCCGACAGAGAGAGGTTTAATCCCGCCTCTGGTGCTGCCTGAGCCACAGCCTGCTGCTGGGGTCATCCTGAGATTTGGGAGCATCTCCTGCCCGGGGGTCTCGGGGGTTTCTGTCCCGGTTCAGGACATGATGGGGATGGAATTCTGGTCCTGGTGAAAGCCTGGAGGGAGCAGGGATCTCTGCTCAGCCCTCACAAGCAGGAGATAAACTTTGTGTTGTGTGGATTTGTCAAAGTGAGTGCACGCATTGGGAAGGGGAGGTGACACAGAGCTGGGTGTGCAGAGAAGGGGACAGAGCTGGGATGGGGCTGGAGCACCTGGAGAGGCTCAGCCTGGACAAAAGGAGGCTCAGGGAGGACCTTCTCACCCTCCACAACTCCCTGACAGTGAGGCGGCTCCACTCTCTTCTCCCAGGGAATAAGTGACAGGACAAGAGGAAACAGCTTCCAGTCACACAGGGGAGTTTTAGGTTGGATATTAAGGAAAACTTCTGCCCTGAAAGGGGTGTAAAGCATTGGAACAGGCTCCCAGGGAAGAGGTGGAGTCACCATCCCTGGAAGTGTTCAGAAATCGTGTGGATGTGGCACTTGGGGACGTGGTGGGGTGGGGAACATGGTGGCAGTGAGGGCTCAATGACAATCTTAAAGATCTTTTCCGTGATTCCATAACCTGGGAATGTCGTGTCTTTAACCTGAGCACCAGCAGGAGCAGATGAGGATGTGCAGGGAGCCCAGGGAGGATTTCCAGGCCAAGCCTGGCAGATGCTTTTCCCCTGCAACCACCAGTGGCAGCAGCTTCCTGGTGGGGTGGGAAGTCTTTGAATGTTTGCAATGTTTTGCATTGCAGTATTTGGATGCCAAAGCTATGCAGTGCTGTAGAAGTTAATTAGCCAGATAACTAATTAAAGACTTCTCCCTTTTCTTGTTGCCAACTTGCAATTCAGAAAGGGGCTTGTGTCAAAGTGAATCCAGCCACACACCCCAGTGAAAGAAGTGATAAACCATTCACAATCCTATTAACTATTCCGGGACTGGAGAGGGAAAATCCCATCCCTGGCTGGGGGGGAGGAAGGTCCTGATCCCATAAAACACCACCAAAACTGTCCCAGCCTTGAATTATGGGTTCCAGGAGAGGTTTTGGTCCTGGAAGGGTCCCCATGAGGGTGGCACATCCTTGGGGACCTGGTTTGACCTTCCTGGGTGAGGTTTAAGGGACTCTGAGCTGAGAGGAGGCTGTAGGGACACAAATGTCGAACTGCTGAGGATTCCTCTGGAATGGGGAAAGCTCTCGCTGGACAGCCAGCCATGGATAATCCCTGACAATCTCCCACATCTCACTTTTCTGAGCGTCATAAGGCACTGCACAGAGATCTAGAGTAATTTTAGAAAGGAGCATCACTTTGCCATGGGTATGGACCAGTGCTGGGGTCACTCTGACCCTGGGGAGCAGCAATTGCAGAGAGTTGAGCTGAGCTGAGCTGAGTTAGGCTGAGCTGAGCTGAGCTAGGCTGAGCTGAGCTGAGCTAGGCTGAGCTGCTCTGCCTGGCCCCCAGCCAGCAGACAGACGTGCTGTAACCAAGTGGCACCGGTCCCAGAATTTCCAGGAGGGGTGAGCTCCCATCCCAGATCCGGAGGGGGCCCAAATTTCCAGCACTCTGCACGTGCTGGGTGCACCCAGGGTCTGGGCTCTTGTGAAATCCCAGCTTGGCTGAGTGCTTGAAATTCCTGTGAGCTGCCCGGCCCTGGCTCCCCACTGCAAAAAGAGGGGAATTGAGCAATTGCAGCCCCACGTAGTCCCCAGGGCAGCCACACAGCCCATGAGGCTGCTGCCACCACCCAGCTGCTGACTGGCACCTCTGAGAGCTCAGATTTGGTGACAGGAGTGCTGAGATCAGTCCATGGCACTTTTACACCCCAGCAGGATCTGGCCAGAATCCTGATACTGGGAGAACACTCTTCCCACCCCCGCTGCTATCAGGCCCAGCCCTCAGATGACAAGAATTTAATTTAAAGGCTCAATCTCTTGTCTGAACAGCTCCCTCCCTCCCCCACTCTGATGAGAAGAAAATCTTTCGGAGAGGCATCCAGGCGAGTGGGAAAGCTCTGGATTGAGCTGTCTCTTGCCCTTTAGCCATCCAGAGAGGAAGAGCTCATCTGAATGAAATGAGGATCAATCAGAGAGAGGCATGGGAAAAGCTGGGAAAAGGAGCCTCCAGTGATGTATATTCATGGGGGGGAAAACCTCCCCCAGACATGCAGGAGCTTTGATGAAAACCCTCCCAGCTGTGCTGGGCCTTTGAAGTGACACAGCAGAAGCAGCAAGCACGATTAGCCAAGAGATAGAAGCAGATGAGTTCTCAATCAGCTGGATCCTCCTCTTCAGGACACACTTTCAAGCTCACTTTTTATAACTCCTTCCAAAATTAATGAGAATCCTCTGCATGGCACCCCAGCCTTCTTCTCCTGCGCTTCCTCCTCCACCCCTGATAACTCACAAAGGCAGAATCCCATTCCCAGAGGGCAGGGGATGGGGTGGCCTTGGTGTCTGTGCTGCAGAGGATGACTGGGAGAAGGCTTCAGCCATCAGCAGGAAATAAAATGCTGATGCACACGGGTTACTCTCCTTTTTTAACCCCAAAATCGGTTTCTGGGACACAGGGATTGAGTTGAAGTGGCAGCATTTCATCAGCAGCGTGTCTCCCACTTGTATCTGCTCCCCTAATCTGAATCTTTCCAAGCTGAGTCTAAAATCTGTGCTCTGGGTGGGGGTTAGAGCTGGTTTTAGCCTTTGCAGGGGATGGAAGGGATGAATCCCCAGCACTGGAGCTGAACCCCATCCCTGGAGCTCACACGAGCCCCCAAAGAGGATTTGTACTGCTGGGAAGTTCCTCTGCTCACAAACTCAGTGCAAAGCTCCGTTCTTTCCAAAATTCAGAAATGCGCTTTCACCTGACCTGGCTCACAAAATCCTAAAGTTCCTCCTAGGAAAAACCTCCAGGAGTGCCCAGGAGCCGCAGATTTATCCCCTTGTGGCCCTTCCCCGAGGGTGGCTCCTGCAGGGACACTCCATGGGAAGAGGCAGATGCAATCAGGTGAGTGTAAAACACTTCAAGGTGCTTGGCAGCCCCACATGATCAAAGCCTCCCTTGTGATGCAGTGGCATTGCCAGGGTGTTTTCTTTTAACTCTATCAGATAAGTTAAAAGAAAAATCAGTTTTGATGTTGTAAGAAACTGATTTGGGAATGGTCAGAGACAAAAAGTTGCTCAAGAGTTGAGAGGGAAATTCCTGCTCTCCTATTCCTGCTCATTCTGCTGCTGATTTTCACTTTCTTCAATGATTTTACAAGCTCACAGCTGAACTGGAAGTGTGAAATGGCAGAGATTTGAATCCCTGAGAATCACCCTAAAATACGGAGGGGTCTGCCCAGGCTCCTGAGTGCTCAATGGACAATGAGGAAATGTCCTCCCAGGAATGTGTTTGCATTAAAAATACACATTTCTTGTACATGTCTGGGGTTAACCTGGAGGTGAGGAGCACAAAATCTTTATAACCAGCCTTGAGTGCATCAAATTGAACCCAGATTTGTCCCTGCTGCCCCTGGTTCCTCCTGGATCCAACTCATCAGTGCTCATTTCCAGCCTGACCCATCCTGGGATTTTTTTTTGAGAACATTTTGTGTTGTGCTCCCATTGTGTTTTCCAGCCTTCCTCTGGCAGTGTCTCAGAAGTGTGAATTCAAAACGAGCCACTCAAACCCCTTTGGGTTCCACTGGAATTGGAGACTCAATTAGAATCAAAGAACTCAACTGGAATTCTTGGATTTGCTGTCATTTAATTGAGAGTGATTTGCAGAGCTCGCTGTGGGCAGGGCAGGGGCTGTGGCTGCTTCTGCCATGAGAAGATTTTAGAAAAGCAGGAGACACCTTCCCCTTCCAGGAGCCAACAAAAATGGCACGTCTTGAGAAAATGAAATGAAATCTGGTCCTGCAAAAATAATCCAGGGGGAGTTTTTAAAGGGGCCTCAGATGTTCAGTTCTAACCTTTCTTGGAAGGAACTAAGGAGGAAAAAAAATCAGGTCTTGGTGCTTTAATTTTTTTTAAATTTTTTTTTGTGGTGGGTTTGTGGACACAAAGCCAACTTCGGATGTGTGCCCTGAGCTGGGCAATGCAGAAATGTGACAGTTTGAACGTGTTTGTTCAAACTGGGATCAGCACTGGGAGCACCCAGGGATGCTCAGGGACAGCAGAGTCACTCAGGACAGCAGCTCTGTCCTGTGCCAAGGGGAAAACTGAGATTTATTCAGGCTTGGATTAATCGGGATTGGTTTATTCAGGCTTGGATTATTCAGGCTTGGATTATTCAGGATTAGATTATTCAGGATTGCTTTATTCAGGCTTGGATTATTCAGGATTGATTTATTCAGGACTGGTTTATTCAGGATTGATTTATTCAGGATTGGATTATTCAGGTTTGGTTTATTCAGGTTTGGTTTATTCAGGTTTGGATTATTTAGTCTTGGTTTATTCAGGATTGGATTATTCAGGTTTGGATTATTCAGGATTGTTTTTTTCAGGATTGGTTTAATCAGGCTTGGTTTATCCAGGTTTGGATTATTCAGGTTTGGATTATTCAGGTTTGCTTTCTTCAGGTTTGGATTATTCAGGCTTGGTTTCTTCAGGTTTGGATTATTCAGGCTTGGTTTATTCAGGATTGTTTTTTTCAGGATTGGTTTATTCAGGATTGGTTTATTCAGGCTTGGTTTATCCAGGTTTGGATTATTCAGGTTTGGATTATTCAGGTTTGGTTTATTCAGGTTTGGATTATTCAGGTTTGGTTTATTCAGGCTTGCTTTACAGCCCAGCCTAAAGCAGAGTTGTGTGGAAAGGTGGGAACAGCCAGGTTTGGGAATGCCCCCCAAGGCAGTGCCATTCAGTGTTCTGGTTTTATCCTATAAATTTTGGATGTGCCAAAGGGAGTTCTGTGTTCCTCGTGGACCAAACCTTTGGGTTTTCTTTGCTTTCTGCTTTTGGGCAAGCCCCCACCCTGTCAGAGCAGTATTTTCCCCTTTATATAATGTGTGTAAAAAAAAATTTAAGAGAAAATAATTTTTTTTTGCTGCTGTTGTTTAAAATAAATAAATACCAGAGACAAACTTCCTTTAAATTCCCCCTCTTTCTGAGCAAAAATAGAAAATTTTTTAAATTGTTTCCCACTCTGTATGTTAGAGATTTCTTCTGGAGATGAGTGTCTGAGTGCTGATAATTTATATGCAGATTTACATCATTACATCATTTCCAAAGGGTCAGTGCCTTGAATTGGATAAAAATGTCCTTTTTTAATTTTTTTCTTGTCCAGCCCCTGCAACCACAAGCAGCAGAGGGGCCAGAGCAGCCCATTAGCTGCTCTAATTAACCCTGCCTCATTAGGGCACTCAGGGGCTGCTCTAATTAACCCTGCCTCATTAGGGCACTCAGGGCTGATGGGTTTGTGGATTCCTGTGGCCCTGCAGGACCGAGCAGCCCCACCCTGGGCACTGCTGGGTGGGCACGGGGCAGGGGAGGGGTCCTGTCCCTCTGTCCCCTGTGTCCCCTCTGTCCTCTGTGTCCCCTGCCCTGGCACCACCTGGGCAGGGACCTGACCCAGGTCCAGAGGTGTTCTGGGCTCTCTGGGCACACACAGAGGGATTTTCTGTCCCTCTCTGGGGCAGGGGATGCTGCTGAGTCCCTAGAGGTGTTCTGGGCACACACAGAGGGATTTTCTGTCCCTCTCTGGGGCAGGGGATGCTGCTGAGTCCCTAGAGGTGTTCTGGGCACACACAGAAGGAATTTCTGTCCCTCTCTGGGGCAGGGGATGCTGCTGAGCTCACAAAGGTCTTCAGGACTCTCTGAGCACACACACAGAGGGATTCTCTGTCCCTCTCTGGGTCAGGGGATGCTGCTGAGCCCCCCAGCCCCGTGCCCCACCAGTGATCCTCTTGCATCAGAACGAATCCCGTTCCTTTTCCTACTCCACGCCCTCTACATCTCATTTCTTTGTGCCCTTACCCAGCAACAGGCACAGCAAACCTTTCCTCCTGTCTGGAGGAGAGTTGGACCTGCACAAAAAGCAGAATTTCAGGGCCTCCCACTGTGCTTGGATGATTTAAAATCCACATTTCTGACCTTAAATCTGGTGTAAAACCAAGCAGTGAGTACTGCAGCTTCCCCTCAGCCTGAGCCCAGAGGAGAGCACAGTGGAACAGCCTGGGCTGGCTCTTGTGAAAGAGGATTTTTAGCAGCCAAACCTGTAGTTATGAAATGAAGCCTCAAATATAACAGAGGAGGATCATAGAGGCACTTACTGTAATTAGTGCTAATGACACTGACACTTAGCCCTACGTTACTTCCACATCAACCTTTTTTATTCCCTGTGCAGACAATGAATAAGCAGCAGCCTCCACCAGAGCCTTTTGCAGGATGACATCATGTTCCCCAGGACAAAGAGCATCTCTTTGAACAGCACTTGCACCCACATTTCCAGAGTGCCCCTGTAATCAAAGCTTGTCAGAATTGCCAGGGAAATCATTCAGGTCAGGAGGGACAAGTTATCTGTAGGGCAAAACTGTTCCCAGTGGAGCTTTGCATTAGCTTTTTATTGGAGTGCAATTTTCTAGGCTGTCATTTCACTTTATGGAGGAAATCTGGTTTTTTAGGCTTGTTTCTTTTGCCACTCAAATTGTAGAGCACAGGTTATGGGGCTGTGCTGGAAGAGTTTTGCTGTTTCTGGATGTTTTGGCTTCCACCTGCAGCGTTTCCCTGTGCAGAGCCTTTGTCCCACCTCACTTTTGGCACTTCTCAGCCCTCTGGGAGTGAAATGCTTCTCTCAGCCTTGATTAGGCAGCAGGCATTTGCTTGTGAAAACAGCAGCTCCCTTTGCCCTCCCAACAACATTTTTCCTGCAGACAAAATTGGATTTATTGCATAAACAAGGTGTTCAGAGTAGCTGAGGTGAGCTGCTGGTTAAAAGCAGCTGTGGTTTCCATCTCACCAGAGCCCAGCCCTCTGCTCTGGGCTGCTGCATTCCCGCTGACAGCAGGAATTTTTGGTGACAGATACAGAAATGTCCTTAGGGAAAATACAATACTGATGGAAGTTTCCTGTGGGAAATAATTTTTTTTTCTTCTTCTACTTCTTTTTTTTTTTTTTTAAGTGCTTTCACCTTTTCTAGTTTTTGTTTTGTTTTGGTTTTTTTCCCCTTTAAGCACAATTTCATGACAGCTGTTAGAAATCTCTTCACCCTCTTAACTCCCCCTCGGTTTTTCCTTGCACCTCACGAGGAACAATCAAGTTCTTTTAGGATCAACCCTGAAAAATTGGCCTTGCTTTCCAACTGTACTGGATGCAAGTGCCAGCTGTGGTGAGGATTTGCTGCAATCCCTGCAGAGGCCACACCTCTGGATGAAACACTGTCTTTTGCATAGCAAGTGATACTGGGAGTTAAATTGGATTGCACAATTCCCACTCTAATCTTGACAGCAACGATAGCATCGATTCTGAGTCAGAACCCTGTTTTCCTGTATCTCAGAGACAGGATATTTTTTGCACGGCAAATGGTAAAGATTTACATGGATGGAAATGAGTTTAATCTTGATTCCACCTGCTCCTGAGCCACTCCTGGGTCAGGGAAGTCTCCCACTGGATGCAAATGGATCTTGATGAATCCCAGGGGGAACAAAGGTGGCAGAGCCCTGCTTGAAGCATCCCAAAATCGGAGGGATTGCAGTAAACAAAGGGGAGGAGACTGCCAGGGGAGGAGGGAGGTTACAACAGCACGGATCTGAGATTCACTTGTTGTTCTACATTGGGTCATAGTGCAGAACACAAAAATTTCATTAAAACAACACCGGGAGGTGATAACATTGCACCTACTTAGAGCAGGTAAATCAGCACGGAAATGAGTAAGGGAAGAGCTGCCCACAGCTCCAAGCACTCAAAAACTGCCCAGCCCAGCCCAGGCCACTGAACCTCACAAAACCTGGGAGCTCTGGGATTCCTCAGCCTCAGCAAATCCCAGGATTTGTGCTGGCAGGTACAAACCATCCACCACTTTTTCTGTGTTTGCCTCACTGCCCACCACCATTTCACTGAACTCAACAATTTTCAAGCAGTTTGAGAAGCGTTGCTTTGTGTCACGGGTGTGTGTGTGAGTGCCCAGCTCATCCTGTAGTGCTTTAGGGAAGGAAATGCTTCTCCCTTGGAGTTTTTGCCTTCCTGAAGTGCTCTGGGAAATCCTGGAGAGGGAGAAACCCCTCACTGCAGGTCCTGCCTTGACTGAGCACTGGGAAATCCTCCCCTCTGCTCCTCATGGCCTCACACAGCCAGGGTTTGGGCTGTGTTCAACATCACATCCTGAATTCTGCCCTGGAAATTACGGATTTTTTACCTGGTTTGGCTCCTTGATGCCATTCCCAGAATGTTTTCTTTGAAGCAGCATGGAAGACAATCATTAATTGATAGGTTTACTGACTTGCATTTATGTATTTTGCTGTGATAATGACAACTATTGCTTCAGATAATGAGGAAATGTATCCTAATGGGAACTTAATTGCAGTTGTAGCACAGGACCCCTGTCTGGAGCTGCACCAGCTCAGAAATCCCTGTCCAAAGAGCTCAGCTACAATGGGGATGTGTCATCATCCTGTTCCTGTAGCTTTCCTTGCGGTGTTTGGTGCTAGAATTCCTGGGTTTTGTTTGGATCAGGCCAGTGACTAAGATATTTATGCTGTAATTGCTGCTTGTTTCTTATGTTTGATTACAGCGTGCGTGCTGTCAGCAGCAGCAGCTGATGGCACATGGAGCAATCCCTTGTTTTGCTTCTAATTGCTGAAGCTGTGCAGGGGAAGTGACAAACACCCCTCTGGGAGCCTGGATTAAACTCTCAACTGTGTCACTGTGCCCTGACATCTCCACAGCTCCCTGACAGGAGGGTGCAGCCAGGGTGGGTCAGACTCTGGGACAGGAGCAGAGGGAACAGCTCAGGGTGGGCACAGCAGGAATTTCCCCATGGAAAGGGTGCTCAGGGATTGGAGCTTTGGATTCCCCATCCCTGGAGCTGGCACTAAAGCTCTGGGCTGGGACAAGGTGGGGATCAGGCACAGGCTGCACTCGATGACCTTGGAGATATTTTCAGCCTTGAGGATTCCATGATTTAG
>PYHW01009782.1:1158351-1169389 GCA_013186435.1 Turdus rufiventris | reverse complement strand
CTCATCCCTGCTCCTCTCATCCCTGCTCCTCTCATCCCTGCTCCTCTCATCCCTGCTCTGCTCATCCCTGCTCCTCTCATCCCTGCTCTGCTCATCCCTGCTCCTCTCATCCCTGCTCCTCTCCCTCCTCACCCAAAGCCCTGCGGATAAAAGAGGAGACGAAGAAAAGTTTCCGACTCTGCCCCGCCTCTCCTTTCTCCCCGGCTCTGAGAATCTCCCAAATTTGTTTGTGGTTTTCATTTTTCACAGGAAGTTCAGACTTTCCTTTCCCTTATTAGGAACGTCTGTAATTCCGTCTCCTACACATCCATTTTGCCATCTTTAAAAAAAACTTTTCCTCCACACCTTTCTGCATCCCAGCCCCTGCTGGTTATGATCTTTTTCCCCCACTGGGTGGCTGCTCATGTGTTTATTTGCAAACCCGCATGGAGGTCTTTTAAGAGGAAGATATTTTCATTTCATTTCCACCTGTCCTTGCTCCAAAGAGAGGCAGAAACTTTGCAATGGAAGATTTGAGGATTTTTTCCCCCAGTCCAAGCCAGAATCTGAAAACAGCAATTGTTGTCTTGGCTCTGCTGCTCTCAGCTTTGACTCTGTTTTCCCATTTATCAATAATTGATAAATATCCCAGAAATGCAGGAATCTTTAATTAAGTCGAGCATTTCCAATCTGCAGCTCTCTGAGCCAGAACTAACTTTTATTTTCCAGATTAAAAATATTCTGGGGGAAGCCCTGGCTCTTCCAGCAGAGAAGGAATAAAGGGATGGGGATCAATTCCTTTGAGGCACAGACTCCCAGGGATTTGCATGACTGCTGGGAAAAAGAAAATTCTTGTCAGTTGGTTTGAAGAATGGAAAAATTAGAGAGCTCCTCATCCAAGAGAGGTTGAAAACTCCTGATGGCTGGAAATGGGTCAACCTTGAGGTGGAAGAAGTCAACAAAGACTTGCTCCAACTTTCATGTCAGCTCCTTTGTGACTGTACCCCTGTGGGCTGTTCCAGGGATGGGTCAGCTCCCGAGAATAATCCTGGAACTGGTGAATTTTAAGGAGCTCTGATTTTAATTCATATAGTTTAGTTTCTGTGGTTTACATCAAAAGACACCAAAATGCTGGGAAAACCTCTGGAGCAGCCACACCTCAGTTCTGAGCAGGGCAGTTCATTCACACCTCCTCCCGTGCTCTTCCTTTTAAGCTGCACTAATTGTTTTAATAAACAAAACAGTTTTCTGTGCAGAGCATTTTGCCCTTTTAGCTGCCAGTCCCTTACTGTGTCTCCCTATTCTTTTGTTTTTCCTTCCTCTGAATTAGTTTTTAGATTTTTATTGAGTCTGAGATGGTTTTTTTGGAGTCCAGGTAATTCATTCCTTTCTCAGAGACATTCTCCAAATCCTTCAGCTGGAGCTCTAAAAATAGGGAATTGCTGTCTGCTTACCCCATCTACATACATAAACTGACATTTTTATGTGCAAATGCAGCTTCTTAGATATATAACAAAGCCGTACATTTAATTTCTCTTTCAAATACTCCGCCAGTTCCTTCTACCACTTTCTCTGCTGCAAATTAGGCTGGGTGTAATTAAACTTCATATTCAGTGAAAACTGCTGTGAGCAAGGCGAGAATTTGCTTGTGTGCTGTGCTGGGGGAGTCGACTTTGCTGAAAATTTGGGATATTTGGTGTTCGCAGTGTAGAAAATACCTGCACAAAACCAAACCCAGGAAGGTGCCACCAGCAGAACCCCGCGTGGTGCTGACGAGTGAATTCCAGCCGGAGCTTGCAGAAGTGATGATGAATTTCCAGCAGTCCCAGAGAGGAAATTATCCTCGTTAAATCAGCACAGGCGAATTTCAGCCCTCGCATGCAGGGCAGCCTAATTGCCGCGGTGAATGGAGGATGAAGTGCAGGACAGTGACAGGAAGTTCACACACGCCTGGCGCTGTCATTAACCATTGCACAAGAGCCTGAAATGTTTACTCACCCTGCCAATAACATGTTTGTGCTCCCTCTTGATTCGGCTTTTTAAAACCTTCTCTAATTGCAGAGGGAAGGGGGAAAATATACAGCCCTGATCGGGGTCTGTGTCAGATATTTCAGTTCAAAAATCCAGCTCTGATCAGGGTCTGTGTCAGATATTTAATTTCAAATTGATGCAGGGTCTGTGTCAGATATTTAATCTCAAACTGATGCAGGGAGTGTGTCAGATATTTTATCTCAAACATCCACAGCCCTGATTGGGGTCTGTGTCAGATATTTAATTTCAAACATCCAGCCCTGATGCAGGGTTTGTCTCAGATATTTCAGTTCAAAAATCCAGCCCTGATCGGGCTCTGTGTCAGATATTTCATCTCAAACATCCAGCCCTGATGTGGAGTCTCTGCCAGATGTTTCAGTTTAAACATCCAGCCCTGATGCAGGGTCTGTGTCAGATATTTCAGTTCAAACATCCAGCCCTGATGCCGGATCTCTGCAGATGTTTCATCCCCAATTCCACGGAACAAAAATCCGGGTTGATCTCAGTGCTGGCGATCACCAAGCCAGTTTTGTTATTTCCACCCTGCCCCACTTTGTGCTGTCACCAATCCTGGGATGGGGCTGGAGATTCCTGCGGTGCCAAGGCGCAGCTTTCCCTGCTCGGAGCCTTTCCCAGGCTGAATTTCTTGGCTGTGCAGGGTGATTTGGTGCCATCCCATTAATCGCAGCTCTTGTGTGGAGCAGAAAAGCAGCTGAGGAATGAGGCAGCGAGTGTTTGAGGCTCTGTGACTCAGCGGGATGCAATTGGGTCATGTAGGGGAACAAAGGGGTGGCCGCTGTCTCTTCCCTCTGGGGCCAGGAGCTGTGCTGGGTTCTTTCAGGCTGGATGAAGATTTTCCATCCCTCTGTGCCCAGAGATTTGTCCAGATGTGCCCGGGCTGGGTGCAGAGGGTTGTGTGTGGTCCCTGTGCTTGGTGGGGTTGGGTAAACACCCGTGGCTTTGTTTGTTCTGAATAGGAAAGTTAGCCCCAAATTAGCGCTAATGTGAGGTCATTTAACCCTTACGGGAGGTCTTTTGAGAAATCATAATAGAGCCAGGCAGGAGCCGGCTCAGGCACTCCCAGATTGACAGTGCACCATTATGGTGCTGAGCTGAGGTCAAAAATGTAAATACTCCCAGAAAAACTCTCCTCCTGCCGGGCTGATTATTCCCAAAGCAGGTGCTGCTCCCAAATCCCCGTGCAAAGGCTGCAAGCTCCCCGTGTTATCCCGACAGGAGAATTAAAAGTGAATTGGAGCCGGGCTGAGCTCAGCATCTCTCCGAGCAGCGATTTCCTTGACACAATGGAAGGTCAGGGCAGCTCTGCCTCCAATTTCATCGTCCAGGCATGGAAACAAGAGCTGTGATGGCCAGGGAAAATAACTAAATAACTGTGCTTGGTTGGGATGGGGATGGGAGCTCGGGCACTGGGACCAGACCCTGCTGGGGCAGGGAGATTTTCCAGCCTGCTCTGAGCAGTGGGAGCAGACCCTGTTGGGACAAGGAGATTTTCCAGCTTGTCCTGAGCACTGGGAGCAGCTCTGGTCCTGATGTGGGACCTGAACATGGAGGGATTTGGATTCCAAGCAGGGTCCACCCTGGGTGAAAGCTGTGATGATTCTGGGGGACTAAAATGAGCTTTAGGAAGGAATTGTGCCCTGTTGGGGGTGAGGCCCTGGCACAGGTGGCCAGAGCAGCTGTGGCTGCTCCTGGATCCCAGGGCCAGGCTGGGCAGGGCTGGGAGCAGCCTGGGACAGTGGGAGGGCTGGGAAGAGAACACATTAAATTATGGGATAGAATCAGAGATGGAATCAACCAACTCAGACCCCAGGTCCCATTTGTGCACCAGCAAAGGGAAGAACAAAGCCTCACCCAGCTGACTCCTTCCAACATTAAACCCATTTAAAACTCCTATGTTGTTTAGGTCGAGTACTTTGAACCAAAAGTCAGGAGAAAAACCTTGGTCCCTCTTTCCTGGTGCAAACCTCCCTGAGTGCCAGTGAGTTCTGTCATTCCAGCCTTCCCAGGAGGATTCTGCAGGTTGTTGTTGAGAAATCTTTTCCTGCCAAGCAGGACCGGAAGCTCCGGATCCCTTCCCATCTGCAGAGGCAATCAGACAAAATGCCAAGCCCAGGGGGCAAAATTTCAGTCTTGGTGCCAGCCTTGCTTATTACATATCTGGGTTCTGCAGCCTTCTAGACTTTCATCATATAATTTATTTGCTTCTCAACATCCCTGCAGTTATTAAAAGCACGGTGCTGGAGCTGCCACCCAAGGTTTGTGTAATGAGCACATCTGCCTTTCAGGGCACTCTGGGGTTGTTCGTTTTACAGCCTCCCCTGGGGCCAGAATTGGATCTGGGTTCCTGGTAGCCAGGGGGGCTGCCCAGGGTCCTTGGGACATCACAGGGACCGGGATCAGATACTGCAGGGATGGGCTCTGCAGCGGTGTCAGCCAAATGTCACACTGGGGTCAGGGGGCAGAGGTTCCCAGCACCCTCACCTGCCAATGCCAGGGCCAGCTCGTCCTTGTGTGGCAGGAAAGGACAATCCCCAATCCAGAATCCCCCTGGGGAAGGCTCACAGGGCCCTGGCTGGCCTTGTCTGCACTGAAGGTTCAAGGCTGTGCTCCCCAGAGAGCCTGGGACAGGATGGATTCACAAAGGGGAGCTCTTGGGGTGTGCTGTGCTCCTGGCTGAGCTCAGGAGCTGTGATGCCATGAATCCCAAGGCAGGGAATGTCCCACTCCTGCCCCCTGAGCACCTTCAGCTGCAGGGTCCCAAATGGAGACACAGACAGCTCTCCTCTCCTTCCTCTGACCTTTTATTCAAGAATGGATAAAATACTTTGAAATTCTTACAGCAACCATCTGGCGTCCTTCATCTGAGCCCAGTCTTCAACTTTGCTCCTCCACAGAGCTCTGAATGTGGTTGTGTTCTCCTAGATCTGACTCAGGTTAGATTTTTCTAATTTATCCTAAAATGATTTCATTCTGTGCTGAAAACCAGAGCAGCAGGCGCTGCTTTCACTGGCTGTGATTAATCCTGAAGCTGCTGTAGGAGCTCACAGGAAAAGGTTTCACTGTCAAAGCCATAAATCCTCCAGGTTCAGGTGAAACCCAAGCTTCCTTTTGTGCCTTTTTAGGACTCGGCTGTGCTTGGGTTTTGGCCAGCAGCACCAGAGACACAGCTTGTGCTGGTGCAGCCTCATTTGTTTGCTCCAGCTTTAAACCGGGGTAAAAATGCATTGCTAAAAGTCACATCTCCCCCAGTGGTTTGCGTGGGTGAGGAGACATTCAGGGTAGGCAAATTTTCCTAAGACTTGCATGAAATTACTGCCAGTAGGGTCAGGGCTGGGAATCCCATGGGAGCCCTGGGGGTGGCTCCTGTGCAAGGGCTCCATGTGGGACTGCCCAGACTGGCCTGGAAGCAGAACAGCCTCAGAGGAGCTGGGGACAGAGCCCAGGCACAGGGACACAGCCTGGTTCCCACTGCAGAGCCCCAAATTCCAAAGGGCAGCTCCAAGCTCTGCTCCCTGTGACAGGTTTGGGTTGGATTTTAGGGATTTTAGCAGTGCCCAGGGAATGGGCACAGAGCTCCAGGAGGGTTTGGATACTCTGCCAGGGATGGGATTTTTGTATGATCCCTTCATCCCTTCCATCATTTTATCCTCCATGAATATCTGATGCAGATAAATCAGGTTTTCCATTCTCAATAGTCCCACCTGGCCTTCAGTGCCTGGGATTTGGGGCCATAAAATTGTGAGGAAAATACAACAGCACCAGCTCAGAAAGGAGGCAGGTTCTCAGATCACAGAGTAAAAGAGGGTTGATTGATTTATTTAACAAAGCCCAAGCAACAGCTGGTTTTGTAAGAGGAAGGAAAATCCCCAGGCCCCGAGGGCCAGCAGCTGCCATGTGCTCCCTGCCACCCAGGACATTCTCGGTGCATCTCTGGAAATGTTGCAAAATACAAAATACCTGTTATTTTTCCACTCCATGGGATAACTGGTACCTTGCAGTGAACTTTCTCTTAATCCCACAACAGCCACCTGCCCCAGGGCTGTCCCTGTGTGATTTTGGGGGGGCTGGTGACTGCAGGGTGCCAGGACAGAGCTGGAGCCCCTGGGGGGAAGGAGCAGGACCAACATTGGGGTGTCCCCAAGAGATTTGCCCAGGGAAATCCAATCTCTCTGTGCCTGTAAAGAGCTGAGAGCTCCAAGAACCTGGAGTTTCTCCCACATGGGCCTGTCCAGGAGCTGGGGCTGCGTTCCCTGAGTGGGACCAGGACAGCTCTGACTCACTTGGGGCCTTTGGGGTTTGCAGTTTTCTCCTGGGAATGAAGATTCAGTTCCCACAGGTGCTGTCCCCAGCCCCTGCCCAGCCTCTCCCCTTTGCCTTTTCATTTGCTTCAAGAGCAGGCCTGGGATCCAGGAATGGAATCCCCATTCCAGGGACAATTTCAGAGTCAAATCAAGATTGTGGAGCCGAGTTCTTCCTCTTCTCTATAAATAATCAGGTCCCACAGCTGTTTTCTCAAGCTGTTGTGGGAAAGTCAGCTCCTGCAAAGTGCTGAGGCAGAGAAAGGCAGGATGAGTTCTGTTGGGTGCCCATTCTGGCCACCCCAAAACATCCTCTGCTCCAGTATCCCAAGAGTGATTCAGATGAGTAATGACAGGTGTAGAGCTGAAGTGAGAAATAATTAAAATTTGCAGGGCTTTGATGAGTCCAGCACTGACCAGCACAGCACTAATGTGTCCTGAGCCCTGGTTCTGCTTGGAAACCACAAAGCCAGGTCCTTGCTGGGTGGAAGATTGGCTTTAAAATTGCTTCACCTCGTGGGGTGTGTGAGGGAGTTATTTTCCTTTCTGTCTCTTCATTCCTGAGCCTGTAGAAATTGGGGTTTGGAGTGTTTTGCAATGATCCTGAAGGACGGAGATTTTTGTGTAGAGAACACTTTCACATGATGGGATGATTACAGGAAGCCAGGCTTGAAGAGGCAACTAAATAAACTAATAACAGCAAGTATCAGCAGATTTGAGATGAAACCAGGGAGGCTGGCAGGGCTGAGATGTTATTAGTTCCAGATGTTGCTCACAGATAAATATCTCTGGCCTGAGCTTTTCTAATTACCGACAGAAACTGAGCTGTCATGTAAAGATCCCTCTCAAGGCTCCCTCAGCGCATTCATTGCAGTCCAGGGGGACTGATACCCATTCACATTTCCTTTTTTTTGGTTACTGAATGAATGAAATCCCATTTCTGTGCTGTGCTGGTGAGGGGAGCAGCCCCAGGATCCCCTCTGGAGCCTGAAGCTGAGCCCAGCTCTGCTGCTGGCATCTGCCACACTCCTGATAAGGGGAATTTATTCTGAGCAGCCAGGACACCTCTGCCTGTGCCATTTCCATATCTCTGCTCAGGGCTGGTTAAGGAGGAGTGGAGTCAACTGAGGTACCTGAGACCAAACTCATCTGTGCTGCAGCCTCAGTGCCTGCCATCAGATAATTTCCTGAGGGGAGGCAGCTTTGATCAGCCTGCAGCACTGGGGGAAATGCTTGGGAGCAATCCCTGATGTTTTGCATCTGGTCCATCTTCAAAACTGTTTGGAAGTTTCTCTTGGGGAGGAATGGCAGCACTGAGGAAGTGTGGGCCCAGCCCTGAGCCCTTCCTGGTGCTGCTGCCATCACTGCCAGCACCTCCTGCTGCTGGCAGAGCATCACTGGGGGGGAATCCAGCTCCTGGGCTTTTTTCCAGGAGGAAATGTGCTTCTGTGTTTGAGCTGCAGGTGTGAGGCAGCCTGCTGAGCTGGCTATGTGCTCCCTGGTGAGCGCTGGGCTTAGAAAACCAAGTTTCCTTGGAGCCAGGCTGAAATTCCTGTTAGAAATGAAACAAAAAAGTTCTCTGTGAAACTTCCCCTGGTTCCTTCCCTGTGCATGTTTGGAGCTGAACATCACAGGAAGCCTGGGCAGCAAAGTGGGCTGGAATGGGGAACATCCTTGTGACATTCCCAGGCAGCTCCCAGCCCTGACAGACTCACCTGGGACAGGCACTTCCCATTTTCCTGCTTTGGATTGCCAGGGGATGAGCTCAGGGCTCAGGAAAGTGAAGCCTCTTCCAGCAGGAGAAGGTGGCTGGGCTGGGGTCATGTTTGTTTGTTTAACTGGAGCTGCTGCCCCGCAGCCCCTGAGTCGGGGCAGTGTTTGCAACCCAAACTCCTCGCTGGCTGACAACTGGTAGAACTCGCTAAGGACAACAGGAATTTTCCTACAGCCCCCTGGGCTACAACAGATAATAACAAACTGGCCTGGCTCTATTAAAAAGACATTTAAGCATCAGGTCATGTTGTTTAGTGGTACTGGGACCAAGCAGAGCCAGCTGGATTCCCAGGAATCCTGCAGAGAGAGGCTGGACAGAGGTGGGAAAGGGCCAGGGAGGGATTTGTGCCTCTTGATTTCTCCAGAAAGCCAAATCCTCCTTTTCCTTTCCCTCGTTATTCCCCTGACATTGTGGAGCTGTGCAGAGGGAAGGGCAGTGCTGCAGACTGAGCCCTGCAGCCCAAGGAAGTTTTAGTTCATCTTTTTGTTCTGCCTTCTCTGGGAGACACAGGGAGTCTGGCTGGGACAGATGAGCTGCTTTGGATATCAAAGGCTGCAATGGCACAGGTTGGTTTTTTTTGTTTTTTTTTTCTGGAAAAGCACCTGAAGCAGCCCCATCCCACTTTAACCTGCTCCAGGCTGCTTCCTCCTGCTGTGTATTAATTGCTGAAGTGTTTTAATAACCTTTGGTCAAAGACAATCCCAGGACAGCTGGAAAGGATGTTTGACAGCTGTCAGTGGGAACAGCCCGGCATCCTCAAGGGATCAGAGCCCTGGCTTTGAAGTTCCTCACGAGGCAGAGAGCAGAGGAGCCAGGCTGGGAACAGGGAGTGAGGAATGGCTCAGCTGAGCTCACACCACAAACGGGGAACAGGAACATTTGGGATGTCAGGACACAGGGCCAGGCTGCTGCTGGGGGGAGTGGGAGGTGCAGGGGCAGCCCCAGCAGGGCTGGACACCCTGTGGGTGATGCTGCTTCCATCCTGGAGCTGCTGCCTCCATCCTGCAGCTCCTGCCTCCATCCCAGAGCTCCTGCCTCCATCCTGCACCTCCTGCCTCCATCCTGCAGCTCCTGCCTCCATCCTGGAGCTGCTGCCTCCATCCCAGAGCTGCTGCCTCCATCCCAGAGCTCCTGCCTCCATCCTGCAGCTCCTGCCTCCATCCCAGAGCTCCTGCCTTCACCCTGCAGCTCCTGTCTCCATCCTGGAGCTGCTGCCTCTACCCTGCAGCTGCTGCCTCCATCCTGCATCTCCTGTCTCCATCCTGCACCTCCTGCCTCCATCCTGCAGCTGCTGTTGTGTCCCTCAGTGCCACAGCTGATCGCAGGCTGCCCCTGCATGTTTAGAGAGGGTTTAACAAGCCAAACACAAGAGCAGCCCTGTTGCCTTAGAGAGGGTGTAGCTGGGAGCAGAATTTGGCCCTCTCTTTGAAACTTTGCAGTTTGTCCTGACTGCTGCATGCTTTATTTTTAGAGCATCATAAAAGGCTTTTGTTCCAGGGTATATTTAACAGGGGAGTGGAGGGGAAGTGGGAGGGTTTTGTTCACAGAGAATGTATCTCTTGGTCTCTTTCTTCTATCCCACCCCCTCAGCAGATACTCTGGGAGGGTGGAGTATAAATGAAAATGAAAAACGAAAAAAAAAAAAAAAAAAAAAAANAGAGAGAGAGAGAGAGAAAGTAATAATTAGAAATACTGAAATCACAGTCAAAGGGATTGTCTGGGCGTCCAGGCCTGGAGGCCTCCAAGGCGCCACAAAATTCACATTATCACAAAAAAAGACATCAATTCACATTATCACAAAAAAAGACACCAATTCACATTATCACAAAAAAGACACCAAAAGTGCCCAGGAGGACGGAAGGGGCAGCACAGGGGTGCTCCTGTCTGGCAGGAGCAGTGCCCAGTGACACCCCAGGGTTTGTACCAGTGACACCCCAGGGTTTGTACCAGTGACACCCCAGGGTCTGTGCCCTGTGACACCCCAGGGTTTGTGCCCAGTGACACCCCAGGGTTTGTGCCAGTGACACCCCAGGGTTTGTGCCCAGCCTGTGCTGTCCTGCCACCAGCAGCACCGTCCCTGCTGCTCTGCAAAGGGCCCAGCCTGGAAAGCTCAGCCAGATTGGGCACAGGAGCCTTTAACTGAGCCCAGCCTGCCCTGCTCAGCTCTGCCAGACACATCCAGCTCTCTTTTCTGTCAGGGCTTTTTCCCACTGAGGTCAGAGTCTGTCCTTCCCTGGCAGAATTTTCTCCTCCTTCACTTTTGTTGCTGGAGTCTGTAGAGGTTGAGAGAAACTCGGAAATGCCCCGAGGGGATGTTGCAGCTCTGCAATCCCCAGAGCCACTGAAATCCTCTCTGCCTGGATGGGGTAAAGGACAAGGACTCAGAGCTGCCACCGTGGGCACCATGAACTGGACAAGGCTTCGTTCATTAGGAGATACAATCAGAGACTCGATGTGTGCCACAACTGCCACAGATTGGTGCTGTCCTTGGCTGGGCAAGGATGATCCTGAAGGTCCCTTCCAACCCAACCCAACCCAACCCAGCCCAAACCAACCAAACCCACTCCATGATTCTTTATGGAGAATCTGGCATTTCCCTGCTGCTGTCCCTTGCTCCTGGGGCTCCCCAGTGGGGTTTGGATGGATCCAGCCCCTGCTCCTGGGAATCCCCAGCAATCCCCGTGGGGTTTGTGTGGATCCTGTGACACACTCGGTTCTGTGACACCCCCAGGGCTGTGACACCCCTGGTTCTGTGACACCCCCAGGGCTGTGACACCCCCGGCTCTGTGACACCCCCATGTCTGTGACATCCCCGGTTCTGTGACACCCCTAGGGCTGTGACACCCCCGGTTCTGTGACACCCCTGGTTCTGTGACACCCCCAGTTCTGTGACTCCCCCATGTCTGTGACACCCCCGGTTCTGTGACACCCCCAG
>PYHW01009782.1:1097825-1145428 GCA_013186435.1 Turdus rufiventris | reverse complement strand
CTAAGTTTTGTTAGTAAAAAAACCTAAGTGGTTAAGGTTTCCTAAAAGTCATACTTTGATGAACAAACTATGTTTTACCCTTACTACACTGTGGTGGTTGGGAGAAGGTGGATGGACAAAGCAATGAGATTTTCCTCTTGGTTTGTGTTTTCTCTGTGTGTAGACGCTGCTCTTCAGTGACATCCTCAAGCCCCAGGCAGAGCCGCCCTGCCCCGAGAGTTTCCCCACGGACGGAGTGAAGAGGTAACAGCAATGCAGGCTGTGGCTTCCAGGGAGCTCTGGCTCTGTCCTGTGTCCCTTGGCTGTCCCCAGGGCAGCCTAGGCAGCGACCAGTGCTAATTGCAGACCTGTGCTAATTGCAGATCTGTGCTTTTGCACAGACCCTTTGTGTCTCCCTGGTGTTCTCAGAGCAAGGTGCTGCCCCTGAGCTTTCAGACCCAAAGCTGAGCTTGTTCTGCACCAGCCTGGGCTCAGTCCAGGCCCAGCTCTGCCACCTCCAGGGTGACAGCCCCGTCCCAGGGAGCACTGCTTGGCTGGGTGACACACAGGGATCCAGGTGGCTGCTCCATCTTCCCACAGGCCCCTTGGAACGGGGTAAATGACAGGGAAAAGGAGGCTGGCAGAGCAGCAGGGTGATCATCAGCCTCCCCTAATCTAAGGTTTAGGTTCTCACTTAGCACTGTTAGTCAGCCTTGATTTTAGAGGGTGCCACTGCCTCTCATTCCTAAAACATGAGAGGGATTTCTTCCTCCTTTCCACCTCTCTACCAGGCAGAGCTTTGCTGCTCCAGATACCAAATCAAACCTCCCAGCAGGTAACATTATTTCACCTCCCACTTTTTATTTGCCTCCTGAGTCAGCTGACTGGGTGACTCAGCTGTCAGACGTGGGGATGTTCACACAGACAGCGGCGTCTCCTGAGCCAGAGGCTCCCAGCTCACTGTTTATTTGTGCACTGAAGCTCTCTGGCTCTCCTGGCTGCAGATAAGAGGAGCTGCCAAGCCCATCTTCAGAGATGGCATCACAGGAGGTGGAGCAGGAAGAAGATGGGCTGGTGACTAAACAGGGCACTTGAAGGGTCTGAGTGAAGGCTCAGTACAGGTGGTGGCTTGCACGGATTCCTCCCAGCAGAAACCAGCTGTGGCCTCATGGTTTCAGTGCTCACAGCTCTGGTGAAGGCCTGAGAGCTTCTGAATTCGGGCTCTTCTTTCAGATTTCCCTGCCACTTGTCATTACAAAGCTTCTCTGTAAAGGTGAAACTTGGTGCCCAGCACACTGAGAGTCCCAGGAGCTGGGATTCTGAGCCCAGCAGAACCAAGCAGGTGTTGGTGTCCTGCAGGTTTTTTTCTACAGAACCATTAAGGGAGAGTCTTCCTGGCTCAGCCAGTTTTGGGTATGGGTTTGGAGAAGGAACCTGAGTTTAGGATGTTGTAAAAGTCTCAGCCCAGGTTCCCATTCCTGTGTGTTGAGCAATGGCTCTGTTGCCATCCCCACAGAAATATGGCTGCAGTCACATCCAGGGGTTTTGAAGCCAAAACCAAGGGGTAAAATGAGGCTGCTGGAGCAGTGCTGCTCCCCAGGGTGTTGGGGAGGATCAGAATGTGCTCTGCTGTGTCAGGGTGTGTGAGGTGGGGAATGGAGCAGAAACTGGAGCCTGTAACTCGTGGGGTGGAGGCTCCTGGGGCTCTGTTTTGCTTTTGCAGTCAAACAGCAGCATGTGCTTATTCATCCTTCTCTCTTTGTTCCATCCAAGTGACTTTGAATACACTCTGGGGTCACCCAAAGCCATTCACATCAAATCTGGGGACTCTCCCATGGCCTACCTCAACAAAGGACAGTTCTACCCCATCACACTGCGGACAGCTGGAGACAGCAAATGTTTGCACTTGTCCTCAAATAAAGTGAAGGTAAGAGGCAGAGACAGGCTGACAGCTCTGCTGACAGCTCTGGAATGGGACATGCAGCAGCTCTGCTGTTCTGGGAGCAGAGTGAACGTGAGCAGTGATGGCTTTGGGGCTCATGGTGGCTTGAAGGGATGAGTGGGATGGATCCAGCCCCACAGGATGATCCTGTGCTGCCCTGCAGAGCCTCTGTGGCAGCTCCTGTCACAGGAGCTCAGGGATGCACAAAGGCCCTGCTGGAAGAGCTCTGGGCCAGGGTCCCCATCCTGCTCCTGCCAGGCCTGAGATGAATGTGCCACATGGCTGAGCCCAAATCCTGCCCTGGGCCAGCATCAATCCCATGTTTCTCATGAGGGCAGGGCAGGATGGAGGGGTCAGCAGGGCTCTGCTCCTGCTCTGTCTGAGCTGGGCTGTGCTGGCTGTGTTGCAGAGCGTGGTGATGATTGTGTTTGACAATGAGAAGATCCCCACAGAGCAGCTGAAGTTCTGGAAGCACTGGCACTCGCGGCAGCCCACGGCCAAGCAGAGAGTCATCGACGTGGGTACGAGGGGCTGCCACTCCTGGGGCTGGGGGGCTTCTGGGGGGGTCCTGGGCAGGATTTGGGGCTGGGAATGTCACACTTTCAGCCCCAGTATGAACTGCTCCTCCCCTGCCTTCCAGCTGACTGCAAGGAGAACTTCAACACGGTGCAGAACATCGAGGAGCTGGCCTACAACGCCCTGTCCTTCGTGTGGAACATCCACGAGGAAGCCAAGGTACAAAGTGCCACGGAGGGGAGCTGGGGATGGTCCTCACAGAGCTGCAGCTCCCTCTGACAGCCCAGCACTGCCCCACTGCTCTGAGGGACACAGAGAGCTCCAAAGCCAAGCCCAAGGCTGCCACAGGCAGTGTCAGCACAGCAGCAGGACACCGTGTGTGCCTCGGTGTGTGTTTGAGCACTGCCATGAGCTAATAAACACGCTGGGTACACCCAGACTGGCTCAGGGATGTTTTCTTAGCGCTGATGGATAACTCTGAAGAAAGGGTTTCGCAGCGATTCGGGGCTGTGCTCACAGGTAGCTGCAGCCTGTTTAAATAACCCCCAGGCAGGGAACAAAGAGCCCCCTTTGCAGGGAGGGAGATGCAGACAGGACTGACCAGGGATGCTGTGCCTGGTGGGATGTGCAAGGGAGCCAGGCAGCTCACAAGATCCCTTTTCACCTTAAAACCAGCAAAGTTGATTACAGCAAGGTGTGTGCAGCTCTGCTGTCTCCTGCATCTCCTCAGAGTCTGTCATTAACACTTTGTATCTAGAGGGGATTGAAAAACAGATGAAAAAACTAAGAAAAAAAAAAAGCATAAATACCCCGAGTCTCTGAAGCTTGGGAAAACCCTGCCTGGCTTTGGGATCTCAATAAGCCCAAAGGCAACCTGGGTCTTTTACAACCCAAGAGGTTAACAAATGTCTTCAAGGCAGAGCTGTCAGAAATGGAAATATGTCAGGTATGTGGCAAGCCCTGGGGGCACCTCAGCAAAACTGGATTTAACTCTTCGCAGAAACTCTGCTCATGCACTGGCCTGGGGCAGGTAGAGGTGAGACTTCAGAGAGCTGCAAGGGCTGGGAGTGAGGCAGGAGGGGGCAGGGGCTGGGAGCAGGAGGGGCAGGGATTTTGGGATTTGGGGATTTGGGGGTTTGAGTTGTCCATGGCACCTGTTACTTCTCTCCTTCCCATTAAACTTCACCCCCCCCAGTGAAGAAGTTTTGGTTCCTAGGAACTGCTGGAGCTGACATCAGGTTTCAGGGCTGAGATCTCAGCTGAGGGAGCTCTGGGAGCTTCTCCAGCTGCAGATCTGTCCCCAGGGTCCAGGGGAATTCCAAGGTCACACCAATGACCAGTTTGGAGATACAATTTGGATTAGAGCTGTGCTCAGCTTTTCCAGAGCTCCCACTGGAGTTAACTCCCTCCTGGTGATAAAAGAGCCCAGTGTGGAATGAATATTTATTTAAGCAGCAGTGCTGTGCAATTCCTGAGGCTGCAGCCTTGCCCTCCTCCCTTCCTGCAGGGCTTTGCTGTCTGAGGGTCCCTTTCAAATGAAAGATCAGGAATATCAGCAGGAACATCCCCAGGCAGGATTTTGGGGGTGGAGAGGCTGAGTTACAGAGCTGCAATAGGTGTGGGGGGAGAGGCTCAGGTGGCCCTGGCAGGGCTGAAGGAGCCTCAGCAGCTCCTTCTGTGCCTGCCCTGTGCTGCCAGAGCTGCCTGAGGAGGTTTCCAGCACCAACAGTCCCTGTCCCTGCTTGCAGGTGTTTATTGGGGTGAACTGCCTGAGCACAGACTTCTCCTCACAGAAGGGGGTGAAGGGAGTCCCCCTGAACCTGCAGATCGACACCTACGACTGTGGCAGTGGCAGCAGCCAGCTGGTGCACAGGGCTGTCTGCCAGATCAAGATCTTCTGTGACAAGGTACTGCACAAACCCAGCTGGGCAGAGCCCCGAGAATAAAACCAGAGAGGGTGAGGGCCTGGAACAGCCCAGAGCTGGGACTGTGCCTCACAATAAACTTTACTTTTGGCTCATTTTTGATCAGTTTTTAAATATCAAAGATGGGAGTTTCCTTGGAGGTTCTTCCCCATGGAAAAATTTCTCACAGCTATTCTTGCTTGTGTGTTTCATTTCTAAAAGCAAAATTTATTTTTGTTTTTCTAAATTGTGAGTGTCAGAGAGTCTTGGCTTGGGCTGTGGAGGGTCCCTGAGGGGTCATTTCTGAGTGAGGGCTGCCTTCACCTTAATGTGTCACCCCCCAGAGGAACCTTCTCTTGCCAGTTGGAAATGTCAGTGCCCTGAGTTTTGCTGGATCTTCCCACAGGGAGCAGAGAGGAAGATGAGGGATGATGAAAGGAAACAGTTCCGAAGGAAAGGAAAATGCCTGGACAACAACAACAACGGTCAGTGCCTGTGGTCCCTGCCCTGTGCTGCAATCCCTGGCTCTTTCCTGCCATGGATCTGCACTTCCCCAGCCCTCAGCACCCTTGGGCAGCCAGGCCTTTGCTGGGCCTCTCCATGAGCATCCCCCAAGCTCTGGGGATGGCTCTGGCTCTCCTGGGCTGCCCTGCAGGTGCTGCAGGCTCCTGTCCTGTCCTGTGCTGCAGACTCCTGTCCTGTCCTGCAGTGTCCTATCCTGTCCTGTGCTGCAGGCTCCTGTCCTGTGCATGCTCCTGTCCTGTCCTGTGCAGGCTCCTGTCCTGTGCAGGCTCCTGTCCTGTGCATGCTCCTGTCCTGTCCTGTGCAGGCTCCTGTCCTGCTGCTGCATTTCTGCCAGGAGCCTTGCCCAGGGCTGCCCTGCCCAGAACCGAGGGAGCTGAGATGAACTGGACTCTCCATCCGTAGGTCTGAAAGGCTGTTTGCTCTCTGGCTTCAGAGGGAACGAGATCACCTTCCTGCGGCCCGAGAGTGACCTGGAGACGCAGCCGGTGCTGTTCATCCCCAACGTGCACTTCCCCACGCCGCAGAGGTGTGGCTCGGTGAGTCCCTGCTCGTTGTGCAGAAAGCCCAAAGCTCCCCACAGCTCTCAGTGGGATTGAGATGAACTCCCCATTCTGAGTGCAGTCATGCTGAGAAAACCTTGCCAGGTGCTTCCAGCCTGATCTTCCTGTGCTTCACACACCTGCAGCTTCCCCAGAGCACTGCAGTGGTAGCAAAAACAGCAATGGAAAAGAAATTATAGCAAAATGTGACCATCTCAGTCCCTGTGTGGGTGGGACATCCCCCCACGGTGCTCTGTCCAGTGTCCTTCAGCATTCCTTGAGTTTGTCAAAACCAGGGAATCTTTTATATCCAATTCCATTTAATCTAAGAAACAGATGTTTGGGTTTAATTGTGTGGAAAAACTGATGGGTCAGGAGGAGAGAAATGATGTTTAGAGTGTGCCCAAGTTGCCTCTCCCCCTCTCTAGCACACAGTGGTGCTTTGCAAACTCACAGATCCATTTCCTTTGCATTCCAGGTGCTCCCTCCTGCTGTTCCCAACTCTGCAAACAGGTGAGGATGCAGCACTGTGTATTCCCACCCATCAGCTGCTCTTTTGGGAATGTTGGATACCCCAGGGCGGGATAACACAGCTCAGTGTCTCCCTGATGCCCTGAGAGTCAGAATCTCAGTTAAACCTTGTTCTGGAAGGGACTCAGGGCTGCAGAAACATTTCTGTCCCTGTCAGAGTCACTCCAACACGAGCTGCTCCCTGGTTGTCCTGCTGTTCTCATGGAGATAATGTTTGAAAGTGAAAATAAAACAACTGTCACTGAAGGGTTCAAATACCCAGAGGCTGGAAAATTAAATGAATAAATGAAGTGGAATCACACTTGCAAAGTAGAATCTCCCCCAGCCTGGGCCCTCTGTGTGGGGACACTGTGGGGAAGCAGTGCCAGGAGGGTGCAGAAGGATTTTGGTGACCCCAAACCCTGTGTGGGCCCTCCCCATGTGCTTTAGGCAGGAAGTTACAACCCTGCTGCTGTAATTACCAACCCATAGTTAATTGCTGGATGGTTGTTCAGTCAGAAGTTGAGGAGCTGGGGCTGTTGTGTTTGTTTTTACTGCTGTGCCCTGCTGAGTGTTGTGTCCCCTGGCCAGGCTGCCCCTGAAGCGCAGCGGCGCCTCCTTCACCGACGACTTCGACCCCATCCCTCCAAAGCACAGCAAGGACGAAGATCCCCAGAGAGGTAACCCTGGCATGCTGAATTCAGGGCACTGGGAGCACTGGGAGCACTGGGAATGGCCCTGAGCACGCTGCCCTGTTCTCTTGCAGTGCTGCTCTATGTGCGCAGGGAGTCTGAGGAGGTGTTTGATGCTCTCATGTTGAAGACCCCGGACCTGCAGGGCCTCAGGACAGCTGTGAGTGTCCCCAACCTCCTGGGAATGGAGAAACTGCAGCTAAGAGGGAATGGGGTTGGTGAACAGGGAGCTGCTCATCTCTGCTGCCCGCTCTGCCTTGGGCATGGAAATGGGAGGGGAGCAGGAGCTGAGCTCTCCCAGGAGTTGTGTTGTGCTGCAGAGGGAGGATCACACCTCCTGCCCCATCCACATCCTCATGGAGCTCTCCTCTTGTGACAGCACATTCATATTTTCCACTGCCAAACACCTTTTCCATTCTCCAGGCTGGAGATGTGTGATGTGAAACCTCGCTGGCCTCGTGCTGGAATTGCCTGGCTGTGTTTGAGGAGCACAAGGACATTTTTCTGTCATGGTTATCAGCAGCATCTCTGATAACCCAGCCCTCTCTGGAGACTGCTGGGAAGGAAACAAACAATAAAGCTCCCAGATTTGGGGTGGCTTTATGGCTGCACTGCAAGCTCTGTTGGTTTTATAAACTTTTAAAAATAGGGTGTTTGAGAAATGCCAGCACAGAGGATTCTTTGCCATCTTCTCCTTCCCCCATCCCTCATCACAGAGTTAAAAACCTTCATGGAAAACACTTGGCAAAATCCCACAAAACTCCTGCCACCCTCAGACCAAAACTGAGCTTGCCCAGGAGAATGTTCAGGTCATAGTTTTGCTCTCTGGAGTAAAACTGAGGGGAATCCTTTGGTGCTGAACACCCAGCTCGGTGTTCTCTTTGATTTTTACCATGGGAATTTCACTTTACAAGCACAAAGATTTGCCATGTTTTCTCTCACAGATTTCAGAAAAATATGGGCTTCCTGAAGAAAGCATTTATAAAGTCTACAAAAAGTGCAAAAGAGGGTAAGCTAATCTCCCATCTGCTTTTATGCTGTGCCTCCAAACCTGTCCTCTCCAGCCCCTGCCATTGGCTCCAAGAGTGTTTTAACAAGATAATAAAAGGTAGAGCCAAGTCAGCCTCTGCTATTTGGAGCATATAAAAGTCAGATCTTTCTGGGCTTTAACGATTTGGGATAATGCTTGTTTGTATTCTATTTGTTTGGAGGGTAAAGTCTCCCAAGGAAGGGAAGTTGGAATTGTTTGGGGAGTTTAATGGTGATCCTTTGTGTCTCAGTCTAAAAGCCTGAGGTTATGGAGAACTTATCAGGCAGGGATCAGTGTTTGCTTCTCAAAAAAATGCTGGAATGTCCCTGGCTCAGGATGAGGGATGGGCCATAGTGAGCACCTCACTTTGTGAGTTCTTCCACCTGCTGCTCCTCCATTTGCCCCAGAAATGGGGATTTTCTCCCCAAAGGAAAGGAGCAGCTCTGGTGGCTTCAGGGGAGAGGCCACCTCACAGAGTTTGGCTTTGGTTTTGTTTGTGCCTCCATCTGATAAGCACTGAGTGTTGTTGGGTGATGACAGAGAGGGAAACCAGGCAGGAGGAGCAGAGAGATATCTCATGAAAAGGAAAGGCCACACCTGGAAATTAGATTAAATAAATAATTTTGACACCTGGTTTAATGAAGGTTGGACGTGACCCAGAGCAGCAGCTGTGGGGAGATGGGAGAGATCTCCCCTGGCTGGTGACAGGGTCAGGCCCAGCTTCCTGCTCCCCCAGATTTAATTTTCAATAATTTTATCCTATTGCTCCACCCTAAACAATCTTCTCCCAGTAATTACAGCTTGAGGGGCAGATGTGCATCTGGTGAGAGCCAGTGGAGCTCAGTGGGACTGCAGGGCTGGCAGCAGGGCAGGACCTGCCCCAGCCATGGCCCTGCAGCTCAGCACTGAACTCAGTCCCTGGCTGACTCAATAATGAGCAATTCTGGATCTTGGTGAGGTTTGCTCTGGAGAAACAATCCAGGCTCAGGTTCCTGATCCACATCCCTGGGATGGTTTGTGGTTTAGAGATCAGATGGGAGCAGGGCACGGGAGGCACAGGTGACTTCTCGGGCTCCCTGCTCTGAGACAGCTGGAGCTAAAGGGATCAGCTCTGCTGGGGAAGCTTTTGGGTACCCCAGGGTCTCTGTGGGGCACTGCTGGAGCCAGAGCTGGGACCAGGACCAGGACCAGGGCTTGAGCTGGGGCAGGGATGCAGCTGGGGAGGTTCTGACTCACAGGGCAGACCCTGAGTCCCAGCATCCCCTGGAATTCCTCACTGTGCCATGACAGAGTTCCAGGGCTGGTGGCTGTTCTGTGTTGGATCTTCCCCTGTGTTGTGGCATGGCTTTAATTAATTAATTAATAGTTTAATTAATAGTTGAGCCCCTCAGACTGGGGACTGCTTTCAATGTGCTGCATCTGATCCAGCCATTCTTTTCCTCTGTAGGATCCTGGTGAACATGGACAACAACATCATCCAGCACTACAGCAACCACATGGCCTTTCTGCTGGACATGGTAGAGGCAGAGAACAAGTTCCAGATCATCCTCAAGGAGCTCTAAAGAGCTGCAGGCAGCACTTCCTGGGACTTCTCTCTGAGCTGGCACGTGGGACCCCACAGAACTCAGCCCGTGCCCCTCTTGTTGCCTTGACTTGAACCTCCCACAGCCCTGGGGCCGGGCCACAGACTGCTGTGAGATCATCCTGTGAACGTGGAACTTGGCTCTGTTGAATTTATTATTATTATTAATATTATTTTTTATTATATTTGATTTCCACTGCCTGGCCTGGGCACAGAGCAGGGCTGGTGGCCCTGGCAGGGACTGATTGATGCCAGCCCAGCCTTGGCCTCTCCACAGACCCTGCAGAGCTTCCCCAGCAGGGCTGAGCCCAGCTCTGAGCTCCCCTCTGGCACAGAGACTCTCCCAGCTGCAGTCACAGCTCCTGCTGGATGGACACTGCCTGCTGAGCACCCTCTGACTGTAAATACCACAGAGGCTTCCACAACTCTTTGTTTATACATTTCTGTGTTGTTCCTTTTGTATTTTATATGTGTATAAATATGCATTGTTTTATACTGGACTCGGTACGGTGACACAGAGCATTTCAAACACAGGCTGCTTCACATTTCTCCGTGAACTCCTTTTGTAACTGTGTTGTTTTGGATATTCTGTAGTAATAAAGGCTCAAGGACTGAAAATGAACCATTTCCCCCAGCTCTGGAGTCTGGGCAGGGAGGTGGCCCCAGAGGCACCTGAAGGACTCGAGGATCGTTTTGGGCAAGGCCTGTCCCCTCTGCAGCCACCATGTCCAGCTGTGTCTCCAGCTGTGTCCCCAGCTGTGTCTCCAGCTGTGTCACCCCTGCAGCATTGCTTGGGGGGTCCCTGAGCAGTTCCAGGCACAGCCTGTGGTGGAAGGGTTTTGTCACAAAGATCTGGGGACATTTCAAGCAAGTGAAAAGGAAATTTGAATTTTGAATTCTGCTCCCAGGCCAGCCATGACCCTCCTCCTGTGTCCCACATGGAACATTCAAACTCCTTCCAGCCTGTGCCAAAACTGCCTGAAGCTGCTTCCCATTTAGTCATCAAATGCCAAGGGGAGCCCTGTATTTTCTAATTACTCATCTGACCAATGAAAAGCAGGGCCTTTCCTCCTCCCTCTTCATCCTCTGCTTTTCCTGGCCATGTTAAAGATGCACCTGAGGCCTGTGAGTGGGGAGGAAAGAGCCCTGGGAAGAGGATTTGGAAATGTTGGAATGTGTCAGCTTGGTGAGTTTTGGATTACTTCAGTGCTGTTTGAGGATGGCCTCTAAGATGAGGTACAGATAAACTGAAGGTTTATCAGCCTTTGGGATCTCTCCAGCACTCCTTCCCTTCACATCACAAACTCCTTCTTCAGCAGGATGGCTCTGATTCAGTGTTGATTCTGTGAGTCCTCCTAGAGCAGAACTGCAGCTCCAGTTAGAACCAGTCCCACCAGGAATCCCCCAGTGCTCAGTGTCACAGCTGCAGGTCCCCTGTCCCTTGGCAGGGCTGTCCCAGCCAGGCTGATCCAGCTGTGGGGACAAGCAGAAGCTCAGGTGGGGACAGAGGTGTCCCCCTGTCCTGTCCTGTCCTGGGGGAGCCCTGGCAGTTGGCTCTGCTGTGCAGGCAGCCCTGGGCTGTTGTGTGCACACAGAGTGGGGATTTGGGAACCTCTCAGCCCTCAGTGAGCTCCTCCAGGAGTCTGATTTTGGGGTGAACTTCCTGCCAGGTGAACATTTACCCATCTGAGCCTCAGTTCCTCCAGCATAACTCACAACTCCAGCAGTTATACTCCTGATTTACAACAGCAAACCCATCTCATTTGCAACTGTGTGTTCTCAGCAGAACAAAGATAAATTTTGCACTTTATGCGATTCAATTCCTACAAATCCATCCTAGGTTTTACAGGGTGAGCTCCCCGAGCATGCTGTGAATGACTGGGGGTGGGATGGAGGCAGAACCGGCTGCAGGTCCGGGCAGTCCGGGCCGTGCGGGGCTGGGTCCCGGTCCCGGTCCGGGTTCTGCAGGGTTCGGTCCCGGTCCCGCTCCCGGTCCCTGCGTGCAGGAAGCGCTGCCGGGGCTGGGTCTCGGTCTCGGTCCCGGTCCCGGTCCCGGTCCCGGTCCCTGCGTGCAGGAAGCGCTGCCGGGGCTGGGTCTCGGTCCCGGTCCGGGTTCTGCGGGGTTCGGTCCCGGTCCCGGTCCCTGCGTGCAGGAAGCGCTGCCGGGGCTGGGTCCCCAGCCCTGCCCGGCCAGGTGGGTGTTTTGCTGACTGGCTCAGTATCGCTCATCCCTTCCAGCCAAGGCGAGTTGCCGGGAGGTTGCGTAAAGCAGAGCTCCCAAATATGCGAGAGCATTCCTGACTCCTTGCCCGGAGCCCACCAGCTCCTTTTGAAGATTGAGATAGCAGCGATGAAGGCGATTTTCACCCCGAGCACCAAAGGTCGTGTGAAAGCAGCGAGTGTTTTGCAAAGGGCTCCCTGGGGAGCTGCCAGGACCCTGCTCTGGGCTCAGAAATGCTCAGCGGGGCTGTGCCAGACCCTGTCCCTGAGCCAGCAGGATCTGCCCCCCTGCCCTTGTCCCCTATTCCCACCCTGGTCAGGACTGACCCCTCCAGGGTGACTCCCCAGCCTCCAGCACTGGCAGCTCTCAGATGAAAACAAAGAAGAGCTCATCGGTTGTTTTAATTGTTCAACATCTACAAAACTGGAAGCTTTCAAACCAATTGTAGTTAATGATCATCTTCCAATTCTTAGAAGCCAGTAGCAGTAATTAGCTGCCCGTGAGGCAGCCCTGGCAGGCCAGCACAGGCTGAGGGAAATCCTGACACAGGAATCCCACTCTGGCATCCCAGCCCTGCTGCCACAGGCTGGGAGCTGCTTCCTCCACCAGCTGGGGAGGAAGGGAAACTTCCCCAGTGCAAAAAGTGCCCACAGAGGCAGAGATGCATAAAAAGGAGCAGCAGTGAGAGCTGAGTTGTGCAAGAGCTCTGGTATCCCCAGCGCTGGGTGGAGGGCTCTGCTCCTCACTTCTACAAACAACACCCAGTTTCTGTGTCTTTATTCGTGCTTATTCACTCCTTGCATCATCGGGCAGGCAGCTGGGAGCTCGGTGTGTGGGGTGCTCTGCAGGGCTGCGAGGGAAAAACAGCATCCCGTGTTTTGTTAGGACACCCACACACAATGAACAGGGCTGCTGTGCTGGCCATGGGAGGAGAGGATTAAAGTCAGGGAGCTCAAACCCTGCCTGCATCTGTTCATAAGGGTTTAATAAACCTGCTGAGGGTTCCCCCAGCTCCCACCTATCACCAGGTAGTGCCTTGGATTTATAGAATTAAATTTTGGGTGAGTTGGGCACCAGAATCCCCCAGACTCAGCTGGGAAGTGGCCACAGAATCAGAGCTCAGGGTGCACAGATTTGGGATTTGTGTGGCCACAGAGCTCAGGGTGCACAGATTTGGGATTTGTGTGGCCACAGACTCAGAGCTCAGGGTGCACAGATTTGGGATTTTTGTGGCCACAGAACCAGAGCTCAGGGTGCACAGATTTGGGATTTGTGTGGCCACAGAACCAGAGCTCAGGGTGCACAGATTTGGGATATGTGTGGCCACAGAACCAGAGCTCAGGGTGCACAGATTTGGGATTTGTGTGGCCACAGAGCTCAGGATGCACAGATTTGGGATTTGTGTGGCCACAGAATCAGAGCTCAGGATGCGCAGATTTGGGATTTACCTCATGAGCTGAGAGTTGTCTTGGCAGCACTTCTGAGGGGGAGTCCTGGCAATGCTGAGCCCCAGCTCTGAGGCAGCCCAGCATGAAGTGCTGAGTAACCAGCCTTTGGTGAAGCTGCTGCTCTGTGTCAGCCCCTGAGTGGCTGAGCTGGGGTTTTACCTCCCTGTAGTTTTGCTCTTTGGGCCACAGCCCAGAGCAGCTCTGTGTGCTCATGCACAGGGGTGGCACTGCAGGGTTTCTGATCCAGTTGCTATAGAAGACTGATGAAAATGAAAGGGGGATTCCTCCACAACCTGCAGAAGGTATTTCTTTCCATCCCCTTCCTCTTTAGTCAGTCTGTAGGCACTGTGGGCCTGCTGTCCTGGCCTGGCTGTGCTCCTCTAAGTGAGGCAGGCAGGATTTGCTGGCAGGAGACCCCAGCTGAGCCAGGAGCTGCTCTGGGAGCTGCCAGGCTGGGACAGGAGCTGCATGTGCCTCCAGAAAAGCCCATTTCCCCCTTTGTGCTGCCACAGGGGCTCAGGACAGACCAATGTCACCAGGGTGTCCCCTCAGTGTCAGTGGCTGGGACAGAATCTGCAGCTGGGTGAGTTCAAACGCTGGGAATCACAGCAGGAACTGCTCCTGTCTGCTCCCCTGCCCTTCATAACCTCCCAGAAGGACCTGGGGATCTTAGAAGGAATAAACAGGGCAAGAAATGAGTGTGATTAACTGGAACAATCATGTTAGCTGTGCCTGGCAACAAGGAGCCAACGGGCACGGAGGGATCCTGAAGGAGCCCAGAGCTCCACCCTGGGCTGAGCTCAGAATTCGGGCAGGGAAGAACCACACCAGAATGGTTGTGCCTGGCTCAGTGCTGGTGTCAGGGTGAGCTTCCAGCTCTGCAACTGCCACTGCTGGCCCGTCCTGGCAGCCAGGGGCTGGGTTTAACCCGTTCCTCTCTGAGCTGGGTCCCTTCATGCATTTCTTGATGTGTTTCTTCTCCTGTTTCACTCAGCTTTAGGTGAGGAAGGCTCTGGTGAAGCCAGAGCAAAGGGGTGCTGGGGGTTCTGCTGCTGCTCTGAGCCTCTGCCAGTGCTCCCCTCTTCCCACCAGAGAGGAATCCTGCAGCTAGAATGTGTTGTACCAACAGTCAGAGTGATGTGAGTTTTACACACACACAGACAGAACTCACAGAACCTGTTTGTCCAAAGCCCTGACAGTCAGTGATGCTTTAATGGCTTTTACACTGCAAACATGCTTTTATTTTTTCAACCTTACCTTTAGAAATAATATTGTAAAATATGAGCCAGCCAAGCTGGACAAGGAGCTACTAGTGAGGACTCCAGAGCTGCTGTGTGGCCCTCAGGGTGATGCTTAATCCTTGTAAGCCAGAATCTTTGGGAAATGAAGAGTTTTGGGAATGGAAGTGCTCTGGACAGCCTGTGATGTTTGTTGGGACAGACCTGGGTTTGCCATTCTCATCCTTGCAGAGAGCTGCTCCCCTCTCCGGGCAGTGCTGGAACAGGGCAGTGATGCCAAAGGACCCAGCTGGGAGCCCCTCGTGCTCTCCCACTGCCTGGGACAGCAGAGGGAGCAGGCTCCAGCCCAGCAGCTGGGTGTGGATGTTTGTGTGTTTTCTGATATCACAGGCTGGGCATCTTCCCTCCTCATATTTAATTTGCCCTTTCCTCCAGCCCTCTGTCCTTATCAAATCCCTCCTGGCATTGCTTCCCTCCCAGCTTCCTTTTCCCCAAACCCCTGATACAAGATCCAGCTGCTGAGAGATGTAGTAAAGATTTCTGTGTTGGGTAAGGAGAGCCCTGGGCTTTCTCATGGGCTCATTCTTTTCCACAGTCAGGAATTTATTGATGATCTTAATCTCAGGCCAGGAGACGTCACTGCGTGGTGACAATAAATGTTTCTGAACAATCTGCTGATGGATTTATTTGTCTTCCCATAAGGATCCCAAGGGCTAGCAGGGCCTGGGAGAAGGGAGTTTCTCCTTTTCATCCCTCTGAAATGGTGGCAGGATGGAGTACCTGGGAATGGCAGTTCTGCCTCCCAGGCAGCACTTTTGCAAACTTCTCTCCAGCTCTCCTTGGGGAAATGGCCAGGTTTTACCCACAGCCTTGGGATGCTGTGCAGACATGAGTGTCCCTCACCACTCCTGCCCAGGGCTCCCCAGATTTGGGTTTTTGTGTTCCTCTGGGGAGAGTTCAGGCACAAAACCAGCCCAGCCTAAAGCCTCTGTTTGGGATGTGAGGAATCTGTTTCCAGGTCAGGAGTGCTCTGGCTTCTTGCTCCATGCACTGGGGATAAGAAGTGGCCCCCACATCCCAGGGTGGTGCAGGCTTTAATTACTGTTTGTAAACGTCTGGGAGATCAGCTGATAGAGGGCCCCTGATGCACTGCTCCAGGCTGTTCCCAACCCACACTGCCCTTCCAGGCACTGCCACCTCCCAGCCACTTCCTGGGGACAACAGCCACCCCCTTTGGAGCAGCACACTCTGGGCTCACCCTCCTGGGATGGATTTTTGTGTATCCCATGGCAGTGGGGTGTCTTCCAGGCTGCACTCACCTGGAAGAAGATTTTTTTGCTTCCCTGGTAGGTTTGTGTGACTGAGGCTGCAGACTCTGGAGTAAATCTGGAGTAAATTTATTGCTCTTTGTTAGGTGGGAAGTGTGTGACTGGATGTTTTTCCTTTGGTGAGGGAATCCATGTTGGGATGACCTACAAGACAAACAGGAAAGGGATGCAAACAGCAGCCCAGGCACTGAGGAGAGTGCACCCAGCAGGGAATGTGAGAAAGGAAAGGAACTGGTGGGACAGGACGTGTGGGGAAGCTGCTGCTGGACTGGAAAAGTGCTGGGCAGAGCTGATTTCCAGGGACACTGATAAGGGCACACTGAACTCAGTCCTGAGCACTGGAACAAAAGCACCATTAGCAATTTCAGGGGATCAAACAGGAGAGCTCCCTGTTTGTGTCAGATAAACTCTGCTCACCCCAGGTCTCACCCTCAGCAGGCAAAGGGCCAGGAGATCTTTTGGAGCTTGGTACATTATGCACCAGTGTGGCTTCTCCTGCAGCCTCTGGCATTTCCAGTGTTGTGGGGTGTTCTGGTGATTCCTTACAGCTACTCCCAAGTCCCTGGGTGGTTTCTGGATGGTTCTCCCAGCAGAGGTTCAAAGGGGCCATCCCAGAGCCCATGGAAGTGTCCTGTGAGACTTGAAGGAGATTTGGATTTGTGTGTGAAGGTGCTCCATGGGAGAGCAGAGCCAAGGCCAGCAGCACCATCCTCCCTCCCAGCTCCAGGCTCAGGGATGTGGAAAAAGCCATTTCCCAAATTAAATCCTCGTGTGGTTTGGGCCACAAACACTGCCAGGGCAAAAGTGGTGTTGCTTTGCTTGCAGAAATGCTGAGTTTCAGAAGGAAAAAGGGCTTGGGATGCCTTTGAATTGCCTTTACCTGTGGGTGGTGAGCAATAAAGGCAAACCCACACTTCAAACCCTGCTGTCTCCCTGGGAGTGCTTTCAGCTGCCAGCAGCACTGACACCAAAATCTGGGAGAGCTTCCCAGGGGTAGGAAGGGCTCTCTGAGACTGCCCAGGACACTCTGGCAGGAAATGTCTGTGTGTGTGGCTGCTGTGTCCACAACCCTCCATCACCTCTGCGTGGCTGATTTTGTTCAGAGCCCCAGAATTCCAGGTGGGAATTGCTGTCCTTGCAGTGAGGAACCTGTGGTGCCAAGGGTTATGTGAGTTATCCTAAATCTCAGTGAAATGAGGACAAAATCCTCCAGACTGCCAGGCTGAAGCTTTACCTTCTGCAGCCTCCTCTGGGATTTCAAGCTTTCATTGCTGACTGCTCAGATTGACTTTCCTGATGGCCAGGCCTCAGTGATGTGGGAGTGTCCAGTTCTAGCTGGAGAGGAGAGGGGTGAGACACCCCTGTATTACAGATTCAAACACAAAAAGAATGATGCTTTTTTTCCTGACTTTTTTCCCCTTGTTTCCTATGGCAAGCTGGTGAAATGCTGGGATGTTGAACTGTCTTTGTTGTAACGGAGGGTTTGGTCCCAGAGCTGAGGATGGCTTTGAGGTCTGCTTGGGCACTTTTTCCTTGTTTCTCACTCCTTTATTTTCCCCTCAATTTTAATCTGTCACTCAAAACCAGATCCTCCAGTGACTACACAAAAGTTCCTTTTTGCTGAGTGAGAGCAGTGACCACGAAACTGCAGGATCTGTCCACCTTCTTCTTCTGAGCTATCTCTTTGTCTATAGCCATAAATTATCAGCCACTGCCATCTTTTAAATAGATAGTTTCCTGTTCTGCCTCTTGTAGGTTAGATATTATCTCCCCCAGTCAGTCATGAGTCAGTGATTAATTCGAGAAGGCCGTTCCCAGAAGCAAATTCTTACAATGTTAAAATTAATACGATGCTGAGCCATTATAGCATGATAGAGAAAATAATGAAGGCCTGCAAACCAATTGAATGAACACAGAACATGCTGGGGCAGGTGCTGAGCCTGAGTCACTGCAGCAGAGTTCAGAGCCCCGGTGCAGGGGCTGGCAGTGAGCAGGACTGTGGCAGCTGAGCCCCAGGAGCGCTCCGTGCGCTCTTTGCACACCCAAAGAGGGAGGGAAAACTCCTTTGCTGATGTGTAAATACCAGCAGTGACTGCAAGAGCAGGAATTGCTTCAGGAGGGTGCATGCAGCCAGTTAAGGTGTCTCAGCTGATGAGTGGCAGCTTATTAAGCTGATTAAGTTGTGTCTTCGTGTTAAGCAGCTCTGCAAAGTCATCACATGTTGTGGAGTCTGCCTCAGCACGGGGATGGGGCTGCTCTAGGAGCAGTCTGAGAGGGACAGCTCACTGGGGAGTGGCTCAAAACTGGGGAAAAAAACTCAAAAACTCTCTCTAGAAATAACAAATCAATCCCCAAAGCAATCAGAGCTACAGCAAGACACCAGGACAGGGACAAAGCAGCCCAGGAGGTGTGTGTATGTTATTATAAACCATCTGATAATGGGTGATGACACGGGGTGCTCTGTTAACAGCTCCCACATCTCCAAACACCCTGAATTCCTGTGGATGAGGCCTTACAACACCCTGCTGCAGCCTGGGCACCTGCAGGGCTGGGCAGCAGGCATAGAACAGTTAAGTGACTTGCACAAGGGTGAATCAGCAGCACTTGAGGAACTCAACCTGAAGGCAGGAGCTGAGCTGGAGGAACTGGCACAGCTTTCCCAGCAGTGTCCCCAGGTGTGACTGCACCCCCTGAGCCCAGCAGTGTCCCCAGGTGTGACCCTGAACCCAGCAATGTCCCCAGGTGTGACTGCACCCCCTGAGCCCAGCAGTGTCCCCAGGTGTCACCTACCAGTCCTTTTTTAGAGTTAGAGTGGCCAGCAGCAAGCCCACCGTTCCAGCACCACCAGTGCTGGGATTATTGGATTTCCTGTATTGCTTTTCAAATCGTGGATTTCATGCTTTAATTTTAACTGTGAATCAAGGTAGGTGTCTTCAGAGTTTCCAAATTTTAATCTTTTAATGCAAGCCTCCTGTTGCATGGGAAGCTGAGTGATTCTAGGGATGAGGAAGATCAAATTTCTCTGCTGTCTACAGAGCAATTTGTATAGACTGGGAGCCACAGCACATCTAAAATCTCACCTGTAACTTCTGAGCTGGGCCTAATTAAAGCAGCATGTGGGCAGAATGCTTTATTTGCAGTACCACACCTTTGCTGCCTCTTTTTTCCTGGGCTTTTCAAAAAGAGGACTGGGCAGGATTATATTTATAGAGCCAAATAAATGCAGCCCTGCCTGTGTTGTACGTGATCCCTCCAGCTTTTCAGAGCCCTTCATGCCAATCCCAGTGGGAACTGGGAGGTCTGGGACCACAGAAGAGAAAAGAAACACAAATGTGAAATCATTCCAGGGTGTAGCATGGCAAGAGCTGAAGTTCCTGATCTTTAGGAACATTGTGTGAACTTCATTGATTGTCTTGTCTGCCAGTTACCAATGGAAAATGCTCTGGAGGTGCCTTGGCTCCTGTTCTGGTGACTTGAGCATTGGATTCTGGCAGTGATGTGATGCCCCCTCCTGAATGGCACAGGAGGCAAAGAGGAGAGAGCAAGGCCTGGAAGAACGAGGCAATGTGCAGCTGGGGCATAATTCCACTCATCCAGACATGAGGATGAAGGGATTTAACTGTGTTTGGCAGGAGCAAGAAGGAGCAGGGAAAATGTGGTTCAAAGAGGGGAATGGATGAGCCAAGGGCTGATTAAAAACCCCATCCAAATGGAACCTGTGCTTGGCCACAGCAGCAGCAAGCCTGGAATGATTCAAACCTCTCAAGGAACAACCAGGAATGGCTGGGCAGGGAACGGAGGCTCCTGCTCTGCCTGGCCTTACAAAATGCTGAAGGGAAGAGTGGCAGAGAGTGAGCAGGCAGTGCTGGCTGCTGCAGGAGGTGCTGATTTACAGTGAGATCACAGGGAACTCCTCCTGCTCCTTTTCTTCTCAGCTGAGCTGGTCCTGGCTGCATGCACAGACAGGTGGAACAGTGCTACTATGGTGCTAAAAATAACAAACCCCAAATATGGGCCACTTCCAGAGAACTGGGAGAAACCAGACCCCAAGGAATCAGTCCCCAGTTCTTGTGTGCACTCACAATTCTGGTGGATTCAGCCTAAAAATGCCCCCTGAGTTATCAAGCAGCTCAAGACAAATCAACTTTTCCACTTATTTTTCTTTGTAGGAAAACGCTTCAGGACAGACCAAAATTTGAAGTGTGTGTGATGCAACTCCATGAATTTCAGCAGAGCTGCTCTGACTTGGGCTGCTCCAAAGTTACAGGAGATTTCTGAAGATGTGGTATAAGGGTTCATCTGCAGGGAACAGGAATCCTGAGCCAACTGTTCCTTATCAACAGGCAGAACCAGAACAGAGCCTGCACTGCCCTGGCCATGGGTCCATCTCCACGTGGCCCTGTCGTGTGCTTGAGGTTGTCCAGCCCGTGCTTTGTGGCCAGCAGGGTTGTGCTGAGGGAAGCAGGACCTGCCCAATTCTGCTGGGGCTGGTTATTAAAATTGCAGCAGGTTTCCAGAGCAGCTGATAAAAAACTGCATCTGCAAGCTCCTTGTGCCCTGGTGCTGCCAGGCTTGGATGCAATCCCTGGTTCCTTCCAGGACAGCACATGCCAGGGAAAGGCTCTGGAGCCCTTGCTGTGCATCCAGCTCTGGGTTTGGCACATCCGTTGTCACTGCTGAGGGTAATTGGACATCAGGTACCTCCACAGCCTTGGAGATTCAGCTCCTGCCTCAGACTGCCCTCAGAGTGCCTGGAATTGTGTTTGGTGATGCAAGGGGCACTGTGCTGCCAGGGAAATGCAGCAGCAGCAGCTCCCAGCCCTGGGTCCTGCAGGGATGCACTGGCAGAGTGACACAAGTGGGTCAAGTCACCTTTGGGTGTTCCAGGTCAGGCACTGAGAGGCAAATGAGCTCTTGCCTAAATTACAAGTGGGACACTTCCCATCCTGCCATTTATCCCTGACTCCATGTGCTCCAGAAAGGCTGAGGGGGACACAGCCAAGTCCTTCAGGTGGGGGAAACCAAATCAGCAGCCCCCAAAAGGTGTGGTGTTGATGGCTCCAGTGCTTCCCCTCCTGACCTGCTGCAGGAACTCTTCTCCAGGGATAAAGCCCAGGAGAGAAGCAGCCAAGCCCTTGTGTAGTTTGTGGTCTGGCCTCCTGCCCACTCTGCCCTTCAAGCAGGAAATTCTCAAAGGGAAGGGAGTGCTCTGTGAAGCTCCCTGCAGACTCTGCTTGCTCTGCTTTAGTCACAGCTCAGCATCAGGTCAGCTGGCACTGCTGGAAGCTGACCAGGCAGACTGATGGCGCCTACACAAAGTCTTTAAGCAACTTCTCCACCTTGATAATTTTTCCCTCATCTTTTTTTTTTTTTTTTTGTCCTTTACGTCCTTGATTGCTGTTATTCAACCCTGAGATAATGCACTCCTGATATCACTGAGATGGGAGAGACAAGCAAGGAGCAAGACATCAAAGGAAGGAGAAGAAAGAGAAGATGCCAAAGGCAGGAGAAGAAAGAGGGGAAGATGCCAAACGCTGCCTTGATTTACCTACTTTACATACCTGGTACAGAGTTTCAGAAATCCTTCATGTACGTAATTTTGGCACTTCTGGAGTTACCACGTAGTCCCCAGACAGTGGGAGGCTGTGGAAGGGCATCCTCCTTCCCCCAGCTGAGGAAGCAGCTGTGAAGATGCATCCAGAAAGCCCAGGAGGCCCTTGGCACCTGCGAGCGTTGGCTGGGTTTGAAAAGGAGCCGGGCTGGGAAAGTGCTGAGGCTTTAACGCATCTTTCTGCTTCCCTCTGCTGGTGGGAAGGAAGGAAGGAAGGAGAAATTCCTGAAAACCAGGGAGCAGCGGGAAGGGCTGCAAAAGGCGAGCAGAGGGGTCCCCTGCTGGTGTCCCTGAACAAGGATTAACTCCACTGAATGTGCACCTGGTGTGCCCTGGAGGGCTCAAAAACTTGGGAAAAAACAGAGCCAGAGCTGGTGGGTGCGAGACAGGGAAGTGGCACAAATGAGGGGATTTATCTGAAATAATTTCCAGGCTTAAACCACTAATATTGCATTACCATTTCTCATTCTGTTACCAGTTGTGATTACAGAGTTAATTTAATGACCTTGATCTAAACTTGGTTCCTATTCTTGTTTTGGATCGTTATCAGTGGCAAAGAAAACCCCAAAAACAACCTCATAAAATTCAAACATTTTTGTTACTCACTTGGTTATACTGAAATGCCTTTGATTGAGACTTAATGTTTTTTTTTATTTCTCAGTTTGAGATCACTTTCCTGTGGTGTTTATAAGGACTGGAGAAAGTCTTGGGACCTAAAAGGAACAGCCAAAGATAGCAACACTGAATATGGAGATGAAGAAAATATGTGAACATAAGAGCAGCTTTCATTTGGAATGGGACGTGTAAGATAAAGGCAAATCCAACATCAATGCAGTATTCCCATCAGGAAATCAGCAGTCACTCCTGCATTTCATTTCCCTGTTTTATTTAAAAAAACCTTTAGAAGCACTGCTGTTGCTGAATGTTTTGTTTGATGCCATTTCTTATTCCCTTGTGCTGGTTTATCCCCAAGAGGAGGAATTTTGGACCTGGAACATCTCTAACCCACAGTGGTTATAAATAGTTCTAGATATCCCTTGATTTGCTCCAGTAACAAACCCTGGCTGTGCTTTGGGTGGAAAACCTTGCTGTGGTTGATGTTTTCACCCTTCAGTTCTGCACTCACTGTGCTAAGTGCTGGTTATTTTCGGGACATGGCACCGAGTGCTGCTGTTCTGCTTGAGGTACCTCGTGCTCCACAGCATCCCTGAGCTGGAAAGGCAGGGACCAGCTCACAGCACGCACGACCAGTGGCACAACTCAGGGCAGAGCCGTGATTTTGTTTCTAAGCCCAGTCACAGCTCTGAATGTGCAGCAGGGCCGAGGCTCCAGAGCTGGCCCAGGTCGGCATTTACTGTGTGCATTGACAGAACCCGGGATTGGAGGGCGAGAGGAGCCCAGCTGAGAGATGAGGTGAGGGATGAGAGGAGGCCCTCACGTGAAGTCTCAGGTGAGGCCGCTGGAGGGCGCCACCAGAAGTCGCCTCACGGCCCAGCCCCGCCCAGGTGAGGCGGCGCGGGGCACACTGGGAATGGCGGGTACCTGAGCGGCTGAGGGGGGGAGCACCGGGGAGATCCCCGACCCCGCTCAGGTGAAGTGTGCGGTCTGTATCCGCCCTCACCTGCCGGTGTCTGCCCGTTCCTGCCGGTGCATCCCCGGCCCTCGGCGGCACCGGGAATGAGGACGCCCGGTTGCCGCGACAACAGCCGCCTCAGCTCTCCTCCAATCACCGTGCCTGTTACTTTGACACTGCGGCAGGTGCCCAATCACAGGTGAGCTCTCAGCGCCTGCACGGCTGGTTTAAGGTGGCTCTGTGGAGGTGCTTTGCGCATGCGCCTTAAGGAGGCTCCAGCTGCTGTTCGCGCTACCGGGAGCCGCGCGAGGAACGAGTCCCACCGGGACAAAGCGGAGAACCCGCAGGGCCGCGGCTGTTCCTGCAACTCTGGGCCGGGGAGCGGCCCGGAGCTCCAGGACCAACCGAGCGGCGGAACGCGGCTTCTTCCGCCCGGCCCCTCAGAGCCCTGCGCCCACAGGCTGGAGCAGATCCCGCCTTCGCACGACAGCCAACCCTCGTGCTCATCTTGGGGCCGGGCTTTGATTGACAGCGCTGCGGACCAATCGGATGCGGCGGGCAGGAAGCGGCCGCGGCGCTCTGCCGGGACCCGGAGCTGGAGGCCGGGGCCGGGCTGGGGTGAGCGGCGGGGCCGGCCCCGAGGGGCAGGGGAGCGACTGGAGCGGGGCCGGTGAGCGGCGGGGCCGGCTCTGAGGGGCAGGGGAGTGACAGGAGCGGGGCCGGTGGGTGGCGGGGGAGCGACAGGAGCGGAGCCGGTGCAGCGGAGGGTTCGGTGTGAACAGCCCGCGGCCCGGCCCGGGGGTGTCTGGGCGCTGTGCGCTGCCCGCGCAGGGCTCGCTGACGATGGAAGGGATTTGCTGTCCCATCCCCTCACTAATGGGTGTTGTGCCCTAGCGCTGGGGCTGCCCAGGGGAGGGCACGGGCAGTGCCGGGGGCCGGGGGTCGTTCTGAGCCATCTCGGGCGGGCTGAGCCAGCCCTGCGAGGGTCTCAGCCTGCCCTGATCCCCTTGCACAGGGCCCGGGTGATGCTGCTGCTCCCCGAGCTCTCTGTGCTGCTTCCCGAGGAGTTTGGCTCGGAGGAGTTTGGTTCTGAGGAATGCAGGAGTGCCCTGGTTTGACCTCTACACGTGGGGATGGGGTGACTCACGGAGCGCTGCTCCCGAACAAACTGGAGCTTCAGGGAGGAGGGAAATGAAAAGCAGGGCTGGGAGGACTCGAGAGTCTTTGTGGTGCTGTTAAATGCCAGCTGAGTGTGTCACCCCTGGGGCCCAGCCAGTTCACAAGAGCTTGTAAAGCAAAATCTCTGAGTTTCTGTCCAAGGCTTTCTAAGAAGACATTTTAAATTTGCTTATCTGCTTTATGTGCAGCAGTGAGGTTGATTCCAAGGTCTTTCCTTCACTGCAGGTTTTGGACCACTGATTTATTTGATCTAATTCTTTGCTTTAATTTCTTTTTTTTCCCTTAGATTCACTTTGAAGGAACATAACCCTGCTGTTTCCAGTGGCTCATCCACCTTCCTTCGTGCCTGTGGTGCCCACCCTGACAAAGGGCAGGGGAAGTGAAGCAGCAGGACTTGTTTGTGCTTCCCTGAACTTACCCAAGGCAACAGCATGGATGGCAGGGAGCGGTACCAGACGTTGGTTCCAGCAGAGTCCAAGTCTCTTCTTTAAAGAGAACTTCCAGCATCAAGAAAGCTGAAAAGCAAAAAAAAAAAAAAACCGAAATGGAAGGAGGTAACAGCCCCAGTCTGCAGCTGCAGCAGCTCCCGTTGGCCACAGCTGCAGTTTCTGTGCAGCCACACACAGACTCCTTCTCCTATAAGGTCAGCTTCCCACCCCAGCAGGGAAGTTTCCATCCCCAGAAATGATTATTGGAATGAGCTGATAATGCTGCTGCTTTGGGGTTATTTTCTGCAGAAGGGGCTCTGTGTCAGCCATTTGTGGGGTGAGAGAAAAAGCAGTTCTGTGTGTGCAGAGCAGAGCTGGAGGCAGGTGTGGTACAGGGTGTGTGGGGATGTTTGGCTGCAGTGATTCTGCCAGGTGCCTGCTCAGCCTAAGCCATGCAGCAGTAACAGAGCAGAGCTTCTGGTTTTACTCTGTGTATTCAGGTATTTGAATTTCAGAGGGGTGAGCCCACATGGGGCTGTGATTCCTCCTTGTTCTTAGCTGGGAACAGATAAATTCCCTCTGATTCTGAAGGTGCTCAGAAAATCTCAGCAAAAAGGTTTTTTCTGAGACCACAGTGCTGGGCCCTTGTGGAAGTTGACCCAAGTGCTGTCACAGCCCAGAGAACTCTGCACTGTGGTGACACAGTGACATCCTCCTGCCACCTTCTCTGTCTGTCCTGGGAACCTCTCTCAGGTGGTTTTGAGTGAAGCTGTTTAAGGTAAATCTTATTTTTTGTGCATTCTGATAAAGAGGTTTTTGTTCTGCTGCTAAGAATTTGAAATCTGGAAGTTCTGTGTATGAGAAATTGAAGATTAGTCCATTTATTCATATTCACATCTGAATGTGAGCTGGGTTATCCCAAATCAATCCAAGTATGGACTGGGCTGAAGGACCAGTGCTAATGACATTTAATGAGATTTGGGCAGTTTTGGGAGCACACAAATGTTTGGTGGCCTCAGGTTCTTCTCTTCAATCCTCATCTCCATCTCCTTTGTGACTCAGCCTGCTTTCCATCCTTTCTTTATTCCAAATTCCATCTTTGGAGCATGAGAATTGTTGCTGAGCTTTGAATGCCAGTGCAGAGGAGGTTGGGAACTGTTTGGGAGCCCTCAGCAGTCCCCTGTGACTTTGGGAATAACTGGTTTATACAAAAAGCAGACTAAAATCTGATAATTGGGCTGCCTCATCACATGGGCTGAATTAGTGACAGAAGCAGCAGCTGTCACAAGTGAAGATTAGAGATTCCTGATATATTCTCTGTCAAATTCCAGGGCAATAAAATCCTCATAAATGAGTTTTTCAAGGGGAAGAATGAGTGATGGTGTGGGGTTTTTTTTAGCCTTATCTTCCTCCTCTCTGAGGAACTGCAAACTAATTGAAGTCTCTTGGAGAAAGTGGCTGTTGAGTCTTATCTTGCACCTGAGTTCAGAGCCACAGCCTTATCTGGAGTGCCCCATGGCGGTAGGAAGGGAGGAGGACAAACAGGTTTTATTGACAGGTGACCTCTAAAGGTCCCTTCCAACCAGGCCACTCCATGATTCAGGAGTGGTTTTTAAAGTCTGTTCTCCTCCAGAACTCCTTGACAAAATCCAATAATTGTGTGTTCCCTCTGTTTTTGCAGGAGAACTTGATTGGGGCACTTCTGGCTATTTTTGGCCACCTTGTCAGCAGCATTGCCCTCAACCTGCAGGTGAGTGCCTGAAGCAAATACTCATCCTGCACTGAAATAATCAATCCAACATGCCAAAGCTGCTTTATTCCTGTTTTCTTGCCTAGAAATACAGCCACATCAGGCTGGCAGGCTCCAAAGACCCCCGGGCTTACTTCAGGACCAAGACCTGGTGGAGTGGATTGCTGCTGCTGGTGCTGGGAGAGCTGGGAGTGTTCTCCTCCTATGCCTTTGCTCCTCTGTCTCTGATTGTGCCCCTCAGTGCAGTGTCTGTTGTGGGTAAGGAGGAAAGAGCCTGAGTGTGTTCAGTGGGAGATTCCTGGCTCCAGAATTCACTCTTTCTCTCTCCTTTTTCTTTTTTTTTTTTTTTTTTTTTTTTTTTTTTTATTTTTTTTTTTAATAGCTAGTGCAATCATAGGAATTATATTTATTAAAGAAAAATGGAAGCCCAAGGAATTTTTGAGTAAGTACCACGGTTTCTTTTCATTTTTCCTTTGTTTACAATTCATCACACAGAGCAGGGCCTCTTGGGAATTATAATTACAGGGATGGCAAGGTCTCAGTAGCACCTCTTGGACTAAATGTGTCATCTCATCCACTGTTTATTGCAAATGGATTTTTTTTCCTGGCTTGTGCCAAATCCCCTGAACCTCACAGAATTTAGAAACAGCCTGATGCTGCAGCCCTGATTCTGCAACAGGCACGAGGGAATGAGCTCAATTCCATAAACATGGAGGTGTTTAATTCCATAAACATGGAGGTGTTTGCAGTAGTGGGGAAAGGGCTGTGGGCAGTGGCAGGCAGGATCAGCCCCAGATCTTGGAGCTTGCTTTATTCAGCAGATATTTATTTATTTCTTCAGCAGATATTTATTTATTTATTTAGCAAATATTTTTTTTTATTTAGCAGATATTTCTTTATTTATTTAGCAGATATTTCTTTATTTAGCAGATGCCACCTGGTACCAAGTTTGTCTCATCTCCCACACCCCCCCTGCCCCTGGGGGCTGCAATATTTTGGAGGTGGGGCAGGAAGGGCACCCAGGAGTCCCCTAGAGAACACCATGATGGTCCTGTGGGATTAACTCATTAATTACATGCCTGGCACTCCTCATTAACCCTGTGCTCTCCTGCTCTGTGCCTGCCCAGGGCGTTATGTGCTGTCCTTCATGGGCTGTGGCCTGGCAGTTGTTGGCACTTACCTGCTGGTGACATTTGGACCCAATAGCCACGAGAAGATGACAGCAGAAAACATCACCAGGCATTTAGTGAGCTGGCCATTCCTGCTCTACATGGTGAGGGGCCATGGAGGGTGGGGAGGTTTTCTTCTTGGGGGACTTTCATTTGCAGCATTATTTTTCTTTCTGGTTGCTGGCAGTGTTCACTCAGGAACCTGGCACAGCTTTTCCAGGTGTCACACACATGCACAGCTCCTTTTGTTTCTCTGAATTCTGTAGGACTAAGAGTTTCTGACTGAAAATTTATTGGGTTTTTTCCACACTGACTTTCTCTGGACCCACGAATCTCTTACTGAAAATCCCATGAAATTTGTGTTTTAATGAAGATCATCTTGGCCATTGCCCCAGGGTCACTTGTGGAAGCTCAGAGCTGAAAGCAGACTGAGATCTCTCCTGTGAATATTCAGTCAGGACTGTTTGATCAGCTGCTTTACCATAAATCCAGCACTACAAGTGCCCTGTGTTTCCTGTTCTGCAAGAAGCTGTGAATATCTCCTCTAACTGCAGTCTCAGATGCTGCTGAATTTGGTCTATAATTGTGTGGGATCCCCATTTCCCTTTGATTTGGCCTATTCTAGTTTTTGATTGGTTCAGAATCTCATTTACTGCCAAGCCCATGTGCTCTGCATCTCTGATATTTTCATTTCTCTCTTTTGTAGCTTGTGGAGATCATTGCTTTCTGTCTGCTCCTGTATTTTTACAAGGAGAGAAATGCAAACTACATTGTCATTATTCTCCTGCTGGTTGCTTTGCTGGGTAAGTTAATATGGACTTGTAAGATCTCCGAACAGAAAATTGAGGCATGCAGGGGATTATATTTATTTAATGAATGCCATGAAATGCACTAATTCCCTCCAGAAATGTTCCTGGGGCTGATGTTTAGGATCTTTGAAAAATTAAGGTTTATTCCCCATCAGACAAGTAATCTGCCAAGCACAGAAAGTGCAGGTTATTTATTAGTGTTCTTAATTTTAATCTGGGCACACAAAGGATGAAAGAGAGGATTTGACCTACAAGAATTGTCTTAGCTCTGTTCAGATTTGCTGTATGGTTAAAGAAATGAGGAATCCTCTGCCACCCCAGTGGGATCCTGCAGTGACTTTGGATTTACACTTTATATAAATATATATATATATATATATATATGTATATATATGTGTGTGTGTGTGTGTGTGTATATATATGTAAAATAGAAACTGTAATCAATTAAACTTTAAAAAGGATGAGTAATAGCAAGTGTACCATGCTGAAATCTGTGTCACAGCCCCCAGTTTTTGCTGTTTATGCACCTTCAGCTCCTGCAGTGGCTTTTCTTTTACTCTTTTTGGTTTTTTGAGCTGTTTGGGGCTGGATTTCAGTGGTGCCTCAGAGGCTCCATGAATTACAAAGCAACTGCTCTAATTCTGAATGGCCCAGCTTTCAAGAAAGGAAAACTCTGTTTTGGAGACTTCCTTATCTTTATTAACCAAACCAAATGGAAAATTTTATCCTCCCATCATCTAATTGCACAAAACACTGACAAAAACCAGCAAATGCTTCCAGTTCTGCAGACACTGCTGGAAAAATGCTCAGTGATTTCTTGGAGCTTGCAGTGGTGGCTTTGTGAGGAATAAAAGAGGCAGAGCTGGTGGCAAACAGGGCACTCTGCATCCCTGGCAGGAGCAGGGTCGGGTTTTTGGGGTGTTGGGGTTGTTCCTGCAGCTGCCCCAGCTGAGTGTGGTGTCCCCCCAGGTTCCATGACCGTGGTGACAGTGAAGGCTGTGGCTGGGATGGTGCTGGTGTCCATCCAGGGCAGCCTGCAGCTGGATTCCCCCATCTTCTACATCATGTTGGTGTGCATGATTGCCACAGCCATCTACCAGGCCACGTAAGGACCCCTCTCTGTGGCTGGGGTTGGGTGGGGAGTGGCTCAGCAGCTGTTTGTTACCAGGCAAATTAAAATAAATTGAAGTTATTAAAGTAAAATTATTAAATTTTCAGAGAATTATCCGTTCTGTCCTGTGATCTGTCCCAGGAGCTTGGGTGGTCTTTGCTTTTCCACACTGCCAGGTGGTTTTAATGCCACCATTCAAGTCTTTGCCAAACAATTTTAGGGCTGAATGGTGGCCAGTGAAATGCAATGTCTAAAATCAAAGTGCAGGATCAGAGTTGTTGGTAATGTATCTATTTTTAGGGTTTTTTTTCCCTTTGTACTTGCAATAACATAAAAAGCCGGGAGCAGCAGGGATAAAAGCTTCTCAAAATATGAGGGACACTGTGTCCCTGAGGTTGGGGCAGTGATTTCAGTGCAGCCAAATCCTCCCTCTCCTGTCCTTTGTATTCATTCCCAGCCCTACTGCTGTTCAGTGAGGAAAAAAAGAATGAATTCCCTTAAATGTATGCATCACTTTGGAAAGGTGTTTCCAAAAAAAGGCTCCTTCCCAATCAGCCCCTGTTGCCTGTGATTTTGTTGCAGGTTTTTAGCTCAAGCCTCCCAGCTCTATGACTCAGCTCAGATCTCCAGCGTTGGCTACATCCTGTCCACCACAGCAGCAATCTCAGCAGGTAAATGCACAAACTTCTCTAAAAAAAGGGCAAAAGATTTTTGGAAAATAATCCTCCTGAAAAAGGTGAATACTCAGCAATATGGTGACTTCTGTTTGGGTTTTTTAAATTTTATTTTGTCTTTCTAAAAATGTGAATTGTCCCATAAGACCGTGTTAAAATTTTCTGTTCAGTGCTATAATTTGTTTTTAAAGTGCAGGGGAATTAATATTTGAGACTGTTCCTCATTCAGTATGTGTTCTTAGATGTGCAGGTAAAATGTTTCCTGTAAAATGTAAATGTAAAAAATTTCCTGTAAAATGTAAAATGTTATTTCCTGTAAAATGTTATTTTTTTACTTTATTTTCTTTACATTAAAAATGTAAAGAGCAGCAGGCAGAACGTGTGTCCTGCTTCCAAGGACACTTCTAGAGGTTGGAGCTGGTTGTTGTTGTTTGGGGTCAAAAGTTTGCACCTTTTTGTAGTTAAATCCAATTTGTTTCATCATTCCAAAATAGTCCCTCTTGTTTATGCTGCGCAGGTTCACTTGCATCTCTGTGACACCAGCAGAACTATTTTGGTAGTGAAACTCAAAAAGATTTGTCAAGAATTTATGTTAAAATAGAAATCAGGACACCTATTTTAAAATCATTAAATAAACAGAGGTGCTGGATGTAAAAATAGGAATCCTGGCTGAAGGTGGAATTGGGAAAATGTAATGAATGATTTCCTTTTCAAGGAGCAACTTTTTACCTGGATTTCATGGGTGAAGATGTTCTCCACATTTGTATGTTTGCACTGGGGTAAGTGCTCCATGTTTCCTTGACAGAAAACTCTTGCTTCACGTGACTCAAATTTGAAAAATACAAATCTGTTTTAAAAATACAAATCTGTTTTAAAAATACCTCTCTGTTGGAGGGACAAAGAGTCTTGGAGAAGAAAAGAGAAGAGGCTGAAAGCATTTTCTCTGTCAGAGAGTGGCCCTCAGAGCTCAGTGTTGTGTTTGGAAAGTTGGTGTAACCCTTGGTAATGCACAATTACACAACAATTAATCACTAAATCCTGGGGATCAGCTTGGGTGCTGAGCATGTGGCTTGGTTTTCAAGCTGCCTGCTCATGAATCTGGAAGAATTGTAAAATAACCCAAAGAAATCCTCTCTGGGAACTTTATTTCAGGTTTTGCACCTTGAACTGTGTCTGACTTGTGGAGTTTTTAGAGCATGGAGAAGGCACAATGCAGATCTGATCAGTGAAACATTTCCTGTGGAACTCAGTGTTTTGGTGTAATTAGCTCTCCATAATCAGGGGACATTCTCAAATGGCTTTTAGATAAATACAGAAAAAAATCCAACCCCAGACAACTGGGAGATGATTGTTCTGACCTGCACCCTGCCCTGTAACCATCCAGATCATGGGTTGTTCCCAGTGTTTACTGGGAGCCTTGGAAAGGTCAGGCTGCTAAATCCTGGAATTCCATCAAAGCAAAACCAAATGCTGCTGTGCTTCCTTTCCCCTGCAGTTAGTCCAGGAAAACTTTTCTCTGCATTTGATAGAGAAAAGGTGAAGTTGTGCTGGTTGCTGGGAGCGTTCAGGGGGGCTCAGTTTGGACAGAACCCTGGAATTGTGACTTGGCAGTGCTTGAATTCTGGATGGAATATTCAGTGCTCTCCCTTGCCAGGGATTCTCAGTGATCCTTTCTCCTCCCTCAGGTGCCTCATAGCATTCCTGGGAGTTTTCCTGATCACAAGGAATAGGAAGAAGCCTGTTCCCTTTGAGCCCTACATCTCCATGGATGCCATGCCAGGTAACCAAAGCCCAGGGTTCATCCCTCTGGGACCAAAGCCCAGGGTTCATCCCTCTGTGACCAAAGCCCAGAGTTCATCCCTCTGTGACCAAAGCTCAGAGTTCATCCCTCTGAGCCTGGGCTGCACAGGGAGGGCTCAGGCTGTGGCTTCTGGGCAGGGTTGGGTGGTTCAGGCAGTGTTACTGGGAATATGAACTGGTTTGAGCATGTGGGACTGGCCTCAGTGCAGCAGGAAGAACTGATTTTGGGGTAGAGGAGCAGAAATTTCCTTTGGGAAGCACAGCTGAGCTCTGTGCTGAGCTGTATGGAAGAATTGCAGCACTTGATGGATAACTGAGAGCCATCCCTCATTCACTTGGAGCTTCTCTCTCCATCAGCTGCTCCAGTGCTGAGCACAAAGCCCATCCTGTCCTTGATTTAACACCCGAGGAGCTGATGAGCCTCAGGGACTCCTCATTTCCTGGCTGAACAGAGAGCACCAAAGATGCACTTTTGTCCCTAATCCATGGCTCTGCTCTTGCAGGCATGCAGAACATGCACGACAAAGGCATTGCAGTGCAGCCTGACCTCAAAGCCTCCTTCTCCTACGGGGCCCTGGAGAACAACGACAGCATGCCAGAAATCTACACCCCAGCCACGCTGCCCATCGTGCAGGAGCAGCACGGACCCAGGGGAGTCTCTGTCCCTCCCTACAGGGTGCTGGAGCACAGCAAGAAGGAGTGAGTGACCTTCAAGGACTGAGCAGAGCTGTCAGGAGGAGTTTGACCTTTATTTATTTATTTACCTGTTCAAAGCGAGCATAAAGCTGACATTGAGAAGAGTTTTCAAGCTCATCTGGAGCTGAACTTTCCAGGCTGGTTATTAAAATAAACGACTTTTTCTAGTTGGGAAGTTGCAATCACTTGGCAGGAAGCAGATCCCAGTTGTGCATGGAATTCTGCTGGCTGGGAGTGTGCAATGATGGGACGGTGAGTGCAGCACTGATGAGAGGAGATGCTGTGGAAGAGAAGTGACTGTGCAGTTTTCAGCCCTGCTGGGAGTGGTTTTATCTCCAAACAAGTTTTCAGGAGCTGCTCACAGAGAGAGGAGGACAGGATTTAATCTTTCATTTACAGGGACAGATTTCCAGGAAGGCTCTAAATCCTGGTGTGACCACAGAGCTCCCCTGACACAGCAATAAATGGAATTATTTTGAAGCACCACCACTGGAACTTGCTGTGTGTTCAGAGAGTGAACACTTTATCCCTTCAAACCACCAATTTTGGGCACTTCTGTTGTGGTGTTGAACACAAGCACTGAGGATGGGGGTTGTTTTCAGAGCACCACTGGATTAAATGGCTTAGAACAAAGATGATTTGAAAAGTTTTCTGATTTCATAGCAGGAGCTTCAAGGTGGATTAAATGGTGCAGAGGGAGCACTGTGAAGGATGAGGAGAAATGAGAATGATGTGATTGTATCTGGTGGGGAATTTCTGTCATTTTGGACAAAATCTGAACTCTTTATCATGTTTATTTATTTTCTTTCTGATTGAGGCAGGATTTCCAACTTTAGTGGTCCCAACTACTGAAAGGTGTTGAAGTTCCTCAGTTGCAAAGCTCAGTTCAGGTGATGTAAGCTGGAGTCCTCCCCCCTATTTTTTCTTTTATAAAAAGGAAGAACAGTACTTGTCTACTATTGTGGATGGCCTGAGGAGAGAAGTAACACAGCCCAGCACTCACTGAGGACAATGCAGCTTTGTGTTCTTTGATATTTATCTTTCCAGCTTCCAGGAGATGGCCAGGAGCTGATCCTGAGGGAGAATGGGGAGCTGTCAAGTGAGGAGGACAAAGTACAACATTCACTGGTTATCCTGGCACTTTGATAGCACTGCCTGCTCTAAAATTGGGGTTTTTTTGCTGGGAAACTGAATTTTAAGTCCACTCAGTGTGACTTGGGCTGTCTGCACAGTGGAGTCTTTATCTGGTACTTTATTTGAAAGGAATAGTTCTCATGTTCTGTGTATTTTTAAGTGATTCCCCCAATACCAAGGAGTTTGGGACTATCTGAGATTTGGAACAGTGTCTTTCTGCATTTATTTATTTTTATTTGTTAAATTGACTCATGGCCAGTTTCTGTTCCCACTGCCAGAAATTCCCAACATCTCCCCTGACCTGTAATGATTATTCCAGGTTCTTGCTGTTGTAAATGATAACAGAACTGTTCCTTTGCATTTGTTTGCTTTGCCAGCTCTACAGACTGATTCAATCTGGGCATACTTAGGATTGCTTTGGCATTTTTGTGCAGTTTAGAAGAATAATCTTCCCCCTGCACAGGGGCGGTGCCCTGGGGCTGTACCCAGGTTTCTTCACCAGCTGGGCACAATTCAGATCTTATCAGTGGCATCCCCTGCACTGGAACTTGGGGAACCTGTGGGAATAACAGCTTTCCTTTCACCATCAATACTTGATTTGTGATTAAACAAGATAAGGATGTTAATGGGCTCCTGCTGCCAGAGCATTCATCTTGCTGGGGTGCAGTGGCACTGATTTACTGCCTTTGGATGTGGTCATCGATTGTTGGTGGATTTATGGGCAGCTTTTGTTCATTAACAATGCAGAATGAAGCAGGGAAGGGCACAGGAATTCCTTATCTCTTCCAATTTAATTGGTTGTGCAGCTACAGAACAGTCTGAAAACAAGCTGTGCTACAGCACACACTTGTTCCATGGCAATATTCTCTGTGGTTAATTAGGTGGTATAAAATAATTCATCAGAAGGGTTTAAACGTTTGGCTGCTGACGTGCAGATCAGGATGGTCCTGTGTGTGGTGAACTGGTGAATCTGTGGCTAGAACTGGTCCCCGTTCTAGCAGGGTTTAAACCCAGCAGGTGACTGAGCACAGATTTGGACTGAGCACAGATTTGCAGCCATGAATGCCTGGTTTGGCTTTTCCTGCTCAGCACAGCCCTGACATGCTGAGCCATGGACACAGAGCTGCTCTGGGGGTTGTGCTTCCCTTGCAGGCTGCTCTCTGGTTTTGCTGCAAATTCCCCAGTTTTGAGCCTGAGCCCAACTCCTGACCTTGCTCCCTCCTCTGGGTGAAAGTGCCCCCAGCCACGAGCTGAGCTTTTGTGTCATTGTGTGGGTTTGGCCCTTTCTTTGCAAAGATTCTAAAGGCAAGTCTTGCTCCAAAGCTTTACATAACCGTGTTTTATTTGCACAGTCTCTGTGTGCTCAAATAATTCTACTTAATAATGACAGTTCTCTTTACCTGCAGCCACAGAGAAATCTCCTTTTGTTTGCTTCTGGAAACTTCCTGCCAAAGGCCTCCACTGGAGGTGGTGTCTGTTTCTACAGCACATAAATCACAATATTTTTGGTTATTGTGCCACAGCAGTGGAGCCTGGGGTGTTCTTTGGGCCGTGACTGATGTAGGGGTAGGACTGAGGGGCTGCACCTCACTCCTGTTTGCTGCTGCTGTTCAACACTGGAATCTTAGAATGGGGTTGGTTTTGTTTGTTTTATTTTGTGCACTTCCCTCTTTCTTGCTTTTTCTTTCAGTCTTCCAAAAAATGTTATTTTCTACTCTTCAGCCTAAGAAAAGGCTGAGCAGGGCCCAGAGAAAACCAAGTATCTTGTTTAAACTTGACTGAAGGACTTCTGTGTTCTTTCTGGCTCTTTCAGGAGTGAATTAAACTCCTCACCTCCCTTCTAGTCCAGAGAAGCTGAAACAGAGGAAGGGTTTTGCACCCTCACACTGAACTTTTCCCAGAATATTTGTTAGTCTGAGGTGACAATGACCATGCCTGGAATTGCAGCAAATATTTACAGCTGAGCAGCACAGGAAGGTTTAAAGAAGAGGAGCCCTGTGCCACATTCCAGGGTGAAAAATGATTTAAGTGTTGTCCAGCACACTCTGATCTGTGAGTGTCAGCACAGGACCCTGCACAGCACCCTCAGATCCCAAATGGAAAGGATTTCTGTTCCAGCAGCTCCTTGGGTTCATCCCTTGGCTTCTTTACCCAGTGTAAACTGACATCTCTTACCTCCACCCTGCGTGGCTTCTGGATGCACAGAGCACTTAAAAGATCCTCAGTGTGTATTTGATGTGTAACTTAACTCTGTGGAGCACAGCTGAATGTATAAAATGATCTGCCTGCACCATTCTCCTTTCACCTTAAAATGTGTAAATAAATCAAGCTTTACACTCTTGCACTATAAAGGACAATTGCTTCATTTTTCACAGGCAGTGTTGCATGTCTGTTTAATTCTATTTGTCTTTCAGGTGAGACAAATTAAACCAAACTTTGAATAAAAGATTGTGGTAAAACCTATGGAATTCTGGCTTGCTCCATGCTCCTGGTAGAGATTTAATTGACCAAAAATGTTTTGAGAGAAGTTAAGCCAGGATTTAGGCAACTAAAGTGAGTATTGAAAGAAATGTGTCTGTTTTTAACAGGATGCTTGTAAGTGAAATGCAGATTGTTACAGCATTACCAATGCTCCCAGTTTCACAGGAGTCTCCACAGCTGTAGCAAACATGCAATTCACTCTTAAAACTTCATTTTACAGGGCTTCAAAAAAAAAATTAGCGTTTAGTATTTTGGAGAAGAGCTTGAAATAGTGATCGAAGGAGGAGGAGGAACACAAACTCAAAATCATTGTATTTTTGGCCTGACTAGTGATGTTTTCTACTGAAATTGAGGTTCTCTGAGACATCCAAACCCTCTGGTAAGAGCTGGGACTGTGGGAGGTGGCATCCCTGAGCCACTGGGCACCGTGTCTGGGAGCCAGGACTGCAGTAAGACAGACAGAAAAGTGGCAGTTTAGCTTAATCGACTGCTTGCCAACCTAATTAACACTCACCAGATGGGTTTACAGTCCATGGGGAGAAGCAGAGGATAACCCTCTGGACACTTTTAATTAAATGTATCTCTTGGGGTCCCAAACCACAAAAGGAGAAAAGACAAACAACCCCAGGGCAGCCTCGGTGTTGAAATTCACTGAATCCCTGGATTCCCTAATCCCCAGGATTTCTGATAAATGTAGCAGTATTTTGTTAACATCCATTCAAGGGTTTGTGGTTTATATTACAAGTGTTTAAGTGCTGATACAAAGTTGTGCCATTGATGTCAGGAGTGTTACAATCGAGGTGTTATTGCAAGAGACAGAGCACTTTAAATGCCACTGAAGTGGACACAAATGTTGCAGTTAGTGGTATTAAAGCAGAATATATTGCTGGCCAGAAGGGAAAATGTGGTACTGAATCGATAAAGCAGGAGATTGCAGCAAGGGGGGGCTGAGGATGGAGAGTGACCATTAGCACCTGAATTTGCACTGCTTCTACACTGATCTTACCTTGGTGCACTGAGATCTGCTGGGCTCTGTTCTTATGAGGGAAAGATGGACAAATCACCTGGTAGAGAAGCCCAGCTCAGCATCTCTCTGTTTCTGAAATGTAAAACAAAATATTTCAGCCATAGAAATTTCACTACTTCTATCATAAACCCACGCTGTCTTCTCTCTTTTCAAGTGAGGATAAAGCTGTTGAACTCAATATTTATGTCAGTGAAATGCTATAGTTTTGCGTGGGTTTTTTTTGTGAAAAACCAAAGACAGGATGTAAGTTTGAGCTTTCTTTAGAGGTAAAAGTGCACAGGTACTGCTGTATCCTCCAGCTCAGATGATGGCTGTCTGAAACCATCTCATGGGCGGATTAAGCTGTGATTTACTCGGAGGAGGACACAAACTGTCACTGTTCCCAGCTGGCAGCTGGCCGAGGCTGAGGGCAGAGCCATCCCGATTAATGCCAGCGAGGAATCACGGAGTCCCAGACTGGTTTGGGTGGGAAGGGACCTCAAATCCCACCCAGTGCCATGGCAGGGACAGCTCCCAGTGTCCCTAGTGCCCAGCCTGGCCTTGGGCCCTACCAGGGATCTCTGCTCTGGGCAGCTCCTTCCTCACAGCAGCCGCCGGCCCCTCGTCCGGATGCTGCTCTGAGGGCGATTTGCATGTTAAAATAAATTCTCCTCACTCTGAGCTCAGCCATTCGTACAGGCTCCCGCTGCCTCTCCAGGGCTGGATCAGGGCCATAAAAACACGGCCCGAAGTGTCCCCGGAGCGCTTTTGGGGCTCCTCAAACGCTCCGGGGGAGGCGGCGGCGGGGCCGGGACCCCTCAGCGGGGCCGGGACCCCTCAGCAGGGCCGGGGCATGCGCAGAGCCCCCGCTCCCTCCCTCCCTCTCTCCCCCCCTCCCTCTCTCCCCCCCTCCTTTCCCTCTCTCCATCCGGGTCACCGACCCCCCTCACACGTTCCCTCAGCTCCCGTGAGGGGGGGGACACGCGCGCAGCCGCGTTCCCGCCGCCGCCCCGCCCCGGGACCCGCGGGCGCTGCGCGCTCCCGGCGCCCCTCACGGACCCCGCGCGCTCCCGGCGCCCCTCACGGACCCCGCGCGCTCCCGCCGCCTCTCACGGACCCCTGCGTGTCCCCGCCGCCCCTCACGGATTCTGCGCGCTCCCGCTGCCCCTCACGGACCCCGCGCGCTCCCGCCGCCTCTCACGGACCCCTGCGTGTCCCCGCCGCCCCTCACGGATTCTGCGCGCTCCCGCCGCCCCTCACGGACCCTGCGCGTCCCCGCCGCCCCTCAGGCAGAGCTGTCCGCAGGTGAGCTGAGACGCGGCCCCTCCGGAGCCTCCCCCGGGCCGGGCCGTGCAGCGGGTGCGGGCGGGGAAGTTGTTTTCATTCTCTCTCAGGGCGGACATGGAGCGTTTGGGGTTTTGAATTAAAGAATATCGGCAGGCAAGGCTCCGGCCCCCGCCCCGGGTTTGTCCTGCCGCGCTGAGCCAGGGCAGCTCCGTGGGATCAACCCCAGTGTTTGCACATTGGGAAGGTTTAAAGGCCACCCAGTGTCACCCTGCTATGACAGGGACACCTGTCCCTATCCCTGCCCTAATATCCAGCCCGGCCTTGGGCACTGTTGGGGATCCAGGGGCAGCCACAGCTGCTCTGGCACCCCGTGCCAGGCCTGCCCACCCTCACGGGAAAGGATTTTTTCCTGTTTATTATCAGAGCAGGTTGAAGTGTTCCTGTGGCAGTTGCCTGTCCTGACATTCCTTGGGCAGTGGGATGAGACTCTGAGCTGCCAAGGAAAACTCCCCGGTGCTGCCTGTGCCGTGAAGAGCTACAGCTGCCCATGGCAGGAGCTGCTTTGCTTTATTTTCAGATGATTTTTAGCCTTCTGTGAAGTTGGGGAGTTTGTTTATAAGCATTTCCCTGTCAGCTGGTATTTAAATGATAAGCAGGTGGTAATGCTCAGAAGAAAGAACTTAGTGAAAGGTCTGATCCCAGAGGCTTTAGTTCTTTGGGTTCATTTATTTGTGCTGTTTAATCTGAAATCTATGAGGGAGTGAGGGATCTAATAGTTTGCTAATGAGTATTGCAATGAAATTACTTATAATTTTATTGCTGTTAATACTATGATAAGGATAAGCTGATTGTAATAAATAACTTAGATTTGCATATCTCCATTCATATCAGACAATTTAGAAATAGGAATCTGTCACCTTTCCAAGGAGGTAAGTGAAGAAATTCCCTTTTTCCTGAAGCAGAGCAGTTTGGCGGTTACACTGATCATCACATTCCTGTTCCTGTCAAGTTTGGAGTGTTCTTTTTCTGATTTTGATGCTTTCTAATAATTGTAAAGTAAATAGTTCTACCCAATCTGTTCAAATAACACTTCTCACAGGGCTGTTTCTCATTGTACTTCTGAATTAATATTCATACATGAGTCTTGTCTGTCTCATCCTGATGTCAGGGAGCTGCTGAAGATTCTTGCCTTGCTCAGTAATCAGGTGTTTTGGATTGATTTGGGTGAAGTAATGAAAAATGAGTTATCTGAGAAAAAAAATAGAATTAACTATGTAGGTTTATGATTTAAAAGAACAGAACTATGATGATATCTTAATTAAAAAAAGAAAGAAATACAATGAAATTGCAGTAGCTTCTCTAGCCAGTGTTCTCTGCAGAAGAGCTGTCACACCTGGCTTTGGTTTAATGTCACTGCTGCCCTGACTTTATTTTGCAAACAGCCTCAACTTGACCAAATCTTGAGTTGCTCTGTGAGTTCCTCCCTCCAGGTTTGATTCACCACTCATTCAATATTTGAGTTAACTTTCCAAACTCTCATTTTTTTCCCTGCCAGTGTTGCTGTCTCCTTCTTGGGGGTCTCCCTGTTCTTTGGGCAGAGCAGAGCAGCTTTTGGGAGCAGTGTTTGTGGCTTGGGTGGTTTGATCCCTCAGGAATGCTCAGCAGTGTGGGATCCAAACCAGGCCAGGCTGGGTTTTGCTCTCAGTCCCCCAGGCCTGGCTGGCTGTGGGTGTCTGTCCTGGTGCTGTTTGGATGAGCCCAGATCTCCTCAGAGCCAGATAATGCCTTTATTTGCACCATTTTGGCACATTTTTGTTCCTTTTCTCTTCCCTCCTTGCATGAATCAGCAAGCACAAGGACTGAGGTTTCCACCAGCTGCCTGTTTTCCCAAATTTCCATCCTTCCTGCTGTGCTGGGCAGCAGAATTGAGATCCCAGGTGTGTGCATGGCTTTGGGATGGGGCAGGCACTGCCATTAACCCAGTTAATCCCCCCTCATTAGGCAAATATTCAAATGAGATCATTGCCAATAAAACATTATATATTTACTACCTTTTTTTAATGCTGTGTCACAAATTATCCCTCTTTCCAAACCAGACCTGGTTTAGTTACCTGTTTTTCTCTTTTTCTCTCAATACACAGCAGGTGATAACCTCAGGAGTTTTGCAGGGATGGCTGGCAGAAAGTCCACTCCTGTAAAATATTTTCTAATGTATAAAAAATACTCTGATGTTTTTTATTTAGTATCTTCCTTCTTTGCATTTTTTTTGTCTTCCTTGGTGTCTACTCCTGTCTGTACTTTAACCTATGGGAAGGTGTAGGAAAAGGACATTTCCTTACATCAGGAGATTTTACGTTTTGGTTGGCTTGGAGAAGCTTTGGAGAGATGATTTAACATTGTCCACGTGCTCTCATTGATGAAATAAAGTTATTTTTTCAGATACCAGAGGACTGCTCTGATTAGCCAGGAAATGGTTTTAATTATTAAACAAGAAATTGTTGCTCACTGTAAAGTGTGCCATGGAGAAAAGCTTCTAGAACAGTGCTGTCATTTTGGATTCCTGTCAGAGGGAAGGGAGGAGGAATTGCAGTTTCTTCACGAGGTGATTTTATCTCGCTCTTGAAGGAGCAGCAGAGCCCTCCCTCCATCCTGCTGAACAAATCCCCTGTTGATTGCTGCTCTGTGTGCAGTGATTTGCCTTCAGCAGCGGCAGCAGGAAGATGTGATGTCCTCACATTTGGGTTTTTGGCTGGCAGGGCCCTGCTGGGAGCTGGAGCTGCTGGGGGGGAAGGATGCTCAGGGATTCCATGAAGTCCTGGACTGACAGCCAGTCAGACCTGTACAGCAGCGACCAGGAGGAGGAGGAGCAGATGATCTTTGGAGAAAATGAAGAGGATTTGGAAGAGATGATGGATTTAAGTGATTTGCCTACCTCACTCTTTGCTTGCAGTGTTAACGAGGCTGTGTTTGAGCTGCAGGAGGAGAAGGTAAGGGGGAAGGAGCTCTCAGTGTTCACTGGACATTTCTGTCTGGATTTTCAGTGTATTAATGAACATTATAACTGAGAGAAAAGCCCAAGCCAGAGCATTTTCCTGGTAAGCTCAGAGCAGTTACCCAAGGCAGATAATACCACACTTCTCTGGCCTTGGAAATTGTTAATACAGAATGCTGCTGCTCCCATGAAAAGCTCTTCTGATTATTACTTTTTTCCTCTTTATCCAAACATCATAATACAACATCCAAAGGCAGATTTCAATAAAATCAGAAATAGAAAAAAGTTATTAAATTGATAAAAATTAAAAATAAAATCTGCCAATGTAAATGTTTTATTTCAAGGCAAGGATCCTGTTAAAAGAATGATACAAATTTGCAGGATGTGTGTTCTGACTTGAACACCTTGAGAGTGGCTTATGAAGACCTTGTAATAAAGTAAAATTTATCTGGCCTGTTAGCATTTTATCCAGTCAAATCTTAATTCCCTTTGCTTCCAAGAGCATCAGGAATAATGAATTCCATTACATGAAAGAATCCCCACAATGTCCTTGCATCCCAGGTGTGTCCTGGCAGCCTTTTGGTTTGGACTCATTAAAGAATTTGGCCTTTCACATTGCACCTGGAAGTTTTGTATCCAGTTCAGTTCAGAGAGCAGAAGGTGAGGAATGCAGACAGGGTAAAAGCACATTTTGTTTCATTCTCTGCTATCCCCTTTGTGAGGGGAATGGCAGCACTGGAACATCCTCACCCTTCTCAGCTACAGTTCTGTGTTTGTCAGATACAAAATTTGGCCTTTGTGCAGAGGTTTTGTGATTCAATAAAGACCCTGATGTTGTGTGGGTTGGAGAAAATGGGGCAAAGCCACATTATTTGTGTTATTTATATTATATATTATGTTATATTATTTTGTGTCATTGTTTTTGTGAGGGAAGGCATCACCAGGATTTTTTGGGAGAGATCAGAGTCTGTTGGAATCAGGCAAATTAACTGTGCTCCCTGGAAGGAGTTTTTAATTGAGAATTCCTCTTCTGCCTATTGGTTTATGTAGATCTCTGAATAACAGAATATTATCAGAACTTAGTAAATGAAACTGCAAAAAGATTTCTCATCCAGGGATTTAAATCTGACTTTTGATATTGGATGAAAATCTACACCAAGAGATTTCCTGCTGCATTTACACACAGGGAAAAAAAACCTGTAAATGAGGTCTCTTGTGGATCAGGGAGCTGGTAAATTAATTGCATTTCATAATTGAAAATTATTAATTGGATTTCAGAACCATGAAATTGATTTTCATGACAATGCAGTTACCAGTCTTTAAAGAACTTGAGGATAAGATTTCATGGTAGAAAAGCATGGATATGTTTTTAGGGTTTTTTTTGGTTTTGTGTTTACTGTGGAAGAGACAAAAATCTTGTATTAATTATCTTACTCATGCTGATAAATTTGACATTTTCCTTACATAATCAATACTTTGGTTTATCTCCTGCAGGAATTACTGATTTGCAGAGTGTTTTTGTAGATCCTTGATGAAAGTCATGTACATGTACCAGTAATTTTGGAGACCTGCACATCTGATCAGCTCTCACTAGATGGCACTTTGTGTCTTCAGAGTTTTTTGGGCTTGTTCACATCGGTTTGCTCTTGGAATTCAGATGTACCCAGTGAGGCAGAGCTGTGCTGCCCTGAGTGTGGATTTACAAGCAGGGATGGGCGGTGTGGGATGTGCAGAGGTGATTTAGGAAATGGATGGGATTTGGGAGAGCAGAGCTAAGGAAAATACCTTTTCCTGGAGTGAGAATATTTATGCTTGTCTCCAGGAAAGGTTTGAAGCACTTTTCACAGTCTATGATGAGCAGGTGACGTTCCAGCTCTTCAAAAGCTTCAGGAGGGTGAGGATAAACTTCAGCAACCCCGAGGCAGCAGCACGAGCTCGGATAGAGCTGCACGAGACCGACTTCAGCGGCAAGAAGCTGAAGCTTTACTTTGCACAGGTACAGTGGGCCAGGGAGATCTTGCACCTTTCTCCTTCTCTCTTTATTCCTCCTTTGCCCACGAGCTTCAGATGGGGTAAATACCTGAAATCACCTCATTGTTCTACACTGAGCTGTGCCAAAATTTGAGGGCACAGTTCTGGTTTTTATCTTGAGCTGAGATTGGTTGGGACAGTTTCTGTGCAGTGACCAAACCACCCTCCCCCAGACACATAGATGGGGAAAAATGTTAATTTGTTTTCTGAAACAGAGTAAGTGGGTCCCAAATTCTCTGTGTAAGAGGTGCTTTGTCCCTGTTGTGTTGGCACAGGTCCCTCAGCAGCCCTTCTGAGCTGCAGCAGTTCCCTGAGGTGTTGCACCAACAGCTGAACTCGTTTTGTTTTTTAAAGCCAGTCTGAATTAAGTGCAGAGCATTTGGGGAAATAAACCAAATAAAAGGGAATTAAGAATTGTGCTGCCTGTCTCCTGCTTTGCCTGCAGGTGCAGGTGTCCGGTGAGATTGGGGACAAGTCCTACCTCCTTCCTCCACAACCTGTGAAGCAGTTCCTGATTTCCCCCCCTGCCTCTCCCCCGGTGGGGTGGAAGCAGAGTGAAGATGCAACTCCTCTGATCAACTATGACCTGCTCTGTGCAGTCTCCAAGCTGGGCCCAGGTGGGGACATTCAGCTGCTTTTGTTTAGCACTTCCCTTCAAAAGTGGCTACTGAGGGAGTTGATCTACTTGTCCTGTTCTGTGAGAAGAAACTTGAGTTTCTTTTATGTGATGTTTCTTAGTTGTATGAAATGATCCATCACTTTCTTTACTTAATTATTTAATTGATTGAAAGTGCAGCACAGGACAGGAGTGTGAGGGAGTGATTCCATCACACCCATATATTGAATTTTGTCAGAGCCTCAGGATTAAGGAACAATCAGAGAAATGAGAAGTTCAGTCTCTTGCAGATCAGCAGCTCCAGCTACTAAGGATGTCTGGATGCCAATATGGACTTTTTGGATTTAATCATCAACTTCTGTCTAAGCCTTCCTGGGATATGTGGTGTTTGCTTTCTGTGGAAAGCAGGAAATGGGGAGGCTTGATGTGCTCAAATGCTTTTGTAGCTTTTCGTTTACAAATGTCACAGAAGTATACAGCACGGATGATGCCACTTAGAAATGTGTTTGCTGCTTGTGCTCTGATGTCTTCCTGGGAGCTTTTTACATCCCTCCTTTCCTCTAAATGGCAATTAAAAGATTGATTGTATTTAAAGTGTGCTGTAACTCTACAGGGGCTGTTTTAGGGCATTTCAGAGGTTTGGTGAAGAGTGGAGGTTGAGCACATCAAAGATGGGATGGGAATGAATGATGATTTACTTGTGTTGTTGAAGTTCTGGAGAGGTTTCTGAGCTGAATGCTTTTCCTCGGGGCTGTTTTTAACGTGCCTCTTGCTGGCTGCTCTCAGGGGAGAAGTACGAGCTGCACGCAGGGACAGACTCCACCCCCAGCGTGGTTGTGCACGTGTGTGAGAGTGAGACAGAGGAGGAGGAGGAGATCAAGAACCCCAGACAGAAGATCCTGCAGACACGGCGCCCGGACCCCCCTCCCACCATCCTGAGTGACTCCAAAGCCTTCGAGCAGCGTGCCCTGGAGGTGGGAGGGACAATGCCCTGTTAGAGCTGAGCTGCTCCTGCTGCCAACACCAGGCACCCGGCCAGTCCATGTCTTGCTGTCTGTGCTGCTGCTCTAGGTCACTACAGATCTGACTTGTAGTTGTCTCTCATGTTCAAGATTTTGGATGCCAATGCTCTGAAAAGCACTTTAATTTTAGGGACTAGTCCCCCTCTCCTGAGTGTAGCAAATCCACCTGACTTGAAATAGTGACAATTAGGGAGTCTGGCTGTGTTTTGGTTTTTTAAGATGTCGCCCTTTGCTCTCTGTTGTACAGTGTGATGTTCCAAGTGCTGAAATAATCTCCTGTCACGAGTGGGTTCCAGCAAGTTCCTTGTACAGCAGCTAAAAGCTGATGTGTCCAGCAGCTTCCAGTGAATCCTGTGTTAAACACAAGTGAAATGCACTGTCTGTGCTCACATTCCTTGCCAGCTGAGGTGAGGGTTAACCTTTGCTTCTCTCAGAAATACCAGTTGTGTGTTTGCAGTTTGACATGAGGCACAAATACAGGAAGAGCTGAATCAGGGGGGTGGTGACTACAGGGAGGAGAACACCTCAGAGTCTGTCACCAACACTCCTGCTCCGCTGTCTGTGGTGGTGCAATGACACCTAATTAGGAGTTAATTACAGTGGTAGAGTGAAACATGGATCCAGCTGTTGAGTGTGTTGTGTCTGATCCTCTCTGACAATCTGGGGATGTTTATTCCTCTCCAGGCCTTGGGACAGCCTCCACTTCTGAATAAATCCAGTGACTGTTAGGTCCTGGCAGGAGCTAAAACATCCAAGGGTTAATTGTTAACTTCTCCAGTCTGTTTTGTATTTTCAAAGACAATCAGTTGCCTGGCTTAGCCAGTTTTTATGCAGTTTCAGCCCTTGTTTGCTGTTTCTCTGTGTGGCCTCCTGTGTGTCTGACAGCACCTGCTGCTTCTGACACCAGGATGCATCTTTTAGAATACAGATCTTTGATTTTGTGATCTTGTGTTAAGTGTTGTAGTAGGAGGAAAATATGCCTTGGTATAACAACACCTGCTCCTGTGCTTTTATGCTATTTTATAGCCAAACTTTTTTAGTCTAGACAGATTCTTTTTTTCTATTTAAAAAGATAAAATAATTTGTGAACAAACCAGGCTGCTGATGTTCCTGTGTAGAAATCATTCTGAAATTCAGATTTTTCAGGTTCATTTCAGTGTGTTTCAGTTGTACCTGACGTGCTTCTTGAACTTCCAGAAGTGTTCTCACTTGTCTGACAGCAGGGGAAAGGAATGGGCAGGGATTCTCATGGATGTGAAAGTTTTCAGCTCTGTCTTGTGCCTGCTCAGGATCCCTCCTGCCAGCAGCTTCAAATGGGATCCTGCAGGCAGCTCCTTGCCCCAGAGTACAAAGGTAGGGAAAAGGGGTTTGTCCATCTGTCACAGGTGGGATATTTATGCATCTCTTCAGGTTTTGAAATCACTGCAAGCCCAGCTTCACTGTCTCGCTGCTCCATGGAATAAAGGTAAAAAGCCCAACAAAAACCTGTGTTATCCAGCAGGCTTGTGGATTTTTGGAATTCCACAAGTCCAGGTTGGATTCTCTGTGGTGTTTCTATTTTTAAAATTATTTCTTTTCTACCCCAGTGTAGAAGTTGCTGTAAGTAGGAGTAAGTGGAAAACCTTCAGAAACAATTTTATAAGGAGACTCGAGTGTGATGTTGTTGATGTATAAATGTGTAAAATGTGGAACAACATTCCAGCACTTCACCTTGTGTAGACACTTCAAATAAAACAATGCAGTGCCATTCACACTTGGGGTTTGAGCTGTGTTCCATGCTGGACAAGGTGAATGCTGAGATTTTTAATGGTGGTGTCTGCTTGAACGATCTCATGGGCAGGTGGGACGGGGACTCCGTGTGCCAGGGACCCTCAGGGGGAATTTGGGATCCTTGGAGGGACCCCTCTGGGTGGGAAGGAGGAGCCAAACAGGGTTCAAAGCTTCACTGAAGCCATTGATCAATACCAGCAGTGGTTCTGCTCCACTCCAGGGTCACAGCCTGCCTTGGCAAATGAAACTGGAGTTTGCTTTATTCCCTCCACACCAAGGTTCAGTCCCCCCACCAGAACCTGTTTCTCCTAATCGCTGACCTGCTGCTAAAGGCTATTTTTAGCAGCAAGCTTGCACAGAGGCACCAGCTCAGCTCTTTCTGAGCTTGCACTTTGTATAAATAAATACCCCAAATTCCTTTCAAGTGTTCTCCTGGAGCAGCAGCTGAACCATGGTGTTTCTTTGTGTTCTGGAATTATGGGAGTGCTTTGGTTTTATAATAACTGAGAAGCTGGATTGCAGCTCCTCATTCTGCCTTGTCACAGAGCTGCTTCCCCTGGAAGGACCCTGTGCATAAAATTCCAATTGTTTCATTTATTCCCTGAAAGCTTTAATTCCCATTTTTGTCTGGGTTTGGATTAGGGATAATTTTGAGCCCAGAACAGAAGGCTGGTTTGTGAATTTTACTGGGTTTTGTTTATTTGCACCACTCTCGGTATAAAATAATATCCCAGCATGCCTTGCGGCGGGCCCAATCCCAGCACGCATTGCGCACCCTCAATCCCAGCACGCATTGCGCACCCTCAATCCCAGCATGCCTTGCGGCGGGCCCAATCCCAGCATGCCTTGCGGCGGGCCCAATCCCAGCATGCATTGCGGCGGGCCCAATCCCAGCATGCATTGCGGCGGGCCCAATCCCAGCACGCATTGCGGCGGGCCCAATCCCAGCACGCATTGCGCACCCTCAATCCCAGCACGCATTGCGCACCCTCAATCCCAGCATGCCTTGC
>PYHW01009782.1:1081768-1094052 GCA_013186435.1 Turdus rufiventris | reverse complement strand
AAATTCTCCGTTCTCTCTCCCCCAAATCTCCGTTCTCTCTCCCCCAAATCTCCGTTCTCTCTCCCCCAAATCTCCGTTCTCTCTCCCCCAAATCTCTGCTCCTTTCCCCCAGTACCAGCAGCTCTCTCAGCGTGGTGTGTGCGAGGCACTGTGGATGTGCCATGGGCAATGTGAGCTCTTTATCGGTACCAGACAGAAACAGAGCACATGGCCTCGCACGTTTTTCTGTTCAACTGCTGCTTCAGCGGTTGTTCCATGAACTGGGACTGGGACTGGGACTGGCACTGGCACTGGCACTGGGACTGGAACTGTGACTGGGGCTGCTCTGGTGCGGTTTCCTCCCGGAATGAGAGAAGCCTGCACGCTGTTGAAAGCTCATTGCATTGCCGGCGCTGTCCTTTCATCGCTGGGGACGCTCAGTCTCTTGTCCTGACTTATTCAGCCCCAGCACTATAAATATGGGTTTGGTGTGGTTATTTGTTTGCGGTTTGGGGTTTTTTTTGTTGTATTTTTTCCCCCAATCTGTTGAGCAGCATGCTGGAAAGAGCTGGCAGTGTAATATTTAACAGGAAAAGCACTCGAAAGCTCAGAGCATTGTGTTACAGTTCACTGAGTGTCTCCAGCACAGAACAAAACTGCTTGCATTATTTGGGAGCACACTGCTGACAGGTCTGAATGGTGAATTCTGGTTTTTCCTGGTAATTAATGGATTGAATGCCCCAGGAAGTCCTTGCTCAAGGAAGCAAAGCTTTTGTAAACAGCTTTCACTGATGGGATGCCTTGTGCTGGGTGGGCAGGAGGGGTTGATTTAGGGATTACAAACCAGGAGACAAAGGCAGAGCAGAGAGCACTGACTTGTGCCTCAGAGACTCAACAAGCTGGCACAGGCAGCACTGTGCTGGTGCTTGGGGTTTTTTTTCCATTTTAACTCCAAATCCTGGTTCTGTTGGATATTTCCCAAGTGTCTAAGCAAGTCTCCTGATCCCAGTGTGCCTTAGATCCTGGCCTGGAAGCAATGGGAAAATACCTCTGGCTTGTTTTCTTCCATATCCTGCACATCCCTGAAGGGTCTGGAGTGCTTTTAGGATCTGAACGTGGTGGAGTTCCTGTCGTTCCCATGAATAACTGCATTCACAGAGGGGGAGGAGAAGTGTGTGTGGCCCAGGATTTTAAGGGAAAAAAAAAAGTAGAATTGGGCAACGTGCAGTTCACAGTCTGGTTTAGACACTGCTCCTGGGTGAGTGAGTGACAAAAGTCCAGCAAGTTCACATTCCCAGGCATGGTTTTAGAAATGAGGATGTTCCTTCTGGGGGTCCTGCTGTCACCTCTTGTCACCTGTGGGAGCTGAGGTGTTTTGGTGCCGCTCATGTTCCAAACCAGGCAGGTAGAATTCCTGAGGGGATTTTATTTGGTGCCACTGGCTCTGTCTTGGCAAGGCAATGAACTGATTTAATGTGTGTTTTACCAGCATTCAACCTGGGCAGCTCATGCCAGAACCTGAGAAAACGCTGGAAATGTTTATGTAAAGGTGCTGCCCTGACACGGGGACACTCAGGGAGGCCTGTTTGCCCCAGACCACTTTGAACTTGGGCTTTTCTTTCCTCCTTCCTCCCTCTTTGGAGCTTCTCAAGGTAAAGCCAGGCACGTTCAGGTCTCTCTGAAGGACGTTGTGTTTTTATTGCTCTCTGAAATCACAGCTTGCCTCCATCCCTGGCGGGGTTCCCGGGGTGCTGGGAAGGTGAGAGCAGGAGCAGCCCAGCTCCACACAAACCTCACCTTTTCCAGGGTGAAAGCTCTGAATCTGTGTCCTCCTGCCTTCCCTTCTCTGAGTCCAGCCCTCAAACAAACCCCTCTGCTCCCTGTGGCCCCTCTGCTGGAATTGCCAGGTGAGCTCTGATCCCATCTCCTCACAAACCAACCCAGCTGAGCCCAGCAGGGCCCCTGAGCTGCCATCCAGCAGGGAGCCTTTAGAAAAGGGGGAACTGTTCAACCCACCTCTGTATCTGCCAAGGTGTTTGAAATGGAAACCTGCCCAAAGCTGAACTTTATGGAAACATTTCCAGCTTCAGAACGTGGGCATGCAAAAATAACCAGCAGTGAGGAGGGTGAGGGTGAATGAGAGGCTCTGAGAGGCCAGGCAGGTGTGTGTGCACAGGGGGAGTGCAGCCCTGTGTCATGGACAAAGAATGTCCTGTGATTACTGTATCAAAGTCCACTTCTTCTCCCCTGCTGAATGGCTTTTATCCAGCACTCCTAATTTTCCAAATGGTTTTTTGAACAGAGGAGGATCCAGGCTGAAAATCCAGGTTCCCATGGATTTTTTTCTGGGCTTTGCTGGGTCTTTCTTGCGGCAGAGGCTTGGTCAGGTGTAAGGTGCTGATTCACAGGGCAGGAATGGAGCTGGGACTCCAGGTAAGAGCAGGACTGGCACCTTCCACCCTGGCTGCAGACACAGGCTTTGAACCCCTTGATTTGCCACACAAAGCAGAAAAACCCCAAGCTGATGCAGTTTTCAAACTGCACCCCAGATTGGTGCAGCCTGCTGGATAAATTAATCCCTTTTGTAAACAGGCAGTTTCACTACGACAAAAAACATTATTTGCCTCTGGGTGACTCATGCACAAACAGCTCCTCGTTCCCAAGGTGGTTTGACCCAGAGGGAAGGTAGGAAGGATGAATATTTCATGGCTTAATATTAAAATATTCAGCCTTATTTATTTGGAGTTTTTATTTTGGTAGCCAGAGGAGGAAAAAAGGTTTCTGTAGGTCCAGCATTTGTCAGGAGCCACGAGGTGAGAGCAGGATGTGGCTTTTTCTGAATCATGTTCACAGTCAGAACATGTGCTCAGCTTTTCATGAAGGGTCTCTTGAGCCTCTGCTCTTCATCCACATGGGAGGATGAGTGGGGAGACAGGAACAGCTGTCCCTGAGCCCTGGTGCCCCCCAGCTTCCTCTGAGGTGTGTGTGAATTGTCCTGTGCTGGACAATAGGGCTGGGCAGAGCCTAAACACAAAATATTTCAGCTGATGCTCATGGTGCTGAATTAACTTGGCCTTGGCTAAACAAAGGAATCATTCACTCATAGGAGAACGACCCAGTTACAGGCTTGGGGCAAAGTTAGTTTGGGTTTCAGATTAAAAGAAGAAAACCAAACTTGAGGGGATTGAAGTATTTGAAGAGTGGCCCTTGCAGTTCTGATCCTGCATCCCGTTCAGACACCAACCCCTTCCCTTGCTGCTGCCTCCTGATCCCTCTCATTCCTCACTGACCTGCTCTGCAGGTTTTTAACTGGCATTAATTTTTATTACCAGCTGATTTCCACCGAATTATTTCTGGCTATTGTTTATCTTGTGCTGAGTAAAATTAAAGTTACCAGGCCCCACAAAATCCCAGTGGAGCACCAGAGCCTGGCCTGGCTGTGCTGGGCAGCATCTGGAGTGGGAATCTCAGTTCCAGATCAAGTGCTGAAGGATAATTCACTTTTCCAGGGGCAGTTCAGTGTCTCAGCTCAGGGACCGGGAGCTGAGCTGGTTCCAGAGGGCTCTTTGAAGTGCTGCTCACACCCCTCTCAGGCTGAAGGAGCCCTTTAATGCCTCGGGTTTCCAGGGACACTTGGAAAGCCCTTATAAACCAGCAAACATCCCTGCTGCTCTTTCCAGATCCACAGTTTGACCCACCAAAACACAGGCATGTTTTCAGCTGTGCCCTTGGAAGTTCATCCACTCCCAATAACAGACCTGAGCTGACACTGGGCTGAACTCACAGGCTCCTGCCACAGCCACGTTGCAATGTCCTGCTGTTTGTCCTGGCACTTGTGGAGCTCCAAGGGAAGGGGTTAGATGGTTTTTCTTCTCCATGTCAGGTGAATGAAGCTACTTTAAATTCTATTTTACAATGGAGCTTTTAAATCTGTGATGAGTTTTTACCTTCTCTTGAGACATTGCTGAATTCTGGGTGCAGAATCCTTCACACTCATTTGCTCAGTGATCTGAATCTCAACCAGAGGTGATCATCTAAAATCCCAAAGCATTTAAAATCCATTCTTGTGTTTATATCTTACTTTATCCTATTAACACTGACCAGGAGATATTTTGAAGCAAATTGCTCAAGATTGTACCAAAATTTCCATCATGGTAATATCCAATTTCCATTCCTTCAGCAGGGCCAGGTGTCCACCACAATGAAAATATGAAGAACCCCAGTTCAGTTCAGAGCCTGGCAGGCTTTGGGGGGCAGTTCCCTAATCAGCAGTGTGAAATTTGGGTGAATATTTTAGGAATTCACTCCTCTTTTTCCCCTCTGCAGCCAACCCAAGATGACGACGGCCACGCCACTGACCAACAACACTGAGCTCTCAGTGAATGTGACCACAAAGTCTCAAGAACAAATTCTCTATCAAAGTAAGGAAAGGAGTGGGGTGATGGCTTTGTTTTTTTTTTTGGTTTTAAGTGGACTTTGAACTTATCAAACTTCAAACACTACAGTGACAACTTTGTAAATATGGCTTTTTTACCTTCCTGCTTCTTTCCCAGGTTCTGGAGCAATAATTGCTGCCATTGTGGTGGGGGTGATTATTATTTTCACAGTGGTTCTGCTCATCCTGAAAACGTACAACAGGTATGTGGCCAAGCCCTGTAGTCACCAAGTGAAGCCAGGATGAAGCAAAGTCCCTGCTCTCAGCTAACAGAGCCTTTCAGGGTTTGCTGCTGAAAATTTCCAGGAGAATCTAAGCACTAAAGTGCTGATTGCAGTGCACTGAATCTGTCAGTGCTCTGTGACTGGATCACAGGAAGCACAAAGAGCTCCTTGCTGGAGGCTGAGTGCTGGGAGCTCTTTTTGGGGATCCCTGGTGATGCAGGGAAGGTCTGAGTGTGCACCAAGGCTGCCAGAGGGGCACCTTGATTCCTCACTTCTCAGAGCTCACATGCTCTGCAGGGACTTGTGGCATCTTTGGGATGAAATCCTGGCTTGGTTTGACTGGGCTGTGTGGGAACCTCCCCAGAACTTCCCCTGGGAGAGGAGAGCCCAGCCCTGGTGCCAGCTCCCCTCTTACCTTTGGCAGGCGCATGCGAGTGCGGCGAGAGCTGGAACCCAAAGGCTCTAAGCTGGCAGTGCCACCTCCCGTGGGACAGCACAGCAACAGCCTGGCCCAGCAGCCCTCGGTCACCTTCATCCCTGTGGACATCCACCTGCACAGCAGGTAACCAGGAACAGCCTCCCTGCCAGAGAAGAGATGAAATTGTTACCCCACGGAGCTGGGACTCCTCGGAGCTACTGTTCTCTGTGTGCACTGACAGAAATCCTGGTGTCTGGTTTTGGGAAGGAAAACCAGAGGTCTGGACACTTTTCCTGTGGCTGAAATAACACGTGGAGCTCTAGGAACCATCAGGGTGGCAGCAATGCCTCTGGTGGGTCTGCAGAAAGCAAGAAGAGAAGATGGCCAGGTTTTGTGGAACTTTTGCTTTGAACCTTCTCTGTTGTGCTGATAAACAGGAAGAAAAGTCTGGATGTGCCCCAAGCTCAGGTTGGACCTGAGTTTGTTACAAGTTACATGGAAGAGGTTTGTGGTTTATTTTATACTTGATGGGTAGTACAGGAGCTATCAAAATTGTATTTATCTTTGCTTATGTTTCATGTTTCTAATGCCATGTATGTACAGGCTGAGGAAAAAAGTTATTTCTTATTTTCAGGTATTTTTAAGCTATTTCTATAAACTCTGTAACTCTCCATTTCCAAAGGAACTCGGTGTCTGAGGGGTTCACTCTCAATTCAGGTTCATGCTTTGTCTTAGACAAAATCTGAGCTCTAACTGAAAAAAAAAACAAAAAAAAAAACATGGAAATAGAAAAAACCAGCTTGGATAAAAGCAAGGGAGGCTCTGTGCCACTCACCCTGCCAGGCTTTGTTCTCTGGTGCAGCCCAACTATTTTTAGCAGTTTTTTATTCTCCAAACCGACCCAGAACGAGGTTGTTTTGTGAGTGTGAGGGCTGTGGGTGTGCAGCAGAGGCACAAAGGAATTCCCAGGGACACTCACAGCCCACGGGGAGGGGACACAGAGCAGCATTGTCAGACACTGACTGGCACATTGTCTGAGATTTTGTATTTCATATTTTCTCCAATAAGCTTGGATCTCTTGAGGAGGTCAATTTAAATAACTGGTAAATTTTAATTGTGCAAAAACTAAATTCAATTACTTTGCAGTATTCTTTTTTTTTTTTTTTTCTGAAACTGGAGCAGGGTTTGGATTCCAAACCAAATATTGAGACAGCTGTTTGTGAAGTTTCTGAATCTCCTTGTAAATATTTCTCTTGTCCTGGTTCTCTACCTTATTTTTTGTGGCAGGGAGGATTGATTTAATAATTCAGAAGGGACAGCAGATGCACATCTAATTTTTTTCTAAAAAATTATAAAGGAGTTGAAGTTCTCTGAGCAGTTCCATGGGACCAAAATCAAGATTTTTAGGGAAGATAAACCCATCTGACTGTTGTGGTTTTGGACATCCCTAGCCAGACCTACTTCTAGCAAATTTTGTTTACTTTCCATTTGCTTCATTTCAAGCCAAAGAGGTTCACAAGCACAATAAGCAGAACGACTGAGCAGTTCCAGTTCCCCAGAATTACCATTACTGGCAGCAGAACTGGCTGCTGTGATCACACCAGCACTGCTCCAGCTGAAAAATTCAAATACCAGTAAAATTTGCCTCACACTGGCACCCTGGGAGGCCCCAGAGCCCCTCCTGGCAGCAAACCCCAGAGTTCATGCTGAGCAAGCAAAACCACCTTCTCAAGAAACAAAAATCCCTGTTCTGTGCCATTTGCTGTGGGTTTGAGCTTTCCAGGAACAACCCCACACTCTCCCTGCCCTGATTTGGCCCCTAGGTTTCACTTCCAAACACACAGATTTTGGGAGTTCTCCCTTTTACCTGGTCCTGTCTTGCAAGAATCAATGGTTGGTTTTTATTTTCTGGAAGTTCTACAGGATTTTCAGCAGGTCAGATCCTCCAGCTGGAATTTCACTGATGCAGACATTCTGGTAAAATGTTTAATTTTTTGCTGCTGGCTAAGTCCTGACCCCAAAATTCAGCTTTTCCCCCTTATTTCCATCCTCCTTATCCTAGCAGAGAGCACGGAGCTCCACCTAGTGTCCTCCTGCCTTCCCACAGCTCCGAATTTGTGTTTCTCAACAAAAACACAAAGCAATTCCAGCTTTAGCTGTCAATTTACTGAATTCTCTTATCCACGGTGCCAGGGCTCTTGAGCAGCCGAGTCAAGCACTGTCCCAAGTTTGGGACAAACTTGCTAAACTCAGACCATTACATGTCTAAGCAGATAAAATATGGTAATTTCCCATGGGTTTTATTCCTGAGCCCCGTAACCAATTTATTTCCCATAAATGCACCTGTAATTCAGCCCAGGAGCCATACAAAGCAGTGACCTACACCAGTCTGTCCTGAGTAGGATGGGGTGGAGAGCTCAAGACTTGTCCTCAGGACAGGAAAGACAAGGAGATGCTGGAAGGGTCCAGCAGCGGTCACAAAGATGATTTTGGGGTCAGGAGCATCGCCCTCATGAGAGGAGACTGGAGTGGGGCACGGTTATTCTGAGAAGTGACAGCTGAAAGGGGATCCCATAAATCCATAAAATACCTCCAAGGGATGTCAGAGGATGGGGCCAGACTCTGCTCAGGGACAGGCTGAGGAGCAATGGCCATAAAATAAACTACGAGTTCCAGCTCAACTTGAGGAAGAACTTCTTTCCATGAGGGTGGCAGAGCCCTGGAAGAGCTGGAGTCTCCCTCTGTGGGGACATCCCAAAGCCACCTGGAACTGCTCCTGCGTCATCAGCCCCTGGTGACCCTGCCCGGGCAGGGGGTGGCACTGGGACATCTCCAGAGGTCCCTTCCAACCCCACCTCCTCTGGTCTTGTGTGACCTCTTCAGAGCGCTGCCTCCCGCCCAGGGACGCTGCTAAGCCGGGAAGGAGACGAGGGTCGCACATGAGGGCTGAGGCAGCTGTGCCCTCACAACCCTGCCTGGCCCCACCGCCATCCCTGAGGGACCCGCGGCCGTGAGGGCACCTGAGATCTCGCGAGATGCTGGCACCTGCACCTATTGCTGATGTAAGCATCTCGCGAGAGCGCGACTCACCCACCCACTCACCCCCGCGCGCGCCGGAGCAGCCGCGCTCTCCCATTGGCCAGGCTCCCTCGCGCGCGCCGACTCTCCACCAATCAGAAGGCGGCGAGGGAGATCCTGCGCGGCGCGCGCCTGGCCCCGCCCGCCCGCTCGCGCCCCTCCCACCTTCCCTCCTCCCCCCCACCCCCGGCACGGCTGAGGGGGCGCGCGGTGCACGCCGGGACGGCAGCGCGCGCCGCGGCCGGGAGGAGGCGGAGGAGCCAAGATGGACGCCGGGTTCTTCCGCGTAAGTGCCGGCCCGGGGGGCCCTGAGGGCGGGCGGGCAGCGTGGCGACCCCGCCGGGGCATGGGAGGCACCGCCAGACCCCGCTGCAGGCCCGCGCTGGAGCCGCGCTGCCGCGCGCGGCGCCGCCGTGCCCCCCCGCCCCCGCCCTGCGCAGGCTCCTCGCCGCGGAGAAAATGGCGGCGGGAAGAGGCCGCGGCGGCGCGGCCCGGGCGGCAGCGGGGGCGGATCGAGCGTGGCCGGGCCGGGCTCGGCACGGGGGGAAGCTCCGTGGGCTGCGCTCCCCGGGCAGGCCCTACACGGGGCCCTGAGGTGCCGCGGCCCCGCAGGTCCCGGCCCACGCGGGGCCGTGTCAGCGCTGTGACCCCCGGGCTGCGGGGGGAGAAGGGGCCGAGGGGCTCTGAGGGGCCAGCCCGGGTTTGTGCTGTTCACGTTCTTTAGTGCCCACGTTCAAAGCTAATAAACAGCCCCGCACTTGTTTTTATTGAGATTTTTTTTGTCTCCGAGGTTATTAAGTGTTTTCGTAGCAAAAAGAAGTTAGGCTGTAGTCATATGTTGGTATTTTATTTTTAATATTTGAGTTTCTTCTGTGGTGTTTAAGCTGTGTTGCATTTTCTGCAGAGACCATGAAACCTACCCAGGGTCTATTTCTTTTCTGCTTTTTCCTCCATTATTTGAAATTACCTTATTTTTGGGGTTTCTGTGAGAACCAATCTAAGTTTCAAAGTTCGTTCGTTTGTTTAGCCCATATTATTCTCATTTCCTGCAGCTGGGATGCTTTTAAAACACAGCAGCACCCATAACTCTTCCCTTAGTTCAGTTCTGTGTTTGTGGCCTAACTTGAGAGAAATAATTGCAGATGAAATCCACACTTGTTCTAATGCAGTTGTTAAAAGGTTTACAAATCAGGTAGTTGTCATTGGCAGCAGGATTACTGGGGCTGAAAACTCTGGATTAGAAATCTAATATTCTTTTAAACTGGTGGCATTTTGTAAAAACCAAAGCAGCATGGCACTGAAATGAGGCTGTGAACAGTGCTCTGGTTTTATTCTGGCTTCAGGAAGAACCAAATGTGAAATGACAGAAATGCAGCAGAGCAGCAGTTTGGACTCCCCATACCAAGCAACCTCCCATTTATAATTCTGTCAGTATTTATAATTCTGTCAGTTCTTCACATTTCTATGAAGTTTCAGTGCAGACTTTTAAATTTCTGTTGCCCCCTTGCTCTGTCCTGTTTGCTTCCCTTTGCTTCTTGCCACGTGTTACCAACAAGAAACTTCCATTTCCCTTCTGGGTTGTGAAATAATTAAAAAAAAAAACCAAAACCCCAAAAGAACATTCAGTTGTTGAGTGAAACTGGCAAGTATTGTGGTTTTTTTGGTAAGCCACACAGCAGACTGCAAATGTTGTAAAGGGTTTTAATCCCTGGAAGTGCCTGTGCCACAGTCAGGCTTTGGGATTCCCATGTTCTGGAATAGCAAATGGGAATGGATAACTGATGACTTTGCAACATGTGATATTGCTAATTCCTGGCCAGTGTGAACTTAGAATTTGAATTCCTTGACAATTTTTATTTTTGCTTGTACTGAACCCTGTTCTTCCACTGAGAGCTCCCTGTATAAATTCCCTGCTTTCCCTCAGTCACGTTGGTTTCCAGAATAAACTTCCCAAGCTGTGGGTTTGTCCTCAGTCATGAGCAGCCCATCAGGATGCAGCCCTGCATCACCTTTAATTCCTGCCTGCTCCTTTTCACTTCTCTGCCAGTAAATTTTCCTGAACTGGGCTTCCAGGCCTTTCCCTCCATGATGAATTAACCTACAGCTTCTGTCCATGGAAGTGGAGCCAGTTGGTGAACTTTAACAGAGCAGGATCAATAAAATGCATTCTTTGTACTCCTCTGCTCCCTGCTTTGCCTCAGGGAAACGGCCCAAAGGTTTCAGAGGTGTCACTGTAAGCAAACAGCACGTTTTTGTTCCTGTACAGAGGAAAACCACTTTTATTTCTTTTATAAAGGAGTTAATGAAGCCTTTTCCTGGCAATTTGATGCTGCTAATGCTTTGTTTGTGGGCAGTGCCAGTTATGATTGAGGTGTCACTGTGGGGCTCAGGAGCTGCTCACCCCAAAATCCTCAGCCCTAGGTGAGAGCTAAAATTGAAAAGCGCTTGAAAAAGCTTCTTTTGCCTTGAATAAATGACAGAAAATTGGTTTCACTCATGCACTGTGCAGACATGTGGGAAAATAATCCTTGGAGAGGTGGTTGAAGGCTCCCCAGGCTGAAACTGTTGTTTGCTGTGCTCCAGGGAACCAGTGCAGAGCAGGACAATCGCTTCAGCAACAAGCAGAAGAAGCTGTTGAAGCAGTTGAAGTTTGCAGAATGCTTAGAAAAGAAGGTAAGTGGGATGGGGAAACGGAGTACAACTCACCAGTGCAAGGGGATTTTCAGTGGATTCACACAGCAGAGCAATGTGAGGAATGGCTTCTCTAAAACCATCCTGGAGGATATTTGAATGTTCTCTTGAGCATCTGTTGCAGCAGTGATATCACATCAATGATCTGGTTGATGCACTGAACATCAGCAGCAGGCTTTTGTGTAACATACACCTTCACAAGGTCAGCTTTGCTGCAAATACTGATTAATTTGGAATTCTAAGCATCTTGAAATGCAGCCCCCCAAATTGTTGGAGTCTCATAGACATGGGAGGTGCTGAACCTGGATCAAGACTTGCTGTATCATTCAGTTCATTTAATTCATCATTTATTTGGAGTGACCAATAAATGTTTCACTTTGGCTTTCCCTCCCTCCTCTCCTCTTGCTGGTGCTTTATTAAAGTTTACTAGAAATTTGCGATGTTTTGACTTCTGTTACCATCTCCAGGTTCTAATTTTAGCTGCTCAGGAGAGGGAAGTCTATATTAGGGAATAAATAAAAGGGTGTCCAGAGGTGTGCTTTGATCAAACTGTTACCTCTGTGAACAGCAGCAAAGTTGTTTGAAACAAAACTAGGCTGAGGGAATCATGAAGCAGCACAAAATTCAGTCTGCAGTGGAAGAATTCAGGGTACCCTGAGCTCATGTGTTCAGTGAAAATGTTTTGTTTCTCCTGGCTCTTTGCTGCAGGTGGACATGAGCAAAGTAAATCTGGAAGTAATCAAACCATGGATAACAAAACGAGTAACAGAAATCCTTGGATTTGAAGATGATGTAGTAATTGAATTTATATTCAACCAGTTGGAAGTGAAGGTAACAATTTTGTTGTGGATATTGTTTCTAAATGTGTAACATAATTATTTATGAATTCTATTGAATCTGTGAATTTCAAGTGCAGTTAGGAGGGGTTTTGTTAGTTTGTATATTTTGGAAAGAAATTCACTGTGTAACAGCTGTAAGGCTGGAAGTTTAGTGAAGGTGCATAGTTTGCAAACTGCTCAGGTGAAAAAAAAAATCAAACTTACTGTTTTAATTTTGCTGTTACATGTTAAGTTACTTTGACAGCAATTTTCTAATGATGATGTGATTTATGATTTAAAAGGCCTGAACCAAAATGGAAGTTATTCCTTGCGTCTGAAGTATAGCACCATCACCTTATTAGGTCACAGCAGAGTGAGTGTCCAATGTCGCTCTGACCCAACTCCCTTGATGATGCAGTGTGTGTTTGGAGGTGAGTTGTGTAAAGTGGCCGAACCAAAACATCCAGGAAAGAGCAATTGGGCAAAGCTTTACACTGCTCTTGAAATTACTGTAAAGTAGCTCAGGTTTTGTGTGCAGCATGAGGGGAATTCTGAATTGATCCGCTGGTAATTTAATGGAGAGTGCTGCAGGCAGTGTAGACACCTCATCTGTAGCTATGTTAATTTTTCCTTTTGCTAAT
>PYHW01009782.1:1057140-1081718 GCA_013186435.1 Turdus rufiventris | reverse complement strand
TGTGAAGGCTATGAGTAATATGAGGTGGTAATAAATTCAGTTTTTGTTAATATCTGCCACTGTGCCACTGCAACCCAAGGGACAGTAAAAGCTGTACAGTAGGAATTATTGGCAAACATTCTCATGCTGATGTACTTTACACTTAATCTTTCTTCCTAAGAGTTCAACCTTGTGTTTTGAGAGAACAGTTGACATTTCAACTGATAAAGGTATTGCTGTTTAAAAAAAAACCTCTTTAAATTTCACTTTATTTTGAAGATGTTAATATCTATTTCATGAATATTTAGATACTTTTATGTATAGAGAACAAAAAGGGGAAATAATTTTAAGTACTAAGCTAACTAAAGCCAGGGGTCATAATAGGAAATGTTTTCTTATCATGTGTTAGTGTAATACAATCTGAATACTCATTTGAATTCCCCTTATACTAAGCATGATTAAAGTTTAGAACATTTTTTTAAAAAAAAACAATCTTTTCTTTTTTTGTGGTTGTGTACTCATTATTGCTTGTTCGTCTTTTGCAATTTAGATAAATGATATAACATTAAACTCAAGGTGGTTGAGTTGCAGTAGGGAGTCGGAAGCAAGCCAAGGGAACATCTTTCTCTACAGGGGACTTGGCGATTCCAAACCCCCCAAGGTTCCAAGAAGAAACTGAAGACACCTGGAATCTGTACTTGCTTTGTGCTGTTGAGCTGTGCTTGTTATATGGACCTTGTTGCTTGACCAACAAACGACATTAGAATTTAAAAGCCCATTTTAACTTTGAAACCTTTTTGACCTCTTAACCCTTTGTGGACATGACATGGTGACACTGAGGACAATCTGTAAGGCACCTACGTAGCTTGTGCTCCCTCAGGCAGGCAGAGCCTTAGTTTGGGAGAAAGTCAGAAAATGCATGCATGACTCTTGGCCTTTCACAGCAGCAGGACAGGGATTAGCAGGCTGCCATCTCCAGTGCTAGGCACTGACACTGCTTCTGTCCCTTGTGCAGATGTTAAGAGAGAGATTTCCAAGCAAGCAGAATCAAAACCACCAGGAAAATTATGTTTAGGATGTAATTCTGAACTCTTGTAGCAGCATTGTAAATGGTGTGTTAAATTAAAGGCCCCTGATTTCCTGTAGAACAGCCACATGGTCCAAAAATACCTCCAAAACCCACAAAGGATTAACAGGCCTTTCTGAATATTTATGGTGAGGCACAAAAAGAAAAAAAAAATTAATAGTACAATAAACTTATATTGATGAGAAATGACTAGGGAAAGTTTTTTTAAAAAGTAATTTTTGAGTGTATATGTATTTTAGCCCCCATGGTAGTTTTAATTTAAGTTTGATATAGACTGTCTGTTGTTTTTTCAGATAACCGGTTTGTCTTCCTGTCATATCTCTTTGCAGAACCCAGATTCCAAAATGATGCAAATCAACCTGACTGGTTTTTTGAATGGGAAAAATGCTAGGGAGTTCATGGGAGAACTGTGGCCACTGCTATTAAGTGCACAAGAAAACATTGCTGGTATTCCAACTGCATTTCTGGAACTGAAGAAAGAAGAAATAAAACAACGACAGGTAGGATTCTTTTAAATGGAGTTGTGGGTGGGTTGTGAGCATGGATTCCTGTAGAATTTTGGGATCAGCAGAGCTCTGCTGTCTGGACCAAATGCTCCAGTCCTGAAACAGGCATTTGCTGGTGTTGGACATGCATATTTGATAAGGTCTGTGTGCTGTCTCTGAGTTAAGTGCTGATATTTGGTTGCACAGATAGAGCAGGAGAAACTGGCTTCCATGAAGAAACAAGATGAAGACAAAGAGAAGAGAGATAAGGAAGACAAAGACAACAGAGAGAAAAGAGACAGATCCAGGAGTCCAAGAAGGTAATGAAAATGCACGGGCAGCGTATCAGGAGCGCAGGCAGGACACGTGGCAGAGAGGCATTCATTGAGCTGTGGAAATACTCCCCTTAACTATTGTGGCACCTACTGCTGAACAGGATCTGCAAGAAAACCCGAGCAGCTGTCACAGGGGTGTTGTATTTAGTGCTTTATCTCTTCCAGGCTTTGTTAGGTTTAGTTTCCAAGGGGTTGGGTTTTTTGTTTGACATCAGTTAGCAGCGGAAAGTGCAGTCCTGTGTGTGCTAAAAATGCTGGAGTCCCCTGGGTGCAGAGGGGTGTGTGCGGCCAGGTCCCTGGTGCCCAGGGCTGTGTGTGCTGGGTGCCCAGGGCTGTGTGCTGCTGTCTGCCCCAGAGCTCTGAGTGCCCCCTGTGTCTCTCCCCAGACGCAAGTCCCGCTCTCCCTCCCCGCGGCGGCGCTCGTCGCCCGTGCGCCGCGAGCGGAAGCGCAGCCACTCGCGCTCCCCCCACCACCGCACCAAGAGCCGCAGTGCCACCCCTGCCCCCGAGAAGAAAGAGGCCACTCCTGAGCCAGAGCCCTCCGTGAAACCAAAGGAGACTGTTGTGCAAGAGGCAACTTCAAACAGGTGAGAATTGCCTCTAAAAAATTGAATTCTTATCCTAATGCCTCACTGGAGCTTGGCTTGGGCAATGCCTGCTCCTCCCTGTGCCTCTGCAACAGCCAAAGCATTTATTTTAGAATCTCCAGTGAGATTTCTTTGTCCTGTGTAGAATTCTAAGGACAGTGTGCTTTGCTGCCTCTGTGATTTCATTGTCTGGTCATCACTGACACTTGTGACAATGTCATCCTGACTTCCAGCTGGTTGTCACCATGTAGCCTCTATGTTACTTATTCTCCTTTTTGAATCATTGTACCACATTCTAACTCTTTTTCACAGTTCTGGAGCAATTTGTTAGAGAACAGGCAGGAGAATGTTGTAGGGGAATATCTTGGCACCTTCTAAAATGTAACTCAGCAGGCTGTGCTTTGTATGTGCTTACAAATGAAATCCTTATTTTTAACAGTGATATCCCAAAAGCTCCTAAACCTGAACCTCCTGTACCAGAGACTAAGGAAGCTTCACCAGAACGTAATTCAAAGAAGGAGAGGGAGAGGGAGAAGGAGAAGGAGAAGACTCGTCAGAGATCCCCAAGTCGCTCCAAGTCCAGGTCAAGATCCCGGTCCCGTTCTCCATCTCATTCTCGACCCAGAAGGCGCCATAGATCACGGTCAAGGTAGGGCTTCAGCTGCTGAAGGTGCCACTCAGTGTTCTTGTGATGTTTTTAGAGGGTGTTTTGGGCCAAATGAGAAGGGTGCTTTTGGTGCATAAATGTGTTTGGGAGTTTTTATTTGTACTGATTTATGAGAAGATGCTTGCACTGACCACAAAAGGAATTGGGCTGCTTAATGTTGATCATGGGAATTGGGTCACCTTTCTGTAGCACAGGGGTTTGATACTGAAAATGCTGTGAAATTAAAAAAGGAGGTAAAGAATGTATTATCCCACTAGTTAATAGAGAGATGTTGTTAAACTTCAAAGCCCTGATTGTGTCTCTACATTTGGCATCCTCACCTAAATACAGCCTTAACACAGCACTTGGAGGAAAGCAACTGCACTCAGTGCCCCGAGGATAAATTTCCTCAACTAGAGAAGTTAGATGGTTGCTTTTCATGGGGATTTCTGACTGTGACAGGTTTTCCTCCCCTAGAAGGCGACCCAGCCCGCGGCGCCGGCCGTCCCCGCGCAGGAGAAGCCCGCCCCGGAGAATGCCTCCCCCACCCAGGCACAGGAGGAGCAGATCCCCCGTCAGGCGGTAAGAGCCCTGCTGTTTGAGACAGCTGGAAGTGCTGAAACCTGGAAAGTTGAAGGGAACTGTAGCTGTGTTGGCAAAACTCCCCTCGTTCAGCTCACCTTAGCTCTGGCAGGTGTGTGGTTACATGTGCCATGTCACATTTCCCCAGTGCCTTGTGGGGCAGCACAGCTGCAACTGGGAAATGATTTCTTCTGAGTTAGGGTAGGGTGAGAATTCCACCTTTTGGAAAAGTGGCAATTTCAGAGTTTTGTTTCTTTTTTACTTCTTCAAATGGCTCTGGGTAGCTCCCAGCACAGACTGACATCTCTTAGAGCTTTTTAAGTCTTAATACTTTTCTTTCCTGCCTGGGGAAAAAAAATGAGAACAAGTATTTGAGTTTTACTTTTTGGGAATTTTTAATTATGACTTGCATTTTTAGCACGTAAGATTAAATTTGGACTTGAAATAGTTTCTTCTTCGTGTTCTCTTAAGATTCTTCAAGATTTGCCCTTTGGTGTTGAAAGTCACATTTTTCACAGCATAAGAATTGTTCTTGAGGCAAAGCTCTTAGCTGCCTTGCAGAGTAAATGCTGTGCTTTTGGCAGTGTCAAAACAGACATTTTACTTCATGGGGAGAGAACAGATTCTGATCCTCTTCATAGGAGGAGAATCAAAGTGATGCTTCTTGTGTACAGCAGTTGTTTTTGAGGAAGGAGCACTTCTCTTCCTTTCTGTGACAAGGTGATGATTATTTCCTGAGTTTGTCAATATGTTCATTTCACACAGTTACTGGGAAAACTGTGAAAGCTATCAAACATGTATGTTGCAAGATGTACAAGAGCTCCCTTTCAGCAAATGTTTATCTCACTCAAGGTAGGGTTTCTTTTTTCCAGGTTCTCAGGAATTCTGCAGCCAAAGGTGGATTCTGCAGGTACACAATTGCAACAGAACTTGCCACAAATTTTGCCGCAGAATTCTGAGGCCCTACCTTTTTAAAATTGCAAAGTAAAGATGAAAGACTAAAACATAAGGATGGCTAGATGGATTCTGAATCGTTAAGTTGTTAAGTTGTCTGAAATTTTCACCTCCTGGTGTAGAACATTTTGGTGTCCTTGCACACTAAACTCTTCCCCAGATCTGTTCTGGGGGTCATTAAGTCACACGTGCTAACACAGACAATTCTCTTAACCACCCAGAAGTTACAGAGCCCAACCAAAACTAATTGTTTCCAGGGGCAAAGCTTAGCTGTAGCCTGTAGATTGACAGAAAGCCAGTGAAGGTGACACTAACAATTTTTAGCTCACTATTGTAGTTTAAGAATAACTGTGAAAGATTGGTCGTTATCCTCCTCTTCTCCAAACCGAGTGTTGCAGGCTGTCCACCATGTTTGGGAAGTGCTGTTGTCTGTGGCTCAGTGTCTGTGCTTGCAAACAACCGCAGTTCTTTGTTCTTTGTGCTGAGATATCCCCCTGCGTGGCCAACCAGGACCTGATGTGAGCTTTGCTTTGCAGGAGAAGACGCTCCTCGGCCTCGCTGTCCGGCAGCAGCTCCTCCTCCTCCTCGTCGCGCTCCCGCTCTCCACCAAAGAAGCCTCCCAAGAGACCCGTGTCCAGCCCTCCCCGCAAAACTCGCCGCCTGTCCCCCTCCGCCAGCCCTCCCCGGCGCCGCCACCGGCCCTCGCCCCCCGGCAGCCCCCCGGCCAAGCCGCGCCGCTCGCCCACCCCCCAGCAGTCCAACCGCGCCCGTAAGAGCCGCGGCTCTGTCTCGCCCAGCAGGGCTTCAGGTGAGGGCACCGTCCTGGCTCACCCTCTGAAAGCTCCTGCACGTTTTGTAGGGGTTGAAAAGTGTCTGAGCTGGTTTGTTTTGTCTTGTAGCACCCAAACATAAGAGCGCCGAGAAAAGAGAATCTCCATCGCCAGCACCCAAGCCCAGGAAAGCAGAGTTGTCGGAATCAGGTATGGATCTGGCTTCTCAGCTCTGCTCCTGGGTGGGGTTTTTAGTCACAAATACTTGGGCAGGGAAGTGCTGAGCTCTCATGGAAGTCTGGTGTTGAAAGCAGGAGTTTTCACAACTCTAAAGGTGATCACTCCTGCTGCCTCATTCTAGGCAAGATTGCTTGGAATGGAAGTTCAACCCAAGTGTATTCCAGCCTCATTATCCTAAAATTTGAGTGGGGGAAAAGCCCACACCTGATGGTGTGCTGTCCAAATTTTGCTTCTGCCTCCCTAAGGTAAATCTGTGTCCTTGGTTTAAGTGCCCTGTCCTTGTGTGTCCTTTCAGAAGAAGACAAAGGAGGCAAAATGGCTGCAGCAGATTCTGTCCAACAGAGGCGCCAGTACAGGAGGCAAAATCAGCAATCTTCATCTGGTATGGAGCACAGACATTCCCTAGAACTGGCCTGTAGTTTACTTTTGCAGGAAGTAGTTAAGCTCAAACACAGATTAAAACTATTTGCTCTGTGCTCTGCAGTGCTATTGTAAACTTTAATTACAGATTTGCCACTCATAATGAGGTCACTTTAATTACTGCTCAGGGAGAATGAAAGTATGACTTTTAAAGGTTATTACATCTTTTGTTAATGGGTTTGCAACTTTAAAAGTTGCACTTTTAAACACTTAACATCACACACCAAGATTGTGTGCTGTGGATTACCTCATCTGTCCTTACTTGGGACTCTGTTATGCTTGAGATCAGTAAATTCACCTGGGTATTTTTATTCACATGGTTTCAAAAAGCAACTGCAGTTCCCCTTTTAAATCATCTGTCTAGTCAAATTTTATGGGGACAGTTAGATCATTGCAAGTATTTTTACCTGTCTCCACTAGATTTATCTATCACTTTAGTTCCACCAACACCTTTAGTTGATTTGCTTTCAAATTTCGCATTCTCATTTGGCGGGAGAGGAACTTGCTTTGAACTGCAGCATTACCCTGTCAGTGAGCAATGTCACAAAGATCATTTCCCAGAGAGTGATTCTTCTACATTTGCAGATTCTGGTTCTTCATCTTCCTCAGAAGAGGAGAGGCCCAAGAGGTCGAACGTGAAGAACGGGGAGGTGGGCAGGCGCCGTCGGCACTCGCACTCGCGCAGCCCCTCGCCCTCGCCCCGCCGGCGCCAGAAGGACTCCTCCCCTCGGTAACTGAGCTTAACTCACCCCTCTGTTCTTCACTGTTTATCTCTCTGCAACTCTCACCAAATACACATCAAGTCATGCCCACTCTGCACAGTCTTTAAAAATTTCCTTCCCATTACGCTCATTCGGTAAAAGTTGCTCTGACCTTTTTTTTTGATGGTGCTCGTTTTTGCCTCAGATGCGTGGCAGATAGATCTGTTGTTTTGTTTTGTTTTCCCTCCACTGCTCTCAGGATGCAGATGGAAAAGAGGTGGCAATCACCAGTGATGAAAAGGTTGGTTAGAAATTCATCTCTTACACAGGCTCTCATTTCTTTTGGCATGGATAAGCATTTGCCATCCTTTGTCCTTCAGACTTGCACACTCACAGTGAGGGAAGTTCAGACTGATGGATGTGTGTTGGACCTGGAACCAAAAAGAGAGAAGAGCACCTACTCTGTGTCCCTCACTGCTCAGCCCTTGATAACTCACATCAGCCTGTGCCATCAATAACTTTGATGTTATTACATCTCACTGATGCCTGAAAAACAACTGAACCCTCGTGTTCCTCAGGGGCTCCTCGCTCCAGACACCCAGCTTGGGCTGAGCAGTGTTGGATTCCTGCTGCCACTGACTCAGACCCTCCTGCACACAATCAGTTAAGATCTTGATCTTCTAGGTCGGAGATGATTGGAGTTTTCAAAACTCTCATTCCTCAGTTCTTGAGATATTTGGGACTGCTGGAATTAGGCAATGAGTAAACCAGCAGTGACTTTTTTATTTGTGACACTTTGCTCTGTGCTGATCTAGGGATACAGAAAGGTGCAAGAAACTTGATGGGTTTATTAATTGGATTTAATGACCCTTGAACAGGCTGTAATTAAGCCCTAGCTAGCAGATACTCACAGCACACATCATGATATAGGAGATAAGGATGACTCCCTCACCAGTGCAGACCTTCCTAATTATGGATCCTGTCAAACATTTCTGTGGAAAACAGGTTGGGATTCAAAGGCTGTGATCTTGTTTTGTAACACACTGAATTCACGTACTGCCTGTTGCATAAATACATCTTTAATTAGGACTCTTAGTACATTTGAAGGCTGAGGGTTTTTGGATCATAAAAGAACATTTATTTTGGAGCAAACTCTTATCTATAAAAGTGTGTGTCATTGCCTTGGAGAACAATACCCAGCATGTTTGAAATCAAATCTCACTTCATGTAAATGAGCTGCTTTGCTTTTTAATTGCTCTCATTTTTCCCTTATCCAGTCATTTTATCTTAATTGCATTTTTTAAAAAAAGGAATATTTCATTTTACCAATATTCCTCTCCTTTAAAATTCTATGCAAGTATGTTGGATTAAAATTCCCCCTCCCAGGAGTCTGTTGTAAACCCTGCAAAGCAGAAAATGGCTCATTTGGTTAGCAGTTTTAATCCAGAGCTGCAGTTTAGCAACCACTGGGTTTTTTTCACTGCATTTCAAGAAATAAATAATACTGGATTTCAGATGGAGCACAGTTTCACACTGTGAGGAAAATTAACTCCACCCAAGGCAAAATCAGCACCTGATCCATCACTTACTGCAACCACTTGGTCTTTCTCTGGCTACAAGGTGGTCATGGATCAGGTTGTGCAGATGTGGAATTGTGTCCTGGCTGAGGTGGGGGGATCAGGTCACAGTGAGACACCCATGGTGAGGTCAAGGTCACAGTCAGACACCTGTGATGGGCTCAGGGTCACAGTCAGACACTCAAGGTGAGCTCAGGGTCACAGTCAGACACCCACGCTGCTCTCAGTGTCACAATCAAACACCATTTCACACTCTCCAGGAAGATTTAAGTCCATTTCTTTCCATTAGCGCTCAGTAGAATTCCATGTAAAGGAGCATGAAGGAGCAGATTTGGTGTGGTGACAGCAGAGCCCAGAGCAGCTGGTGGCTCAGCTGGCAGTTTCCTGACCTGTGCCTGTTCTCTGCAGCAGGAGGAGGAGGAGCCCCTCGCCGCCCCCCGCACGCCGGCGCCGCTCCCCTTCCCCGGCACCGCCGCCCCGGCGCCGCCGCTCGCCGTCCCCGCCTCGCCGAAGGTACCACACTGCCATCACCAGGGCCCTGCTCCCCCTGCCTGCCCTGGGGAGCTGAGGGCAGCTCTGTTATGCTCTGAGGTTGGGGGTGCTGGGTGCACGGTCTGAAATCTTTGGGTTGCTGCTGCAAATTTGGAATCAAGCCTTGGGTTGGGTTGGGAGGGACCTTAAAGATCATCCAGTGCCACCCCCTGGCATGGCAGGGACACTTTGCACGAGCCCAGGTTGCTCCAAGCCTTGTCCAACTTGGACACTTCAGGGATGGGGCAACCACAACCTTTCTGGATAACAATTAACAATTAATGCTCAAACTCCTGAAGAATTCTGGTTTAAACGTTGAGAATTTTAAAGAGCTCCAGAGTGCTTTTGCCCCTCTCTGGGTGCCCTGCAGGGCTGTGCTGAGTCCTTGCCATGCCTGGCTGGCCCCTGAACATTTGTTCTCTTTGCAGGTCTCCATCTCCACCCCCGCGCAGACGTTCTCCCTCTCCACGGAGATACTCCCCCCCGATCCAGAGGCGATATTCCCCATCTCCCCCTCCCAAGAGGAGAACAGCTTCTCCTCCTCCCCCTCCCAAAAGAAGAGCCTCCCCTTCCCCCCAGTCCAAGCGCAGAGTCTCCCACTCCCCACCACCAAAACAGAGGAGCTCCCCTACAGCTAAGCGGCGCTCCCCTTCCGTCTCTTCCAAGCACAGGAAGGGCTCTCCTCCCAGCAGATCCAACAGGGAAACACGTTCTCCACCACAAAACAAAAGGCATTCACCTTCACCACGGCCTCGAGCTTCCCACCCCTCGTCCAGCCCTCCCCCGGCGCGCCGGGGAGCGTCGGCGTCGCCGCAGAGGAGACAGTCACCCTCCCCCAGCAGCCGGCCCATCAGGAGGGTGTCCAGAACGCCAGAACCCAAGAAAACAAAGTAAAAAACCTCATCTTGTCTGCTTTGGGTTTGATACAGGGTTGTTGTTCAGTTGTAATGCAGTGGAAGCCGTTAAGGAATCGGGATCCCATGGGTTTGGGTGGGAAGGGAGCTCAAAGCCCACCCAGTGCCACCCCTGCCATGGCAGGGACACCCCCCTCTGTCCCAGGCTGCTCCAGCCCCAATGTCCAGCCTGGCATTGGACATTTCCAGGGACCCAGGGGCAGCCACTGTTGCCAGGGCTGCCCTGCCTCCCAGGGAAGAAGTTTTTCCCAACATCCCACCTATCCCTGCCCTCTGGCAGTGGGAAGCCATTCCTCCTTGTGCTGCCTGCATAAAAGCTCCTCTCCCTCCTTTTTGTGAGATCCTGGAGTGCTGCCACAAGGTTCTCCAGATCCTTCTCTTTATTTGCTGGCTTTAAAGAAAACCTAACTTAGTCTTTAACTGTAGAAGGGGACCAACACTTCTCACTAGCTCAGAAATAATTCCAGAAGTGGCAATTCGTGATAAACTACTAAAATTGTAAATACTTTTGTCTTTAGGGAGATGCTTTTCTGAGCAGACAGCGAAAAGCATGGTGATGGTTTACAAATTTTTAAAATCAATTTAAACCTAAGTGCAGCTTGAGCAGGTTCAGGTTTTTTGTGTTGATCTTGCCTTGTTTCGTGGCTCACCTCTGACTGTGACTTTTGTGTCCCCAGGGCTTCCACCCCCAGCCCCCGGCGCGTGTCCTCGTCCCGCTCTGCCTCAGGGTCACCTGAGCCAGCTGCCAAGAAACACCCAGGAGCTGCCTCTCCTGCCCGTTCCCGCTCTCCTTCTGCCAACTGGTCACCTGCAAAAAAGGCCAAGAGCCCATCTCAGAGCCCATCACCTGCCAGGGTATTTGTTCATCAAGCAGCTCTGCTTTGGTTTCTAGGGCAGGCTCTGGTTGGGGAGGTTGAGCTGCTGAGCGGCCCCAGGGTTATTCACAGGGGGAAAATCTCTCATTCTTCATGGCTAAAAATTTGTAACATTAATTATTTCAAGCTTAACATCTCCAAGTGTGGAAGAAAATGGTTTTCTATAGAAAACCAGATTTCTGGGGAAAAATTTTGTCCCATTTCCTGAGTGTGCATGAGTTTCATGGTGTGCAGAGTAAGGGGGATTTAGTAATGCTCAGCATCCTGTGTGCAAACTCGGAGTATTCCAGTGGGAAGAGAACAGATTGTTTGGGATGTTCACCTCTCCTTCTGAGGTGTTTCCATTCTTTGCCAGGGAAGGTGGAAGCTCTAGAGATGAGTTGTAACATCTATGGAATTATTGATTACAGAATTCAGATCAAGAAGGTGGTGGCAAGAAGAAGAAGAAAAAGAAGGATAAGAAGCATAAAAAGGATAAAAAGCACAAGAAACACAAAAAGCATAAGAAGGAGAAGGCAGCAGCAGCTGCAGCAGCTGCTGTGGCTGCAGCAGACACCACCTCAGCACAGGGAGAGCAGGAAACAGAGACAGAACCCAAAAAGGTGAGAACTGGGGGCTTTGGAAAGGGTGAGCAAACAGGGTGGGTGTGTGTCCTGACAGCTCTAACTCCAAACTGGGGTTTGGGGTGGGGGATTGCAGGGCTGGGAGGGCTCAGCCTGGCTGGGCCTGGGGTGTTTGAAGCAATTCTTTGTGTTTGTTTGAAGGAGACAGAAAGTGAACCCGAGGACAACCTGGATGACCTAGAAAAGCACCTGAGGGAGAAGGCCCTGAGGTCCATGAGGAAGGCACAGGTGTCCCCCCCCTCCTAGGCCAACCCTTTGATATAATGTACATTTTATTTGGTTTGTACTCAGAATTCAATTTCAAATTGCTAAATGTGTTTGAGCTTTAGAATATAACATTTGTTGTAATAATTGCTAGGTTGAGGTTCACCATGTACAAAGGGCATGGATTTACATTACAAAAGGTGTCCACAGTGTACTAGTGACATTCTTTCATTGACAGTCAAGCATAATTTCATTTAGAGTGAGACTTTTTAGAAGCAGTAGGAATTTGTTTTGAAGGTTTGAAACATGACCAGTCAGTTCCCTCGTTTCTTTGAAATCCAACAGAGCCTTGAGCAGAATTTGTGAGGGTCTCATTTGACTTCTTTTGTATCACTTACATGATGCTACTAACCTTTGTGGTTTGTAGGCTTGCCCAGGAGTAAAACCACTGCAGAATTCAAGGAAATACATCTCTATTTTAATGCTTTCTACTGTTGCCTGTATAGTCTCCATTAAAGCCAATCAAGAATTAGCAATTTAGAGTGGTACATAAATGAAAGCATGTTGTTTACCAGGACACTGTGGGTTTATATTGATGTAACATGTTGATTTGGAACACTGGAATTTCATTTGTATTTTTATGTTCTTTTTTTAAAGGGCAATTTCCATGATCAGCAGTCCCAGAAAAAAAAAAAAATTCCTTCAGTTCCATAAATTTTGTTTGTGAGCTGTCGTTGCCCCATTCATAAATCTTGTCTCGTTACGGTTCTTCAGAATGGTCTGAGCAACTTTCAGAGCTGTGTTCTTTGAAAGTTTAGAGGAACCTGAACTTTGGATATTGTCATGTTTTCACTGTTCTTTGTTTTTGTTTTTTTAACTAAAGCTATATAAAGCTTGTGGATTAAACAAAATAAATTTCTAAATTTAAACAGATGTTGGCTATTTTTATCTGGACGTGGACATTTGCTAATCAGCTTTGTTTTGTGCAGGGTTAATGACTGCTCAGAGATGAGAAACAACTCGATCCACTGTGCTGGCTCTGGAAAAATTGAGGCTTTTAAGTGGCCTGGGGGAGCAGGAAAAGCCCTTTAATTAGAGATGCTCCCGGGGAGTTCTTGGCAGGCAGGAGTCACTCAGCCCTACCTGGGCAGTGCTCTGAGGGATATAGAAGCTCAAACTCAACATTTGCTTGTGAATCTGCTGGTCAGAGCCAGTCAGGTGTGTGAAGGCCCTGCAGGAAATGAAGAGCAGGTTTGATTAACTTGGAGAAGGAGCTGTAGTGGTGTGAGAGGAATCCTGGGGCTCCCTCCCTTTCCATAATCATGGAATAATCCATCCAGTCCCAGCCCCCTTCTCATCACACTGGAAACTTGCTGGGTTCCTGCTGTGGAATTCCTGTAAAAACTCGAGCTGTGTGTCTGGAATCTGCTCAGCTCTGAAGCCTGAGGTTCCTCTGGAAACTGCTTTTGGGTTCTTTTTGTGCTGCAGCTGCAGCAGCTGTGATGCCCACAGTGAAATGTGCAGGTTGATGAGTCTTTCCTTGCCCTTGTGCAGGGTTTGAGCTGAGGCAGGGCTGCCCCAGGTCCTGGCAGGGAGAGGAGGTTTCAGAGCAGCTCCTGCACTTCCCTCTGTGCTGAATCTTTTCTTCCTTCACATGAATCTCATTGTGTGCTCAAGTGCTTTTAAACCTCCTCCAGCAGCTGCAGTGCTGAGCATCACCTGATATTAAAGTGTGTGTGGTAAATTCCAGAAGAATTTCTCAAAGTGCACCTGGGGGAATTTGGTGCTTGTGGAGCTGGAGACGTGCTGATCCTCACTCCCTTGGCTTTTCCCTGGGTGTCCCTGTGCCTGCAGGGGTGCAGCTCCCCAGGCTTTAATGCCTCCTCCTTTATCATCCCAATCTTGCTTCCACCCGGGTTTGGTGACCTCTGAGTGCCTTTTAATCTTAGCACTAATAGAAGTTCTTTAAATACATTCAGCACCTGAGTCAGTGCTTATCTTCCTTCCAACCCATTTCCATCTCCTGCCTCCAGGACTGATAAAGGACCTGTGCTGGGCTTGGATGGGCCAGGCCTTCCCTCCACCTTTCCACCTCCCTTGGAGTTTCTATTCTTGGTGCTCCCTCTGCCTCTTTTTTTCATAAAGAATGGTGTAGGCTTAAAAAGAGCAATTAAATGCAGTGTTTAAAAAGAATATAACTTCTAAATTGTGTTTAGCTTAGTATTTTAATTCCTTCCTACTTAGCAATTCAAGTAGTAACATTTCATTTCAATAGCAGCTGGGATAAGGAGCCCTCTCCTCTCCTGAGCTGTCCCTGCACAGAATCTCTGCTGGGCTGGGTTCCATGTGCTGTTCATGACACCACTGAGTTCACTCCTGATCGTCTGATTGAGCTCCCCTCACCCAAACCCTAACTTGTCTGATCCCTTCTCCATCCCAGCTTCTTGCTTAACCTCTTCTCTCTGTTTTTAAATCCTTGTATTTGTAGTTCACAAATGACCCTGCAGGTGCCCGGTGTGATGAGGCAGGAGCTGCCTGGATCTCCCTTCTTGCTACCCTGGATCTGCTCGTGCTGAATTTTGGCTCCTTGACCCAGGTCACCCTCGTGAAGTGACAGACATAGGGGCTAGGTAAGGGACTTGCTGCAATAATTGCATCCAACTCCACAAAAACTTTAATTGGGCTGTGTAATTGGAATGGAACTGAGTCCTCAGGAGCGAGTTTGAGGCTGAGGTGAGTCACAGGTCAGTCTCTGTAGCTGCTTCTGAAGAAAGATGTGTTTGTTGTGTCAACAGGTGAGACAATGGCAGGTGTGTGTGTGCAACAGTTCCAAGTTTATAGAAACTCAGGGCTGGATTGTTAAATTTTTCCACTTGTGTGACTTTGGCAGTTTGCCTGGGAGTGCTGAGCTGAGGGATTTAGCCTGAATTGCCCCAGGACACAGAACTGCTCTGCTGCTGCTCCCTGGGAGCCCAGGGATAAATCCCAGCACCAGGGCAGAGTTCTGTGCTGGGAACCATCCCAAAACCTCCCTCACCTGACACAAATCCATGTCCTGAGCAGTGAGGAGCAGTTCTGCACTCTGACTTCATTCCTGCAGCACCAAACTCCAAATCTCTGGGTGTTGGTGTAGAAGCAGCTCTGGGAGAAGCAGCAGGGCACAGAGCTGGATTTTGGTGGAGTTCCATTCCAGCTGTTGTGTGTCATTACTTATGATTTAGTACAGGATCATCTCATAAACCCTTGTCAGTTTGAAGTCCACTGTGGATGTCAGCAACGTCTCAAAGCACAATTGACAATTCAGTGGAATTGTGTTTCTCTTAAATCAGCTCTTACTCATCCCAATAAATTACTATTGGAAGTAATTATATCTCTTCCAGGATAGTAAAAAGATTATTGAATCTCAGCAAAATGGGATAGGGAGTTGTGCATTCCCAGACTAATCAGTTTGACTTTTGAACTTCATGCAACAATCCTGGATGAGTTCAGAGAGGCTGGAAGTGCTGGATCCCTTCAGCTGGGTGTGAAACAGCAGCTGGGGATGATTCCCCCTCTGGCTGGAGGCAGATTCCTGTACCAGCCCTTCTGCCTCAGGATCAGCTAATCCCTGCTCAAAGTCCAGCAGATCTGAGCTCGATCCTGAGCTCAGCTGCTCTGCAGCCCTGGCGTTGTTCTGAGCCAGGTGCTGGGGGAAGGAAGTGCTTGGCTTTGTTATCACTTGTTCAGTTTAGTTCTGACTTGAGCCAGAGCGTTTCCTTTTGCTGTGAGCAGAGCTCAGGGAACATCCAGCATGGTTAAAGGTTCACTGGTGATGGTTTGTGTCTCCTTGGTGGCTGGAGGCAGGCAGGGAGATATGTGCTGAATTTGTCATATGTCCCATCCTGAGGGTAGATTAAACCTTGGGAAGATGGCTGGGAAGAGTGGGGTTAATTTTAATTGTTCCTAAAGTAGGAGAACAGCCAATGTACAGAGGGAAATGATGTTCAGAGGGATCCCAGTTCTCACCGCAGGTTTGTACCTAAACACCCCCAAGTGGCTTTGGCTCTGTCTCACAGGCTGGAGATGCACTGGGAGCTGTTCCTGAAGGGATGAGGATCACAGTTTGTCACAGAGCTGGAAAGAAGAGTTTGGGTTTTTCTTCCCTTTTTTTTCCAGTCTTTTATTTAAAATCAAGGCACAAAGTGTCTCCTCTGGGGTTTGCTGGTGTGTAGGGGCTGTGGCCGAGCAGCAAACGGGAACTGTGTGGCTCCAACATCTCCCGGGGAGAGAAAACTGAAGTTCTTCTTAGCTGGGAGTGTCGGATTTTGTAATGGGAGCCGGGCAGCTCGGGGGCAGTGAGTCAGTCTGAGCTGGAGTGACTCAACTTTGTGCCGAGCTTGTTTGGGCTTTGGATCATCCTAAAAATCAGGAGGGAACTGCTGGCTCCCAAACCGAGGCTAGGGTCAGTGCCAGGAGCTCAGCTCCCCAGGGTCGGGATTTGCTCAAGACTGAGCCTTCAGTGCACGGTGTTTTAATCACCAACGCATTAATTATCTTTAGTTTAAGTGTTGTGGCAGATTCTGTAGGAATCGTGGTTTTTTCTCATTCGGGATCAATCAGAATTGTGTGGTGCAAACATCCCGGGCCAGGTGTGAGCCTCGACCTTCAGTGCAGGCTTTGGGACCGGGACAGACCCGGGTCAGACCCCCTGGAATGGGATCAAGCCTCTAAGCCGGGGCTGCTCCTTGTGCTCACCCAGGGGGATGCTCCGAATCCCTGGGAAGTTCCGGATCTTTCTGTTTCGCTTCAAAGAAAACACGGAAAACAGCTGGGAAAGGGAATTGTAGGGAATTGTTCGGGCCCTCCGCAGCGGCTTTGCGTTCAGTCCAGGGGCAGAGCTGCAGCTCGTGTAAATTGTTGTGGCTAGGAAATAAATGGAATTTAATTCTGTCAGCTGGGGAATGGCCCCTGGAGAGCAGGGTCAGCACCAGGTGTCCTTATCGGCCCCGGCAGAGCTTCCTGTGCCTTCTGTCCCCACCCCTGAGCCAGCTCCTGCTCGGGGCTGGCCCCAAGTGCATAAAGCTCGGCCCTGACCCTCCCTGGGAAACTCTCAGATATTTTACCTGGGGGGAGCTTTTTGTATTTCCTCGTTCAGGCTTTAAAAGTCGAGCTTCGGATGAAACTGAAGGCGGTGGGAAGGTTTGAAATGTGAAATGTGGATCCCTTTTAAGAATAACACCCCCCAGGCTTCCCCTCTCCAGGAGGGAGGAAGCTCCCATTAAAAATGGATAGTCTCCCTGTCAGCTGGATTTTAATTCAGCAAGTGGATTTGACTACTGATGTGAAAAAAATTACTTTTGTCACCGTGCTGATATTTTTTTAATGAGACAGAAATGGTTTGGCACCTTTCCAGCTTATTAAAACCTTTGTGAGTCCACAGGCACCGACACAAGGGGATGAGAAGGGAAAATTACATTAAGTGCATGATTGGCAAAACAAAATTGAGCTCTTTTTTATTTATTTATTTTTAATCTATGACAAGCCTGTGAATGAATCTTCTATTATTTATGGGGGAGGATAAAGGGAGCCGTCCCTGTGGCTGCAGGCAGACTCCACTTTCAGTCCAACTCTTCTTTCCAGACAGGGAAAGGGGACACCTGCTGTTATCCAGGACAGAGATAAGTGAGGGGAGCTGTGTGAAAAGGGAGAAATGTGCGTGTTCTGTGGGGAGCTGGGGCTGATTGATCTGATCTCCAGGGGCACTGTGTTTGTGTCAGGGCTCTGTGGGTTCCCAGCTCACCACAGGGAGAATTCCTTCCCCCATCCCAGGGGATCAGACCCTTTCACCACTGCATCCCTCAAGCTGATTCACCCCAGGTTTCCCATCCTGAGGAGCTGCTGCATCCCCGAGGTTTTGCTGCTCAGAGCCCATCCCAAGCTCTGGCCCCTCTCCATCTCTGTTTCCTTCCCCTCCCTCACAGACACTGCAGCCCGTGGCCATCAGCCCATGGCCATCATTCCCTGCTCCCTGCCCTTCTGGGGGTTTGGCTGAGCTGGGAATGCCACAAACTCCTGCCCCAGTGTCCCCTCAGCACTCCCGGTGATGCAGTGGAGATTCCTGCTGATAAAGGGCTTGATGAAGCTCATTTGATAACTGAGACTCTTCCCGCAGCTCAGAGGTCACTTTGCTGGCCCTGCTGGTGCCAACCCCCGGGAGAAGGGGGCTGTGAACACAGGGGCTTCCCCCTGCTGCCAGCAGAGGATTTGGGATTATCCTCCCCAACTGCACATCCCACTATTAATGAGCAGCCAGGGCAGCATTTGAATTTTAATGACATCACAGATGCAGCGCTGCTAATTGCTCATTTGCTTATCTGGAATGAGTTTTAAATCTGTGAAAGAAACCTGAATCACAGAAACCTCTTGTGCAGCTGATGAGGGCAGGGTTAGAAAAGCAGCTGCCCGTGGTTTAACCCACTCTTTAACCCCTTCTCTTCCCATCCCACTGCCCACCTTGCTCCCTGATCAGCCGGGATAAAAGTAAAGAGTTTAAGAGATGCTCTGAGGGCCTGGCTGGGTTTGGACATCCCTGGCTGGGCCGTGGGGCAGAGGGGTGGCTCCACTCCTCAATTATCTCTCCCGTGTTTGTCCCTAAATTTTTGGCTCTTATTGTCACTCATTAGGTGCCCGAAGAGCCTCAGAGCAGTCATTACACAGCCAAACCACCGGGGTAAAGAGGTGATAATTAAAATTGCAAAAGCGAGTACCCAGTGATGTGAAATACCAGAATTTCAGCCTGAGCAGGTCGAGCGTGTGCTGCAGATAAGAGCAGAGAGATGGGAAGATTTGGGAGCTCTTTGGTCCTGCCCTGCAGGATTGTTGTTGTTCTCCCCATCTGCAGGGCACAGTGGCTTTGCTGGGGACCACAGCAGCTTTTTGAGTCGGTGACTCAGGAGCCATGGGTTCAGTTCCCCGTCCTGCTGTGGCGATCTCGGGGATTTAGGATGTAATTCCCGTGGCAGCGCCTCAGGCTGCGAGGTTTGGAGAGGGTGGAGGAGTTTCTGTCCCTGTGTTTGGAGAGCTGGAGCACTCTACGTGCTGCTGCAATGCAAATAATTTTATCAGAAAGATTATTTCTAAATCCTGGTAGAACTGCGACATCTTGGCCTCTTGTCCTGCCCACAATTCCTTTTCTTTCCTGAGTACTTGGAAAAAAAATCTGGCTCCTTCAAGTGTGACTCAGGTAGGAAGAAATCAACCCCACATTCATCATGTCCCGGCCTGAGTCAGAGCAGCATTTACGCCATCGGTGGAGCAGGGTGGCTCTGGGAGAGGTGTTCCCTTTGTCCCTGTCGTTCATCCTGGCTCTGGACTTTGCCCAAAGAACCTCCTGGAAAGCTCAGGGAGTTTGGGATGCACAGCTTCACCCCACAGGCAAAGCAGAGATGTGAAAGCTCAGATGGTGCCCAGCTGTACAGAAGCGGTTTGGGTTTGTGGAGTGACAGTCCTGCCCTAAATCTGATCTGATGGGATCACACAGTCATGGAAGGGTTTAGGGTTGAAGGCACCTTCAAGATGATCCAGCTCCACCCCTGCCATGGCAGGGACACCTCTCCCTATCCCAGGTTGTTCATCCTTGGGCACTACCAGGGTTGGAGCAGCCCCAGCTGCTCTGGGCACCCTGTGCCAGCCCTGCCCTCCCTCACAGGGAAGGATTTTTTTCCTAATACTCACAGCTTGGGATCAAGCCAGCCTGGAGATAAAGAGGTTTTATGTTGGAATTGGGAGTTTTTTTGTGGATTTTTTTCTCTCAGATGTTGGGGTGCACCTCAGAGAGAAAACAGAGCACCTTGGTGTCATTGCTGTGACTGATTGATCCCTGCAGGTCCTTGGCAGGGTGGCTGGAAGCTGTGGGGCTGTTTCCCAGCCCTACAAAGGAGCTGCTGCTCCCCTTTTCCCCGCACACAAAGGCACAGGCAGCACACAGAGCCAGCTCTGCCCTCCCACAGCTCCCCTTCCCCAGCTCCCTCAGACCCTGCAGCCCATTAGAACCCCACAGCAAACAGAATTTCTGCAATTTCAGCTCTGTGTCTGTGGCAGAGCCAGTCCACGGTGCTGAATCCCAGCTGGGATGTAATGGGCAGGGTTCATTAGGGGAGCCCCCAGCTAGCAGCAGCTCCCAGGCTTTGGAGATGATGGGAATTCAGCAGGAATCCTCGGGGGTGGCACTGTGTGATTGCTGCTGCAGGGAGTGTGGCTGATTTAACCACTTAATCAACCTCAGCCAGGCAAAGCTGGGGTTCTTATTTTGGGAGAAGCAGGTTGTGCAGTGCTTTTTTCTTCATCAAATCTCCTTATCAGCCCAGGTGTTTGAATCACTTGGGGACTAACCTTAAAAGAAAACAGCCAATACCTGAATTTATTTACTTTCAAGCAACTTCTATACATAAAGGTGTGGAAATATAGATTTTAATCAGGCTCACAAAACTTTTTTTTACTTTTTCTCTCTTTCCAAAATAACTTTTCAAACAGGAATGCAGTGGATTTGGGTTTTTTATTGAAGGACTCCTTTTGTGTGTGTGTGCATCTGCACAGTGGGAAAGTTTCCCAGCACTCAGACCCAGCTCCATCTCTGCCTCTTCATCCTCTCCAGGTCTCTTCCTGCAGAAGGGAGAAGCCCAAATCTTTGTTTCCTGATGCTCACAGCAGAGGACAAGCTGATGTCTGAATTTGGAAAGTAGGGCAGCGAGAAACCCCAGGCAGAGCAAGGCAACAGCGTCCTGCTGAAAGGGGAGAGTCAGGCATTCAGTTACTCCCGTGCTGTGTGTGGTCCTGGCAGCCAACTCCCCTTCTGCCCCTCCTCAGGTGTCACCTCCACAGGCAGGCAGGTGACAAACACCTCAGCTTCCCCCGTGTTCCAAAGGAAGAACGCTGTGTCAGCGTTCCCAAAAAGCTGCCCCTGGTGCCTTCACGGAGGGGCTCAGGGAGAATTGCAGACAATGCCGGCTTTGTCCCCTCCCTGCTTTGTCCCCTCCCTGCTTTGTCCCCTCCCTGCTTTGTCCCCTCCCCTCCCTGCTTCTCGGGCGCCCTGAGATGCTGAGTCCAAACCTTTAACCACAAAATGCATTAATTACCATCCAGCTCCCCGGGGAAAGGACCAGATGCCAGTAACCAGGGGAAACAAAAAAGGAAGAAGCACAGCAAGGCCAGGGCTTGTTAAATGACTCCGGGTGCAATTACTGCCACCAAAGTTCTTGATAAACATTTCCTAGAAATGTGGAATTCTCCAACCTCTGAGCAGGGCTCACTGGGACTGTGGAGCACAGGAGTGACCCAGAAACTGTGGGATGAGGTCACCTTCCCTCACAGTGACAGGGATGTGTCCTGTGCTGGGGGAGCTCTTTTCTCTTTTCCCCGTTTTTCTCCCCAGTGGCAGCTGCGAGCTCCAGGCCCGGCTCTACGCGTGTCCTCAGCTGCTCACTGCAGCTAATCCTAAAGTTTGGCAGCCACCCCGGAGGGAAATGAGCCACCCAGGGACAGCTGCTTGGGAATCACAGCAGACTGCAAACAGTCTGACACCGGCACAAGTTGGATTTTCCCCGCAAATCTGGCGGCTCCCAGCAGCTCCAGCCCAAAGTCTGCTCCAAGAAGAACGAGGCACAACAAATTCATCCCTCCCAGGAGGCGGGTGGTGAATGGAGCCCAGAATCCCTCTCAGGGCCTGGATGGGAGGGAGGAACGTGGAGCTCCTGGGATTGCTCAGCAGCTCAGCAGAGCATCTGTGACACGAGGGCTGGGCCTGCACTTCTGCTGCTGCATCCCAGCCCAGGATCCTGAATTAGCTGTGGAATGGGAATGCTGGTATTTATAACCAGGGTGTGTCAGTCCTGCTTTCCTTTAATAGGTGTCCCTGGGCAGGTTCTTGTCCCAGCTGTGTCCAGCATGGCTTCCAGGAGCTCTAATGAACCCGACAGTCAGGACAGGCTCCTGCCTCCAGCCACAGCCAGCACTGCGTGCTCTCCTCCCCAAACCTCCTCAGCATCTTCCTTCTCACAGCAGTTTGGTTGTAAGTTTAAAAATGGGATGTTCAGACATGTGTCCTGCTGAGTGACAACATGAGCTGTGTGCTGAGCTCCTCCTGTGCCTGAAAAATTCCCCATGGAAATAAAACTCCATTTTTGAGCACCGGGGTCAGCGTGGCAGCGAATTCCACCAGAGGAACACGCACAGCCAGGGCAGGAGAGAGCTTTGATATCTTTAACATCTGATTCCTCCAGTTTTAAAAGCACTTGGAAAGTTTGAGATGGAAAAACTCCTGCAGAAAGGCCAAAAAATGCTGGAGAAGTGAAACAACCCCACGTTGTTTTGCTGCTCTGCCAAATGGGAACAAAGCTCCTGAATGCAGCATAAAATAATATTGAGGGAGCGACCCACTGAGCACACGTGGGGGGCCAGAGTTGCTTTGTTCTCACTCCGTGGCTCGGTGCAAATTTAGCTTTGAGTAACTCCCAGAACTTCCCTGACTCATTGCTCACTGCTGTTAAAGGTGGGTGATGCTCATTTCCCTATGGATTGTTAGGAGCACTGGTGATTTATTATGTAAAGCGTGGACAAATTAATTCCAAGTGTTACATAGAAGAAATAAATAAATCCAGAATGACACAAGCAGCAATTACTGAAGGAGGAAAGAATCGAGAGCTTTCAGAATGAGCATTGCTAGAGGTTTCATTTCAGTGGGGAGCATGAGGGGTTGGGTAAGAGGCAGCTGGAAACCAGAAAAATGTCATCTGAAAGTGAAATAATTGAAAAGATATTAAAGCAGAGCCAGGGCTGCTGCAGCTGGGTATAAATGAAATAAGCTATTAGCTGCTCTGCGAGATAGCAGCAGGGGAGAGCTTTTGTGAGAGCAGAAATGCAGCAGTGGTGAGGGAAAAACAGCCCTGGCAGCTCCTTTGTGGGGCTGGGAAACATAAAAAGGCCCCTGGTGCCTCACAGACCTCAAATTTGTTGCTCTACACCCACCTTTGTGGGAGAGCTGATTCTTTGTGCTAAACCTCTGCCTGTTCTCCAGCAGGTGGGTCTGTGCTGGGGAGCCCTGGAAACTACTGCAAGCTGGACAAAACCCTGGGATTTTCAAATTTTTGGTGAAGCAGAGAGGGAGGCTCGGTCCTTGGCTGAGGGGAGTACCTGGCCCTGGAATAAGGATTCAGCTCCTGCCTTTTTGAGCAGACAGAGGATCCAACTTTCCTTTGCCCCTCGTTAAATCAGTCCCCGAATCCACATTTGGCCTCAACTGGTGCAAATTTCTCTTTCTGCCATGCAAAAAAACTCAATACAAAGCCAAGACAGATGCTTGTGGAGTCTCTGGTTCAAACCCATTTAAGGGAAATTTCTTCCCTTCTGTTGGAACCCACGTTCCAACAACAACAACGACGATGGGTCAGTGTCCTTGTGGTACAGGCTGCAATTAATTAAGGGGTAATTAGCAAGGGAGGTTCCTGGCCAGGACTGGACTGCACAGCCCCACATCACTTTGGTTCCAGTGACACGCCAATTTCCAGACTGTCCCACCCCGTGAATCAGCGAGATTCCTTGGACTCCAAACCAAACACAGACGGATATTCCACCAGCTCCCGAGGAGCTGGGGCCGTCCAAAGCTGCAGAAATGGAAATCAAAAGGACTTTGTCACATCGGTGCTGCAGCTCCGGAGAGGGGTTTGCAGCAGTTTTTCCTGCTCCAGATGAATTCAAGGGCATTCAAAGCTGACATTTGCGTAAAGACATCCGGTTATGCAGCACCGAGGGCAGCGAGCGCCTGGGGAGACAGGAGTTTTGTTATCAGCAGCAGCGCTCCGTTGGCTCCAGTGCACGCCGAGCCATCCCGGCCTGCATTTGGGTACAAATTACAGGGAGGCTCATCCCGGGCCACAGACGGCATTGAAGTCACTCCGTGCCACCTCGGGCCATGCCACAGCCGCGGCCTGCCCTGGGAACGGCTCTGCCGAGACGCTCAGGTGCAGCTGGGCTCATACTTATTAAAAATAGAGTCTGGGTTTGCAAAAGGAAGGCAAGGACTGGGAGCAAGGGCTCTGCTGCTGAGGGCTCCGCAGGCGTGAAGCGTGTGGGGAAAATGTGATGGCGGGCTCTGGGGGAAAGGCTGGAAAAAGCGAGCTTTCCTCTTTCCGACATCTTCCCACATATTTCTCCGTCCTGCTCCTCAGGCCCTGACCTTAATAGTGAGGGGAAAATTAGATGGAGACTCAATTTATTCCAGGGATGGATTTTTTTCCCCTCGCCAGGAAAGGAGCTGCTCGTGCTGCTGTGGTGTGTGAGGGGAAGTTTCTAGATTTGAAGTTTTTTTACTTGAGGGTGAGGCGGGCTGAGGCGGGGGGGACACCCACAGGGCTGTGGCCGCTTCCAGACGTTGTCACCGAGCACGCCACCAGCCGCGGTGGCTGATACGGGGGTGTCCCCACCGCCATGGGGGGGACCCGCGGCCCTGAGGGGACTCCGCCACCGCCATGGGGGGGACCCGCGGCTCTGAGGGGACTCCACCGCCGCCATGTCCGGCGCTGTCCCCTCAGAACTGTCCCCTCATGATGAGGCCACGCCCCTCAGCATTGTCCCCTCACGGCGGCCACGCCCCTCAGAACTGTCCCCTCACGGAGACCACGCCCCTCAGAACTGTCCCCTCACGGAGACCACGCCCCTCATCATTGTCCCCTCACGGTGAGACCACGCCCCTCGCCGCTGCCCCGCCCACCCGCGCGGCCCCGGCGGGCTCCGGGCTGCGGGGCGGGGCCGCTCAGTCGCGCGCAGGGCGGGTGAGGGGAGCGGAGCGGCGGAGCCGTCCCGGCTGTGGCAGCGGCGGGCGAGGCGGGGCAGGGCAGTGCAGGGGGCTACAGCGGCAACCAGAGCAATGGCGCTGTCCGTGCCGGTCAACGGGCTGAAGGATGGTGACAAGGAACCCGTCATCGAGCTCTTCGTTAAGGTACGGCCGAGGGGAGGCGAGCTGGGGCGGGGGGAGTCTCGTCCCGTCTGGGTGCCGGAGCGCGCGCGCGCCGCGACCGTTGGGCGCTCCCCCCGCCC
>PYHW01009782.1:1031045-1044374 GCA_013186435.1 Turdus rufiventris | reverse complement strand
TGCGCCTTATAGTCCGGTGCGCCTTATGGTCGTGAAATTACTGTAACTTGGGCTTTGCTTGAACTTTGAATACTCAGATCAGTTCTGAGTCAAGGAATTATTTCTGCTTCAAACCATGGATTACCCTGGGCAGTACAAAAATATATTTTCCTTAGGTGGGATTGGGATCCTCACACAGGGACAGTGCAGGACACACTGCCCACCCTGGCTCTGTTTTTCCTTTTCTGGATGTTTCTAGAATTCAGTCTCCTGAGCAGACACATGGCAGAGTTGTGACAATAATCTGCTGCAAGTTCGACTCTGCTATCCAAAGATAAAGCAGGCAATTTGTAATTTATGGCAGCAGAACAACTTCCTTTCTCTTTCAAGTCTTCATTAATGACACTAATAAAGATTTGAAGAAATCTCTGTATTTACAGCCAGGTCTTTGGAAACTCTGACAGGAGGGACACTTGCAGAAATGAGTCCATTAGCTGTAGGAACATTAATTAATTTATAAATCCTCAGCTTTATCTGCAAAGGCCCCAGGACTTTACAAAACCCAGAACAGCTTTCTGAATTTAAGACAATTTCACTGGAAAACTTTCTCTTTTCCTGGCCTTTAAAAATCCTGCTGTTACTCCTCTTAACTTGCAAAATCTTTCTGAATTCTGGTCACTGTGATGATGAAAGAATTGGCCAGAATTTGAGAATTGAGATTCTTGGAAGGACTTTAATAATAATAATAATAATCATCATCATCATCATCATCATCATCAAAATCCATTGAAACTCCTCTAACACAAAGCACAGGTCAGGATAATCTGACATATTTGGCTGCTTTAAGTACTGAACCAGTTCTCAAAGGATTGGATTTTATAACAAAGTTTGCAGTGCCTCATTGTAGCCCAGTAAAAACTGACATTTTCCAGCTCAACCGTGCATCCTTCATTGTCAGAGGGGTGATGAGATGTGTGCTATCACTGGGGAGCTCCCTGCTGCTTTCTAAGGGCCCTTTGTTGTTCTAGGACAAAGACTGATTGATAAATTGCCTATAAAAAGTGGCTTTGGGATATTATTTAATTGTCAGTGAAGTCTCTATGTACTCACAGTTATGTCTTTCCTCACAACACCTGCAGTACAATCAATTCTCAGTCCCTGGCTGCACAGGCAGAGATAGAAGCACTGAACTGCAAGATGACTCCAATTAATTAGCTGTGCCTTGGAGAAGAAAGAAAAAAGAATAACAAAGAGCAAAGAACAGCATTGACATTGGAAAAGAGCCATTGGAAGGTGTGGCTGCTCACAGGAGGATGTTCCAAAGATAACTCAAATATTGCTCCAGACTTCTTTTCTTTTTGAGCAGCTGGAGGACATGAAAACAAAAACCTGACAAATGTGGCAGCTCCAGTTGTGCAGATTTGTGTTCAGAGCTGGTGAGTGGAGGGCTCAGCTTGCCTAAATTAATGCTCTTTTCTGTTCTGTCTGTCCTCAGGCTGGCAGTGATGGGGAGAGCATAGGAAACTGTCCCTTCTCCCAGAGGCTCTTCATGATCCTGTGGCTCAAGGGAGTGGTGTTCAGTGTCACAACAGTGGACCTGAAGAGGTAAGAAACACTTGATTTGTTGAACCAGCCAGAGTTTTCAGCACTCTTGGTGGAGCAGAGCTTTTATGGCTTCCAGGCTGCTTTTCTGAAATGAAAATCTGTCCTAATAAATGCAGGCAAATCCTGGATGGTTTAACCAAAAATAATGGATCTGGTAAGTTCTCTTGGATTTGTTCAGTGATGCTCTCCTGTAAAACTCCCACAAAATCTTTTATAACCAAATATTGACTCTTCCTTTGCTGACTTCACACCAAGATCCTCTCAGTGGGGACAGATGGATGTTTTTAATCAAATCTCCAGTGATGGATAATTGTCACAAACAATGGGCAGCCTCCTCCTTTTCTTAATGTTTTTAAGATCAATTTGGTTATTGTACAATAATAATGAAACTATTTGCCCATGAGGTAAATCCATGTGAAATGATAGGAAGAAAATGTAGAATATTCTGCCTTTGTTCAGTGTCAGCCCCATGAATCACGATGCTGTCACCTAAATTGCAACTGCTCCTCTATGAAATGAGCACCTTGGTGGCTAAAACCAGTGAGAAGTGAATCCAGGAGTTTTCATTTCCTCAGGCTGGGCATTCTTTTTTTCTGAGAGTGCTAAATTCAGCAGGGGCCTCGTGTTTGCTTTGGGTGTGAAGTCATGTTTTCCGAGCACTGATGGAAAACTCTGTTGGTCCCAGCTCTGCCAGTGCCTCCAAACCTGAACGAATGTCAGGAATAAAGCCAACAAAAATCCAGAGTTCTGCACTGAACCCAGTGTGGAAGGGAGAAATCACCCTGATTGCTGCACTTAACCTCTTGGGATTTTTTTGGAGGGAGGTGATTTATTTGCGTTTTAAAAATCACTGAAATTGCTGCTTCAGTGCTGCTGAGGAGTGTTAAAGATTTCCATGTGTGCTGAGGGGCAGAAAGCAGCTTTTGTCAGCTCTGGGTGCATTTGGAGCTGCTCAAAGAGCTTTTCTGGCCAGGGTGGGATTTCCCTGCAAATATTGGTGCTGCCAGCCCCATAAACCACAAATGTCACATCTTCCACTGAGCCCTGCCTGTGGTTTGTGCAAACCCAGGAGCACAACTTGTGCTTGTTGTACTTTGGGATTTCCTTTGCCTTTAATGATGGGGTTGTTTCACCTACTGCAGTTCCTGGGGTGGGCAGGAGGGGAGGTGCACAGAGATATTTTAAGCTTGGAAAGCTTCAGTTTAGGTATCATTAAAATGCCAAATATTGCTGATGAATTGGCTTTATTTTGTGTCCCCTTGGCAACTTGGAGTTAATTGCATGGGGGAGTGGGATGTAAGATTTAACTTTTAGCTTATAAATTGCTTGCAGATGTTTAAAGTTGACCTTCCTTACACAAGGAAAGCTTTCTTTCAGAGTTTATTTTTTTTTTTCTTGTTGAGGAGGGGGCAACACAAAATCAGTGCAAAATTAAAGATCTGCAGGGGAACAGGTCAAACAAATCACCTTTGTGTTGTGCACTGAAGGGGTGCTCTGGGAAAGGAAACAAAGGAGCTCTGAAGCTAATTCAGGCTGGAACAGATTTTGATACAAACTTAATTCATTTTAGACTTTATTTAGGTGTCCATAAATCCAACTTGAGCAGTGTGGATTGATCAATACTCAGTGGCAGAGCAGTGCAGCTTGCAGAACATCACCTCCAGCCAAGTGCTTAATAGGAAATGTTTGATACCACACGGGGCTGCTTCCCTTTGTTATCACCACCAGCATGATCATAGATGTTAGGTGGGGCCTCAATATTGCCACAAGAAACTGCTTTTATGAGCACAATATTCCAGCCAGTCATCTCCTCTGCTCTTTGTTCCTGTTAGACACAAACTCAAAGAGCTGAGCAGCAATTGTTTCAAACAACTGAATTTATTTTGTTGGCCAAAAGCAGAAAAAAAGGCTTTGCTTTCCTCTGCCTCATAACGTCAGTGCTGCAGCAGAGCAAGGCCAGCTCTGCCTGTTTGTGAGGCTGGAAAGGTCAGGGTTGGGTACAAAAGTTCACAAGTGAGGGGCTTGGGACACAGGAAAATCTGAGGCTGCTTTGCCTGGCCCTGCAGTGAGCTCTGCCCTAACAAAGGCACATTCTGCACTGCTCAGCTCTGCTCCCAACACACAAAATGTGCACACAGGCAAGGAAGGAGGGCAGTCCCACCCTCTGCAAGGACTCGGGCATTTCTTCCCTCTCTTTGGGCACACAGAGGCTTCATTCTTCCCTTCTGGGCAGCAGCAGTTCAGTGCTCAGAGCTCTGGCTTGTTCTGGAGGCCAGAGCAGAGCTGCAGTGCACAAAAAGGCCTTGGAACAGCACTCAGGGCCAGCTTGCCTTCAGCTGAGTGCTGAAATCCTGTTTGAAGCATCTTCTTTTGGAGTTTTTGCAGTTCCTTTGACAGGCAAAGCTGAAATAATGATATGAAATATTAAAATGAAATATTAAAGACCACCCAGAAGTGACTCAAACTTTCACACTGCTGAGGAAATGGGGTTTTAGTGCTCACTTTTCCCCATTTCAGACTCTCATTGCAGTATTTGTGTGATATATAAATGGATTACATTTGGGGGCTGGATTTTGTCTGCTCCACAAGAAATCATTTGCATGCTAATTACTGGTTTGTGGCAAAGCCATGAGGTATTTACAGCCTAACTCTGGGGGTAGTGATGGCCAGATAATTCATGTGGCTTTGCCTCCAAAACCCCTGGTAAACTTTGGGGTAGGCACAAACCATGTTGGAATGATTTGGAGTGGTTACAGAAGGGTTTTTGTTTGGGTTTGGTTTGGTTTTGAAGCTTTATCTCTGAAGTAAAATTCGCTGTAACGTTAATTGCCTTCTTGTTTGACTGTTAAGGGAATTTGTACTCTGAGCCTTTTAAGGCAGTTCCTGTGCTCCAAGGGTTGCTTCAGAACCTTCTGGCAGCTGCAGCAAACTGGAAGTCAAACCCTGAGCTGTGTTTGGGCCTGGGCTGGGGGATTTTAATCTCTGCTTGCTTTCTCCTGAAGGATCCAGGTCTGAATAAAGTGCTCTGAGATGGACTCTGGTTCTTTAGAAAACTTTTTTACTTCTTTGGAATAATGTATTTCTGAATTAAAGCTTGCCTTTGATAGTATTCCTGCAGATCCGGTGGTCTTGCCCCTGTTTGTTTTTAAAATAACATTCCTTTTGAGGAATTTTATCTGGCCAGCATGGGGAACTGGAAGGGAGCCACGATGACTTCCTGTAATTGTTGGGAGTTACAAAGCTGTATTTAAATGAAGTGTTAAGCTACTTAAAGCATTACCCCATGGCAGACTTGAAATCCTAAAAGTGAGAGAGTGATGGCAACTCTTAGTGAGAAATAACTTCAAAATTGAAGAGAGTTAAATTCCTGTATTAATAATGTTTCCATGGCCTGGCTTAAAGCAGGATGTGGAATATTCTAAAGTATGAAAATCGCTTTTCTCATTCAGTCTCACAAGTGAGCACACTTTGGCTCTGTGAAAGGGACGCTATTCAATTCTGGCAGGGGTTGTGAATTTTGTAAGAAATGGAAAACAAGCCAGACCTGTAAGCTGGGCTCAGTGCAGAGTCCAGCTGCTCTCTCAGGCTGCCCTGCAGGACTGGCACCAGCTGAGCTTCCCAGTCTGGTGTCTGGAACATTTCTGAGCTGCAGTTGCAGTTTCCAGTAAATCCAGTTCCTGCAGCTGGCCCAGGAGCAGTGGCCAAGGCTCAGCCCCACTCCTGGGCTCTGGATTTGTTCAAACAGGAGCCAAGGGGCAGCTTTACCTTGGCCATGTTTGCTTTTGGTGGTGGCCAGGCTGCTCCGCTCTGCCTCAGGGAAATGTCAGAAATAGAGTTAGAAATGGGTGAGTATTTCAGCTTTTTGCTGTTTCTCTCATGTCTGATCCCAGCATGGGGGTTCCTCTCCCAGGTGTGCTGCTCTTGTTTGTAAAACTTTTTTTTTTTCACTGGGGAAACTGAAGCTTGATGTCCAAGCATCTGTCAGCCTGGCTGGAGCCAAACACTGGGTGTGTAATAAATGGTTTATACACTGGGCTGGATCAGAGCTGCTTCTTTGCAGAGCAGCTCTGTGTGAGGGGCAGGATTAGCACAGATTATTCTATATATAAACTGTTCTGTAGGGCTGGGGAAAGGGGGAGAGTGGCTGTGTGGTGTGTGTACAGATCCCCTCTTCTAGTCAGCATTAATTTGAGAATAAACACAACCAGGGGTAGGAGGAGATTGGGTTTGACTGTTTCGAATTAATTGCTAGCAGGTCTTTTAAAAATGTTTAGTTGTCAACTCACTTTTTAGAAAGAAAACTGGCGGTGTCTATTTAAAACTGAGGATGTGAAAACCTCAGCAGGGCTTTTGTGGTTGCAGCAATGAAATTTTGTCCCCTGCTTACACTTTATGGGTTTGCATCTCACCCCAGGAAACCAGCAGACCTTCAGAATCTGGCTCCAGGCACTCACCCACCCTTCATCACATTCAATGGGGAAGTGAGAACAGATGTCAACAAGATTGAAGAGTTCCTGGAAGATGTTCTGGCCCCACCCAAGTGAGTGTTAAACTGAATATTTGTCACCTCACACTGGCACAGTCCTCACAGGGGGTTTCTGCCCTGATTAGGATCTTCTTCAGCATCAAAACTGAAGACATGGAAGATGGTTCTTACTTGTCACACCTTCCTCCATTCAATTCCCTCATCTTTATATCCAAAACTGTTTTCTCCTTAAGATTATTTTTAAATTATTCTTTGTATACCCCAGTCATCCTTTCTACACTTTCAAACTCTTCATTTTGGTGACAGGCACATTTGTGTCCAAATAATGGGACTGAAGATGAGTCTGCTGTACAAAACCCAGTCCTAAACTACAGTGAGGATGTGTTTTAATGTGTTTAAACTTTCTCCAGACTCTTGGCTTTCTGCTCTTCAGCTGGCAGGCAGATCCAGACACTGCCTTTAACAGACTGAACTGTTTTGTCTTTTCAGCATGGCAAAACTTCAGGCTTTTGTTAAAAGATGTGCAGAACATAATTCTCTGATGTTCATTGACATGGTAAACCCTGTGTTTTGCTGACAGATGTGTGGATTGAGGGAGCTCTGGGCTGCCTCAGACACTCTGCTTGTACAAATGTCTGATTCCGAGAGCAGGAATGAGCTTTCCTCTGGGAAGTGCTGTGTGGAAAAACCTTAACAAGTCTGGAAAAGGATAAATTAGTAACAAAGTGCCATTTTGTGCTGGTTAATAGATAATGACCACTCTGCTCATTATCTGCTCCTTGCTGCTTTTCAGGTACCTGAAACTCTCATCAAAGCATCCAGAATCCAACACAGCTGGAATGGACATATTTGCCAAATTTTCTGCATTTATCAAGAACTCCAGACCAGAAGCTAATGAAGGTGGGTCACTCCTGCTCTCACTGCCTTGTGTTTGGCAGAGCAGCTCTGTGGGAAATCCCTGACTGATTTAGCTGCATGTTCAAAGTGTCATGAATTAAGATCTTATTTAAATTTAATGTCAAAGATCTCAACGTTTGAAAGAGAACTTCAGTTCAATCAGAATTTCAGTGGGGTGTGAGGGGTTTGTGAATATCCCTGACACTGGATCCTCTCTGTGCAACAACCACTCCAAACTCTTGAGTGAAGGACAAATATTTCAACACCCAGAAGCAAATTTCAGGCAGAGTTTGTGTCGTGCCCCAATGGTTGAATTTCTGTGCATCTGCTGCTCTCATTTCACCTCTCTAGGACTGAGGGGGCTCCCATCAGAGTTCTGAGCTAAGCTTGGTTTGTGTCACTTCCACTAAAGGATTCAAACCTTTCTGTGTGGAGGTTACAGGAGATTTCACATGAGGGATCAATAACTGGTCAAGAACTCACAGCTGGGCCTTGAAGTATTTCAGTACGAATAAATTTTGTCCTCAAAGTACTTAGAGGGAAAACCAAACTCGGGGAATCAGGATTCCTTTGTGCTGCATTTCAAAGGGAGAGATGCAAAATATTTGTAAACAGTTGGGAAATAAAGGGAGATTTTATGGGGTGTGCTGCCCTCTGCTGCTGCATTCCATAAATCTGCTGCTGCCTTCCACATCCTGCACCAGCCTGGCTGTGGTCAGGGCTGTTTGCTGAGCATGTGACATTAAACAGATTATGTTTAAATGTATATAAACCCCAGCATAGCTTAATTCTAATCAGTTTAAGCCAGTTAGGCACAGTCTTAAGAAACTCACATAAGCCACTTTTTAAACCAAAAATAAACCCTTGTGGGCAGCCTTACAGTGTTTCAATTAGTGCAAACTCCTGTATTAGTCAGCTTTTAAATAACCTGCATGTGTGGGATATTTCAAGAGTTTCTGGTCCATTTTCAGTGCTCGGGTGAGCACAGGGGCAGTGCTGGGGCCAAGGGTCACAAATCCTTCGGTGGTTGTGAGTGGCACAGGGCTGTATTTCAGATCTGTAGCAGTCTCAGTTTAATATTTGTTTTGGAATCATCCCTTGCTGTGCAGCCTTAGAACGTGGCCTCTTGAAAACCCTGCAGAAGCTGGATGAGTACCTGAACTCCCCTCTCCCTGACGAGATCGATGAGAACAGCCTGGACGACGTCACCGTCTCCACGCGCAAGTTCCTGGATGGCAACGAGATGACCTTGGCAGACTGCAACCTGCTGCCCAAGCTGCACATTGTCAAGGTAGGACTGGGAAAATGCAGGAAGGAGTGTTGATGGCTTGGGACATTCCTGATTCCAGCTGTCTGCAAGCTGAACTGCCCTGTTCACACCTCAGGGCTCTGAATGCAGTTCAGTGCAGGTGTGAACTGGCTGGAGCCAAACCCCAATTCCCTGCACTGGCCCCGTGGTGTCAGGGAGCTGCAGAGCCCACAAGGAGGAGGAGGAAGGTGAGGATCAGGTGAGCAGTGATGGCTGAAGGGGGTGTCTGCTCACTTCTGTAGAGGAAACTGCTCCAGAACAAAGTCGGTGACACAGTGGGAAATAAAGGGATTGTGTAAAAAACCCAAGTTGGAATCTTGGAAGAGACGGCCTGGGATAACCACAGGAGTGCAGATGTGCCCACATCAGTGTGGTTTGATTCCTCTCCCTGCCTGCAGTGATCTATGTCTGTTCTGTACTGCAGATGGAGCCACAGGCTCAGTTTCTGCTGCCTGCAGAGTTCTCCTGGGTGAGGACGACTCCAAAGGGAGCAGCCCTGAGCAGCAGCCAGGGCCAGGAGCAGCCTCTGGAAACTTCAGGAGTCATTCCAAGTATCCAAGTTGAACGGATGACTTCACAAGAGAGTGACCAGGGCTGGAAAACCTTTTTAAATGAAGGATGTAAATTCATAAAGTAATTCTTTCATTCCAGGTGGTGGCCAAAAAATACCGCAACTTCGAGATTCCCAAGGAGATGACGGGGATCTGGAGATACCTGACAAATGCTTACAGCAGGGATGAGTTCACCAACACCTGTCCTGGAGACAAGGAGATTGAAATAGCTTACAGTGATGTAGCCAAGAGACTCACCAAGTAATCAGCAGCTGCAGAGGACGGCGTGCTGCATATCCCATAACAACGCTTCTAACAGACTGCTCTTCTCATATTCAATAGCAATTGTTCTGTGCATGAACTCGCAGTTACTCCAAGCCACGTGGATAGACCAGGTACAGTCATTCCCTAAAGTTTGCAGACTTTATTCCAGCCTTGATTTGCTGAGCTCCTGCCACACCTCCGAGCGAGGATGCACTCGTGTTCCTGTTGCACTGGGGTGACTCTGGATTCTTCAGTGTCAAGGGTTGGCTTGCCCCTGCTGCTTTTCTCTGTAAACATTTGGTCCATGATTTGTCCAGGAATTGGTTTAGGATCCTGTCTCACTGTATGGTACAAGGAATATTTATGTATTTTGGAATTTCTTGCTTTTCCAGAAGATCTGTGACACATTGAACTGTACCTGCTTGTCTATCCTATTTACATAGAGAAGGGAACTTAGTATCCAAAAGAGCCATTTGCAAAATATTTGGCAATGTTTTGTTGGTTTGTTTTGTTGTATTTTTTTTTTAATTTCTTGGATTTGAAGTCACTGTAGTGGTTGAGAATGGACTCAATGTGAACCTTGGATTTGAATGACCTCAGCATCAGGGAAGTTTGAATCCAGGCTTGAGAGCTGGGACAGGAAGCTCAAAGCTCAGAGCTGATGTTTATCGTGTCTTCAAGAGCTTGAGGAGATTTAAACACCTGCATAGTCTGAATTTTGAGCTGCAGCAAACAAATGATTGTTAGGATTTCCCATCAGGAAACAGCAGAGTCGGAAGCTGCCCTCTGCTCACCTTAAGAATTGCAAGTGGCTTTCTTTTTGGTAGTTAAGAACCTTTGTTTTTGTATAGGTCTTTTTGGTGATTTTGACTTTAAAATCTGTTCTGTCACAGCCCAAATCCATGGGAGCTGTAGTGTCCTAACTCTGGGTGGGGAATAGCAGTGCAATGATGAGTGATGCAAAATGGACTGAGAGCCATGAAGGGGGAACCTTTTCATGCCCTTTCTTCCCTGAAGAAAGCTAAAGTGACCTTTAAAGAGAACATTTGCCTTAAATGAGAGTAGGTTTTTGCTTTTTTCCTGAAAGGAAATCTGGGAATTTTGTAAAGAAATGGTGGAATCCAATCCTTCCCATGGAATTGTTTCTGTGCACCTGGACTGCAGTTTTGCATACTCATAATCATTGCACTACTATACTGAAATCTTTTTACAGCAACACTGAGGAATAGCACTACAATTTTTTTAAAGTGATTTTCAAATGTTTCTAAACCAGGGAATAGTTTTGTTTAAAATTAATGGTTTTGATGCATGAAATAAACTGCTAGGTTATTTTTAAAAGACCATCATAAACAACTCCAAAGAATGCTAGACTTATATGCCTATTTTTTTGTAAAGATACTTTTATATTTAACTGATTTTAGAAGCTGGAAAGTGCTATTCCTGTAGGTTGTTCTTGGAATATTTAATGTTCTGCAATAACGTGGAAATGCTCACATAAACACTTTTATACACTAATTTTTTTAATTTTTTTTTTTTTGTAAGCACTGGCTTTCTGAAAACCAGCCTGACTTTTCTAAGCATCCTGCTTTTGCTACTTTATGTACCCATGGAGTTAATTCCACACAGAGGAGGAAGAGAAGCAGATCCATGGTGGCGTACCTGGCTTTGTGGTGCCTTGCCTTCCTAGAGCTAGAATTCCAACATAAAGGCACTTGGCAATCCTCTCACATCTCCTTCAGAGGCAATTCTCCCAAATCCACTGAATCCCTGTTCTGATTTATTGCAGGAATGTTCAGGCACAGAGGGAAAATCCTGGTTAGCAGAACCTTAACTTGTAGCCCTTGAATAATTCCTGTGTTCCAATGTCACCTTCCCCTCCTGAACAAAGTTCCTCAGCCATGAGAATCCTCTGTAGGGCTTCAGTCTCTGCTGATGTGACATCTAGAAAAAGGAATGATTTTTTAAATTTAGATAACAGCATTTTTAATGACACACAGGGGTGAAAAAAACCCCAAATCCAACCCTCCTTGGTTTGGTGCTCTTGGCCATGGCAGAGTTCACAGAGCTGGAGCATTTGTGGGCAGATCTTTGTGAAGTTTTTAGCTCTCCTTTCAAAACCAGATGAGGATGGCCCTGGACAGTTGTGCTGCTGGGGTTGGAGGAGCCAGGCTGTGCTCCTGTCCCAGGGAATTATCCTGGAGTGCAGAGTGCAGGAGTTCCCCTCCTTAACCACCAGCTCAGGCTTCTGCTGAGATAATCCATTCCTCTGCTGTTCAGGCAGCAAAAAAACCATTCTCCTTCTCCCTCAGAGTTTTAATTGTGTCTGAGAGCTTGTAAACAGAGCTCAGGCTGTCTGTGACCAGTGGGTTCCTTATCTCAGCCCAGAGGAGCCTTTCCCTGGGAGCTGCAATCGCAGCTTGGCACGGGGAGCTGTCCTGTCTGTCTCTCAAGCTTCCTGCTGCACTTTTGTTGTGGCAGGAGCTGCCCAGCCCCTCGTGGCTCAGGGAGGGAGCAGAGCCTGGTGCAGAGGAGCAGCTCCCAGCTCTGGAGGTGATCCCTGCACAGCAGCAGGGAAAGGCAGCGTCTGGTGTGGGCAGAGCACTTTCATCTGGCCCCAATCACCAGCTCCACGCTAATTAAAAAAAAAAGCCCTTTCATAACTATGTAAATTCTTGACTTCTGTCAACTTGTTTACAATCTGATCTTTAAATGCATTTTTAATTTCATCAAACAGCAATTAATCTACCCCCTGTTTAAATTTAAAATGCTGCTTCTAGCCCCTTCTCCAATTTAAAAACAGCAGTTACCCTTTCAAGTAGGCATTCCAGTTTGCAAGTTGGTTGCATGTATTAGCATGCTGAATAACTCACTTTATTCTCCAGCTGAAATATGCTTAAATTCACATTAAAACAGGTGACTTGTGTATTTCCTGAACACAAAGGGAAAATCCATCACCTGCACCCTGTTTTTGTGTGGGAGAACAATTATCCTAGGTGCATTATTATTTTGGGTTTTTTTTCCCCTTAACAAAGCTTTCCTTCTTGAAGAGATCCCTGCTGTGGAAGGCTGGCCTGTCGAACAGGAGCTGTGTGGGACTTGTGGAACAATTCCATGCCCTGCTCAGCTTCCCTGGATGTCCTACACAGACAGTCCCAGCTTTTACCTTTGCCTTTTCCCACCAAATCCGTGTTTTCTGCACACTGGGCATGTCCAAACCGATCAGAGCTGCATGCAGCTCCGTGATAAGCACAGAGATGTAATCAAATTTTTATGCTAAAGCAGCAAATTAGCATTTGGTATCAAAGGAGCACAGACAGGAATAAATGGGAGCTGCTGGAGCCAAAGCCAGCGATGCCTATCTGGGTGCAGAACAAAAAGTGCTGAAGTGCAGCCAGCTCTGCTGCTCTCTCTTTGCCACTCTGAACCCTCCAGTGAAGATTTTTTTTTTTCAGAAGAAAGCTGAACAAAATCACTAAACCAAGTGAGAAATTCTCCATCTGCCTCAAACCCCTGTGCCACCAGCTCCTGTGTTTTGTTTCTGGAGCAGGATGAGGGGATGGAGATTCCCAAGACAGGACAAGGATTGGAGTGTGGTTTGCAGAAATACTTGAAGAGTTGATATAATTTGTTGTAGTTTGCTTTTGTCTTTCACTTTCTGGAACATCTTTTACAGATATACCAGTATACTGCTGGCAGCTATTGTTAAATAAAATTATATTTTCACTACCAAGCAGATCTTTCTCTTATTTTCCCAAGATTTCGTGTGTGATCCAGGATTGCAGGGTGCTGGGCTGACCTAAGTTATTGGTAATTATATTCTCCATTTTTGGCCTTCAGGTTTAGGGTTTTTTCAGTGATTTAAGGCAGAATAAGTGTTACTTCTAACATTATAACCACCTGTGGTGCCCCTGAAAACTTAGAACTTCCTTAAAATTAAAAACAAGTTGAGAAATAATTGCTTTCTACAATTTCTTTAGAAGTGAGATTTTTTTTTCAGATTTTCAGTGAAAAGAACAGATCTTGGTAGCTTGGTTTTCTAGGGAATAAAGATTTTCAGAGATGTGTGAGACTTGATTACAAACACATCAAAATAACACCTCAAGTTTGGTTCAACTTTAATCCCTGAGTGGCCATTTCAGGAGCTGGGATTGAATTGATCCCATTACAGAATTCCTGGATTTCAGAGCTCTTGCTCTGAGTTTCACATGGGTTTCTTTGCTGTCTTTTCCTTTCAAATA
>PYHW01009782.1:1007258-1017333 GCA_013186435.1 Turdus rufiventris | reverse complement strand
GTCCCTGTCCCTGTCCCTGCTCTTGCACTGAAGAGGTGCCCGCGGTCCCTTTGCTGAGCTGGGGAGGGACGGGGGGTGCTGGCCCCGGAGCTTCAGCGAGCCAAGCTGGCCCCAGAGAGGCAAAAATCCGTCCCTGCTGGGAGGGGAGGATGGGGAGCATCCTTTCCTCCCCCGGGAGCCGCGATCCCGGTGCAGATGAGTAATCCCGTCCCTCGCAGCTGTCCCTGCGGGCTGGGAAGGGATTCTGTGCACGCTGGTGGCCCTGGAGCCACGGGGAGCAGCGAGGTCCAGGCAGGACCCCTGCTCTGATTCCGTGTCCCTGGCAGCTCAGCCAGGCTCTCCTGGGAGCTCTGGAGCTCCAGGACTCATCTGCAGCGTCCTGGCACATCCAGTGCCCCATCCCAGTGCTGGGATTTGGGGTTGGAGGGGGGATCCAGCCCCTCCACCCTGCTGTGGATGTGCCCTCCCCGCTCAGCCCAGCCCTGCATTCCCTCCCAGCCGCTTTCTGGGCACCTCCAGCACCTTCCAGCTGGCAAGGAGGGGCTGGAATTTCCTCCTCCTACTCGGTCCAGGCCCAAGAGGCCTGGCTGACATTTTTAATTTGTTATTTTATTTAATTATTATTGCTTTATTTGCATTTATTTGGTTTTCCAGCCAGGCTGTGGCCAGCAGGGCCGCTGGCATTTGAAGGGAATTAAACTGGACTTGCTGTACTCGGGTTTTCCTTGATGAACCTCGGCCAGTCCAGACCTCCCTGAGCCTCACCTGAGGCTTGGGGCTGTGGTTCCTCACACAAAAATTATAATTTCCCTGCTTTTTGCTTTTGAAACCCAGAATAAAAATCCCTTTGCGGCTGTGAAGCCTCGCAGGGGCCGTTCCACGGATCTGGAAAGGGAAATCCTCTTGTGCCCAGGTTTTCCCCAGCACAGCTGAGTTGCAGCCTGACTTCCAACCCTTCCCTTCAGTCCCAAATCCTGTTTTTTTCCCTGAGCCCATCCTGAACATCTCCCTGTGCTGCTGAGGCAGGGATTTGTTCCCCACTGAGCACATTGGGCCCTCCTGGAGCAGCCCTGACTCGGGGGGTGAAGCTGGGGAGCAAAGAGTTAAATTTATTTGCTCCCTCCACCTGTATATTTTCCCAAGCGTCCCGATAGCAATCGGGAATGCAGGAAACTGCACTGAAGGGCTCTGGAATTGCCAGAACTGTGGCACGAGTCAAACGTGTAAAGCAAAGTTTATTTGTGAAGTTCCAGCAGGCTGAAGCATCCCCTGTGAAGGGCTGAGCTCTTTAAACCTATCCCAGTTTTGGAATTTTTTTTCCATCTCTGCCTTTTAGAGTGACCAGGTTTGGGAAGAGGGAGAGGATTCATGCAGAGGGGCTTGGTTTTAATCTAATAAGGGTTTATTCCTCCCCTGTAGGAAATGTTGGAGCTCTTCAAGGCACAGATCAGTCCCGGGCTGGGTCACAGAGGAGGCTTTGATTGGGATCATTTCAGCTCGTTTGGGGCTTTGGGAGGGACCTGGGGGGCTCAGCCATGGCCCAGCTGGGGCTGCCCAGTTCCAGAGGGGCTCAGCAGCTCCAGATCTGTGGGACGCTGGTTTGGGATGCCGATTTGGGATGGGATGCTGATTTGGGATGCTGGTTTGGGGTGCTGATTTGGGATGCTCTGATGGGATGCTATTTTGGGATGCTGTTCTGGTCCATAGACCACGAGGTCCTTGGCCATTAAACCCAACTCCACGTGCTAATTAACAATTAATAAAGATCCCCAAATCCACAGAGGCTCCGTGGGGATGTTTTATAACCTCTCTACTCCAGCAGCAGCCCCTCGTGCTGGGGGAGCACATTACAACTTCTTAATTAGCTATTAAAAAACGAACAATGTTTGGATTTCTGGTGGCAGGGGGGAGTCGGGTGCTGGGTTTGGCTCCTTGCTCGGGGCTCTGCGCATTCCCGGCTCGGAACCAGCCCCGGCTCCTGCTGCTGGAGCCTGCCCCGAGGGCGAGGGGAGCGTGTCCCGTCCTTAATCCGTGCGAGGGGAGCGTGTCCTGTCCTTATCCCGTCCTTATCCCGCCCTTCTGCCTACGTGAGCTCTGGCACACGGCGGCTCCCCGGAGCTCCTGGAGCCCTGGGGCAGAGCCGGGCTGGGCAGAGCCGGGATGGACAGAGCCGGGATGGGCAGAGCCGGGATGGGCAGAGCCGGGATGGACAGAGCTGGGATGGACAGAGCCGGGATGGACAGAGCCGGGATGGGCAGAGCTGAGATGGGCAGAGCTGGGATGGACAGAGCTGAGATGGGCAGAGCTGGGATGAACAGAGCCGGGATGGACAGAGCCGGGATGGACAGAACCGGGACGGGCAGAGCCGGGATGGACAGAGCCGGGATGGACAGAGCCGGGATGGACAGAGCTGGGATGGACAGAACCGGGACGGGCAGAGCCGTCACCCCCTGCCCTGGCAGCCCAGGAGCTCTGCAGGGGCGAGGAGAAGCCGCGACCCCTCCTTGGATGGGCTCGATCCTGCCTGGGGAAGGGCAGGCCCACGGGTCCCGTGGAAACACATCCCTGGAATCAATTATATCACATGGAATCACATCCATGGAATCACATCCCATGCAATCACATCCGTGGAATTGATTCCATCCCATGGAATCATGGAATCACATCCCATGGAATCACATCCATGGAATTGATCATATCCCATGGAATCATGGAATCACATCCCATGGAATCACATCCATGGAATTGATCACATCCCATGGAATCATGGAATCACATCCCATGGAATCATGGAATCACATCCCATGGAATCACATCCATGGAATTGATCATATCCCATGGAATTATGGAATCACATCCCATGGAACATCCCAGCCCCTCCAGATCGCTGCTGCTTGGACCCAACACCCACAGGGACCCCGACTCAGGGAACAGCTCCAGACCCAAACCAACTCAAAACCCAACTCCAGACCCAGCTCCAAACCCAGCTCCAAACTCATCTCCAAGCCCAGCTCCAAGCCCAAACTCCAGACCCAGCTCTAAGCCCAGCTCCAAGCCCAGCCCTTCCCAAGCTGCTGGGTCAGCACGGCGGGGCTGGAGCCGGGTTTGGCTGAGCCGTGCTCAGCTCTCTCGGGTTTATTCAAATCCCTGTAATCCCCGGGGATGAGCTGGGTTTAAGCCAGACTGGGAGTGCTGCAGGTGCTCCCCGGGCAGCGGGGCCGGGCACCCGCGGTGGCACCGGGCCACCAGAGCCTGGGTGGCCCTTCTGGGGCGGTGATTAATGAGCGCTAATTGAGCTGGGGCTGCGCTGCCACCCGGGGAGGGGCAGGGACGGCGATGTCTGGGTGCCAGGGGCACGGCCCAGCCGGCCCGACCGGTCCGACCAGCCAGGAGAGCTTTGGGTTGGGGTGTCCTGCAGGGAAAAGCTTTGGTTTGGGGTGTCCTGCAGGGAAAAGCACAAAGCCACCCCAAAATGCCAGCTGGGCTGGGGTTTGTGTTGGGCGAGGTCTGGGGGTGGCACTGGGTGGTGACACGGATACTGCAGCACAAAAAAAGCTGGAATAAAGCTTTTTAAAAGCTGTGCAGAGAGCCCCGGGGGTGGCCGGGCCCTGGGGACATTCCCTGGGCTCTGCAGGGGACACGGGGCTGTCCCAGCCTGGGGCTCCTCGGGCTGAGTTTGGGGATGGGAAGGGGCACCCAGCTCTCCCCAGCCCTTTAAACCTCACCCTCGAAAATGGCAAAGCCTGCTTCACACTCGCTAAAAAAATGGAATTAAATCACATTGAGACTGATCTCCTATAAAAGAGGATTTAGAAAAGCCATCATCAGGAGCAGGGATGGATCAGGGCAATAAAATCATCTCTTGAGGCAATCTGCACAAAACTGGAGATGATTTAGAGAGCTGGAAATACCTCTCAGCTTCCCCCAAAAAAGGGCTTAGAGAGGTACGTGGGTGCCTGCATGTGCTGAGTGACCCCACTTCCTCTCCATGGAAAAAAAAATAAAATTAATAATTAAAATCCCCCTTGAAAAAAAAATTCCTGCAGAGTTTTCCACCCATTTCTTTTCCCCCCACGTGGATTATCTCCTCTGGTTCCAAAGCCACAAGAAAATATCATCACATTTTTAAAGAGAAACCTCAAGGTAAATAAAGGAAAGGGTTTGGATCTGCCCCCAGCCCTCGCCACTTCTATCAGGGAGAAAAACAGCGGCGCAGTTCCCCGCCGATAGAAGATAGAAAGGTGGAGAACATTTTTGAAATGTTCTGAAAACATTCCATCATCTATAGGAATCAAAGCCCCATTGAAAGCTACAGAACCCCTCACATTCGAGGGTTTTAATGAAAACCAAATTCTTTTTTTTTTTCCTCAGGCCCTGTGTTTTTCCTTGCGAGGATTTCCAAGGGAATACAACTGGAGCAGGGGGGGAACTTGGCTGCAGTTTCTGCTGCCCCAATAGGGCCTTCACTGTGGGGCTTTTCAAAAATGGTTTAAAGATAATATGGCCTCGTATTTTTGGAGTTGTCAAAGCGCTCCTGATCAGCTCTGGGTTATTTTCCACTGGAAAATAAATGGTGGAGCAGGGGCAGGAGGGGAGCTGGGGGTCTTGGGCGCTTGCCATGACAAGAGGGTCCCGAGGTCGGGCTGCCAGCAAAGCAAAGACCAAATTCTGGGCTTAATCTTTAATGGTGTGGAGCTGGGCAAACCTCCTGCCTCCCGTGCCAGGTAAAAAAATCCCTGAGCTGTGAACTGCCCAGCCCTGGGAGCAGAAACCTCTGAAAGCAGCAGGGGTCGTGTCCCGGTGAAAAATTGGGCAGAAAAACCCCGGGTTTGGGTCAGCTGAAAGGTAACAAAGGTGACAAAGATCGCTTTGGTTTGCGGTGGCTTTGTCCCGTTCCTTTCAGTCCATCCCCATGTGGAAGTGTCAGAATGGGGAAAAGATGGGATGAGGATGGGGAGGAGGATGAGGATGAAGGTGAGGATGAGGAGGAGATGAGGGGATGAGGATGAGGAGATGAGGATGAAGATGAGGATGAGGGGATGAGGATGAGGATGAGGATGAGGATGAGGATGAGGATGAGGATGAAGAGATGAGGATGAGATGATGAGGATGAGGATGAAGAGGATGAGGAGATGAGGATGAGATGAGGATGAGGAAGAGGATGAGGCTGAGGATGAGGATGAGATTATGAGGATGAGGATGAGGATGAGGATGAGGATGAGGATGAGGATGAGATGAGGATTAGGAGATGAGAATGAGGATGAGATGAGGATGAGGATGAGGATGAGGATGAGGAGATGAAGATGAGGATGAGGAGATGAGGGGCTGGCAGAGCTCTCCACCAGCCCCATCCCCCAGCAAGGGCTCCCCCTCGTCTCTCCCTGAACCCCAATCCCCCTGGGTATCCCCAGGCCCGGAGGGGTCCCGCAGGGGCTCGGGTGAAGTTTTGTTGCCCACCCAGGGTGCTGGACCACACAGATCCGAGGCAGCACAAGGGAGGGGGTGCAGAGAGCCCCAAAAACCTCCGGTGACAGTCGGGGCAGCCCGGGGACCCCCAGGAACATTTAATCCCCTCAATAACGTCCCTCATTAGAACAATTCATTCTTTCACTCCGGCTTAAACACCCAACTTTGTTTTACAGCTCATTTCATTTATGACTGAGAAATGAAATTACTGTATCGATTTCTTGGCAGACAGCAAAGAAAGAAACCAAAAAAACAAAAAAAACCCCTGGGTGTTCCCGGCTGTAATAAACCCACCGGCTGCAAAAAGTGCCAAAAGGGGGGTCTGGGCTGGAGCCACCCCGGAGACACCGGGAGTGACACCGGGAGTGACACCGGGAGCGGGAGCGGCACCTCCGGGAGCGCCCTCCGCCCCCAAACCCAGCTCTGCCGTGCTTATTTTATTATCCTGCCCCAATTCAAACCCTCCCTGTGTATGTTCGCAGCGACCCGGGGGCTTTGCAAATCTTTCGGATGGAAAGGAAATACTGCTCCTGGTAGCGCTGGTGTGAAATATCCCGGCTGGAGAGCGGCCAGAGCCCGGCCCGGGCTGGGGAAGGGGCTCCGGCAGCTCCGCAGGGAATCGCTGAGGCTGCGAGCGGGGATGGAGAGCCCGGGCTGACCCTTGGCCGCCCACCCCATCGGGTTTGGGTGCTCACAGAGCCGGGATTTGGGTGCTCACATTGTCGGGATTTGGGTGCTCACGGGGTCGGGATTTTGGTGCTCACAGTGTCAGGATTTGGGTGCTCACAGCTCCGGGATTTGGGTGCTCACAGGGCCGGAATTTGGGTGCTCACAGAGCCAGGATTTGGGTGCTCACATTGTCGGGATTTGGGTGCTCACATTGTCGGGATTTTGGTGCTCACATTGTCGGGATTTGGGTGCTCACAGGGCCGGGATTTGGGTGCTCACAGCTCCAGATTTGGGTGCTCACAGGGCCGGAATTTGGGTGCTCACATTGTCGAGATTTGAGTGCTCACATTGCCGGGATTTGGATGTTCACAGAGCCGGGATTTGGGTGCTCACAGAGCCTGAATTTGGGTGCTCACAGGGCCGGGATTTGGGTGCTCAGAGCGCCAGGATTTGGGTGCTCACAGACCCTAAATTTGGGTGCTCACAGAGCCTGAATTTGGGTCATCCATCCCCAAAACGTGCCTCGATTTTCCTTTCTCTCCTCTGCCGCTTTGTGCAGGAGCTCGTGCCAGCCCCCGGCGCTCTCCCGATGCCCAGGTACCATCCCAGCCATGATTTCTTTGCCCAGCCAAGACACCCGTGGCATTTCCAGCCCCGTCGGGCTCCAGGCACACGGTGCTGCCTGCCAGGAGCCCAGGGAACATCAGCAACACCCCCGGCAGCCCTGCGAGCGCCCTGCCCGACCCTCGGGGGCTGCAGCAGCGGGGAGGGGATCCGCAGCATCCCGGGGGGAGCCGTGCCCGGGCGGGGCCGCAGGGACGCGGGGGGAGCTCTGGGTGCCTCCGGTACCTCCGGGAGCCTCCGGGAGCCGCCGGGCTCGCGTCCCCCGCCACTCGGACCTGTCCCGTCACGCGTGAGCCCGGCCCACGCAGCAGGTGCCCAGCCCGGGGCGCTCACCTGGGGGATGCTCCGGGACGGCCCCGCGCACCCAACACACACGGGACGCGGCCCCGGCTCCCCCGGCCGCCCCTCCTGCCCTAATTAAAGCCGCTATCGGCGCATCTAACGCAGTGCCGGGTTAATGAGGCCTCGCCGTGCACCGTGCCCTGTCCCGGTGCTTTGAAGTGGAGCTGAGCTCAGGGCCGGGTGTCTGACAGCGGCGCGATCCCGGCGCTGCGTCCTTAACAGAGCTTTGGCTAAGCCAAGAATAAAGACTCACATGAGCCTATTTTAATTTAAACTCTTCTGATCTCCCGACCCAGCCCTGCCTCTGCAGAAGAAAACAGCTTCCCTGCATCCCAGGCTGCTGCTGGCAGGAATTAACAGTTACACGGGGGCCTTGCTTTGCATGGCCTAAATAAAAATAAAGTGTGTGATTAAATCACGGAACAGCACACGAGGCGCTTGCTGAGGCTTTCAAGATGTGGTTTTTGGGGCTGCCAGCAGCGGGATGCAGGTTCAGGTGCCATCGAGAGGTGACACGGCCCTGCTTGGTGGCATCTCTGATGTGGTTCAGGACTGGAAAGCGGTGTCGGGACAGGCTGAAGGTGGGGAGAGAGAGCTGCGTGAAAAATGAAACACCCCGAACAAAACAGCTCCTGTGACCTCGGGACGATGTTTTTGTTGGGTTGGTTTGTATTGCAGCAAACGGGAGGAATTCTGAGTTACCAGGAATGAAGGATTGGGGTTTTTGGGGGGTTTTACAGTTTGGAACTGGAGCAGCTCCTGATCATCTCCAGCTCTCATCCCTCACTGAAGGAACAGCCAGGTGGGGATCCCAGAGGTGGGGATCCCAGCCGGGTGGGGATCCCAGAGGTGGGGATCCCAGAGGTGGGGATCCCAAAGGTGGGGATCCCAGAGGTGAGGATCCCAAAGGTGGGGATCCCAGCCAGGTGGGGATCCCAGCCCGCAGCTCCTGCCCTGACCATGATTTTCCCTCATTGATCCTGGCCTAGCAGCTCCTGCCTTTTCCAGCAGTGCCGGTGACACCGGGCACTCCCAGGGCTGGGACAGAGCCCAGCGAGCCCAGGCCGAGGGGGCAGCGAGTTTTGAAGAGAGGCAAAAATTCTCATTTTAGTGCCAGTCTGGAAATTAAATGGAAGAGTTAAAAAAAAAAACAACCCCAAAACCAACCCAAGCCCTCCTGTCTATAAAACCCATGGATATAAATGTATATAAATACATCTCTCCCCCAAGGCGCGAGGTCCCGCTGAGTAAGTGGATGTGAATGACGTGTAACCCAACACTCGCCCAGACACCCTAATGAATTTTCCATGTTTTCCATCATTCAGCTTCTAAATAGGCAGCATTCGCAAAAACCCCCACCCCAGCCCCACAAACTGCTGAGGATTAACCCCCGTGGGTGCCCACGGAGACGGTGCCAGAGTGGGAACCTCGCTCTGCTCCAGCTGGGTGCCCACACGGGGGATTTTTTTTGCAGCTGGATGGGTGCTCTGCATGCAGAGGAACAGGATTTCATTCCCGATTTCAGAGGAACAGAATCGGGCCCGAGTGATGCTGATTGCTCGTCTGGGCACGGCTCGTTAAGGGTTTGATGTGGGCAAGGCAAGAGCCAGGATCCTTCCCCGACATCCTGTGCAGTCTCAGAATTTGTGCAAGTTAAAAGATTATTTACCAAGGCAGTTCGGACACAACAGAGTCATTAAAACAGAGGCTGGGCTTTAGAGCTGGGGCTGGAATGAGAATAAAACAAGCTTTTTGCTGAGACTTTTGTCAGCTCTGATCTCAAAGGAAATAGTCTTCATTTTTCCTAGGAGACTTTTCAGTCCAAACTGCAGGCAATTTAATATCCGAATGCTCAAAAAATAGCTTTCCAAGCTCCAGCTATTTTTTCCCCCTTTCAGTTTTCTGTTGCAAAAGAAAACCCAAACATTCCTGCTCTGGCTGCCCCACGCTGTTGCTTCCAGCCCCGTTTTTCAGCTTCCCCTGGATCAGAGGGAACCTTGGGGTATTTGGGAGCCTTTGGGAGAGGCTGATGCACCCCAAACCCCCACATTGCCATGATGGGGTCCAGATTTCCATTTAAATTCTTTAAATTAGGGCAAAACGTTGGATGCTGTGCAGGGTAGGTGGCCTGGGTAAAAATATCCCCAATATAAAACCATTATAAAAATATCGCCCATAGAACAACACAAATAATAATAATAAAATAATGCCCATATATAAAAATCGCACCCCTCTGGCCCTCGGGTGCTGGGCACATTTCAGTACAAAAAAACCTTTTTAATTTCTCCTCTTCATTCCCCCCTTTCCTTCTCCTCCTCTCTTCCCACAGCTCTGAGCGAGGCTGCGAGAAAAGCTGGGAACAGAGAGTTCCTGTAAATAACAGCTACACCTCGGGGTGTTTCCTCTCGCAGTAGCTGTGAAGAAAAGGTAGCAAAGTCTCGGGTTTTCCTTGGAACCAATTCCGGCTGGCCAGGGCTGTGGAGCCGGGCGCGAGTATTTATTGTGGTTTGGTTTGGGTTTTTCCTTTTCTATTTTTTTATTTTTTATTTTTTCCTCTATCTTTCCACGCAAACGCCGCTCGCGGAGATGCTGCAGAGGGGAGGCAGAGCTTTGGGAATGGCCCCGACGCTCCTGCCCGGGGCTCATGAATAATTCTGAGCTCCCCGGCTCGTCGGGAGCCCCGGCCCGCAGCGCCTTGGCACCGGATCCCCTTGTGGGCTGGGATCTTTTTTTGGTTTTGCCTTTCAGCTGTCATTTGGGTTCTGGAGGCGAGCGCTGAGTGCTGAGCGGGCTGGGCTGGCACCGCTTGGGTCCTGCGGGATTTGTGCGGAGTTTGGCGCTGACAGGAGGGAGAAGGGAGGGGATGCAGGAGGGGATGCAGGAGGGGTTGCAGGAGGGGATGCAGGGAGGGGATGCAGGGCTGGGATGCAGGGCTGGGATGCAGGGTTGGGATGCAGGGAGGGGATGCAGGAGG
>PYHW01009782.1:985998-1000810 GCA_013186435.1 Turdus rufiventris | reverse complement strand
GAACTTGCACCGTTTGGCAGTGGGTCCCTGCTATTAATTTTGAGAATGTAAGAGTGTTAATTATGGGCTTTATGTGTGACAGGCAAGGCACGGGGAGGCTGTGGGCTCTGGAGATGCTCGGGTGGGCACAGAGGGAGCTCTGCAGGGATTCAGGTTCTGCCATCTGCGAATTTGGATCCTTCAAAAAAGCAAAACCCTCAAATGGACGCCACGAGGCCTCTGTGTGGCCACAAGCAGCTCGCTTTCACCCCCGCCTGCCTTGAGCTCTGAGTGTGGCGCAGAATAAAGCTCCAGCTTTCCCTGACCAGTCTGAGGCTACAAAAAAAAACCCCAAAACCACTCAAAAAAAACAAAACCGCGGCCCGAGCAGGGCCCGGCGGCAGCAGGGGGCGCCCGGAGGGCCGGGAAGGAGGAGGAAGGAGGAGGAAGGAGGAGGGAAGGAAGGCGGCGGCCGCCTGAGGGGGCCGGGGCCTCGCCATCGCCTCAGGGCCGGCCCTCAGGGCTGTCGCTGTGTGCTGAGTCCATCAGCTCGCAGCTCCCCTCGGTGCTGTGTGCTGCACCTCAGGGCAGCCACTCTGTGATGGTGATCGCCTCACGGATTGCACTGTCCTGTGTCCTGCACCTCAGGGTTTCCCCTCCATCTTGGTCCTCCTCGCCTCAGGGCTCCCCTCTGTCCTGTGTCCTTCACCTCTGGGTCCTCTCTATCCTGTGGCCTTCACCTCAGGGATGCTCCGCCATCTTGGTCCTCCTCGCCTCAGGGATTGCACTGTCCTGTGTTCTTTACCTCAGGGATGCTCCGCCATCTTGGTCCTCCTCACCTCAGGGATTGCACTGTCCTGTGTTCTTCACCTCAGGGTTTCCCCTCCATCTTGGTCCTCCTCGCCTCAGGGCTACCCCACTGTTCTGTGTCCTTCACCTCAGGGCTGCCCTCTGTTCCATGTCCTTCATGTCCAGGCTTCCCCTCCATCCTATCTCCTTCACTTCACAGCCATCTCTCCAGCTCATCACCCTCATCTCAGCACCCCCTCTATCCTGGCTCCATCACCTCAGGGTTTCCCCTCCATCTTGGTCCTCACCCCAAAGTTTTCTCTCCATCCCGTCTCCTTCACCTCAGGGCTGCCCCTCCATCCGGGCTGCCTCAAATCGGAGCCACACAGCCCCAACTCCTGCCCTGCATCCGAGGAAATCTCTACTGAAACAACCCCAGCGAGATCCAAACAAAACACGGCCATTAACGCCCTCCATAACCACCTAACCCAGCAGCGAGGACCCCCTGTCACAGCCGGGATCAAACAGCAACCTGGAGCGAGCAGCTGCTGAGCACAGCCAGGGAACAAGGAAAGGGTGAAACTTCACCCTCGGACCCCACATTCCCTTTGGAATCACAGCTGAAAATGGGCTTTAAAAACCCCGTCTTGCTGTCCCCTTCCCCGGCACATCTCACACACATCTGCTCCGTAGTGCTGCCTCCGAGGATTTACTACGGTTTTCCCTCGCTTACTCGCCGTCCAGCCCCCATTTGCTTTTTTGGACCCTGGCAATCCGAGCTTGAGTACTTCAGTTGTCCAGTTGCCAATCAAAATATTTGAAGGAAATGTTTATTTTCTTCTCGAAATCACACCAGCTGCTGCACTAACTGAATAAGCCCATTTAGCTGTAAGAATTTAACCATTGTAAGAGTGAATTGAGTCCCCCAACTACTCCAAAATCTGACCCAATCTATCAGCGGAAATGTCAATGTTTTGGATGGGAGTTTGGGGAAGTGTGGAATGTGTATTAAATAAAAGCCATGTAAAGGTCAAAGCCCTGATTAGTAATGCCACTGTCTCCTCCTTAGGGCTGAGCTGCCCTGGGACCGCCGAGGCCGGGACACACCCCATGATTTAATTGTGCAGCTGCAATTTGCACCTTCTGAGGACCCCCAAGTCCCCCCACAACACGTGGGGCTGGATAGAAAAATGCTTTGAAAGCTGCTCAGCCCCTTTCCAGATAAAACAACAGCACTGCAGTGACACAGCAGCTCTCTCTCCGCCTCAGAGACAATCCAGGTCTTTCCTTGGGTGGGTGGCCAGGAGATAAATGCAAAGAGATGCCCCTGATGGGAACAGGATGGGTCGTGGTGGCAAGGGCTGGCCGTGAGGTGGGGAGGGCTGGGTCGTGAGGCTGCCAACCACAGAGGTTTCTCTGGGTGTGTTCAGCCACCTCCCTGCAGACCACGTTGGGTTTGGGAGCTGCCTTGGATGGAGTGGAACTGGTCCCTGCACCCTGGCGGGGTCAGGGCTGGTGGATCTGCTCTGAGGTCCCTGGAAGCCCTCAAGGAGATGAGGCAATGGACGCTGCAGGTGATTTTAGTGATTGATGTGCATCCATCCCAGAGGAGCAGTGGGTGCTGCCACTGCCTCCTGACCCAGGAACACATCTGCTCTGCCTGGAGGGAAGAAAGGGCAGCAAAAGCCATGTCAGGACCTCCTCAGAGCTGCAGTGGTACCCAGACACACAGCACAGCACTGGGGCCTGGTGTACAGCAGAATTATCATTATCAGATTGTCTGGGGCCAGGCAGCGACGTGTGGAACCTGAGCAGCTCCTCAGCACCCCCGACACCGCCTGGTCCCCACCTCAGAGATGTGGGGAGCACGCGGTGGCTGATGAACCATCAGCAATAAACCTGAGCTTGGGTGGATGTTGCACAATAAATAACTCACAGTCTGGGAGACATGCAGATAATAAAGGGAATTTAAAGGGAACTTGATAGCGTGGCACTCTCCAAGTGTATAGAATATAAAATAGCTTCAGCCTGGCCATAGATCACTGTTCTAATTCTACACCTGTGTGTGCCTTACAAAATTGTCATGAAAAATCCACCTCAGGGGGAAAAGCCCTTTCCTATCTTACTGCACAATGACTGAAGACAGTGTAAACACTAATGACACTTTGTGCTTCTGTCTATAACACGTGGGGACAGACCTTCCTGCTCTGGATGTACCTCTGGCTTTTTTTTCTCTGCTCATTTCTGTCACTCTTGGACCTCCAAGCCATCTTTTCTTGGACCTCCACATCTTTGAGCATTTTTCAGATCTTTGTCGCTCTCCGTTTCCTTCCCCCGATGGCAATAACTCCACGTGGGAGGGCCAAGAGGGCCAGGAGAAGGAGAGAATGTCCATGGGAAGGTGCAGGAGATGCCTGTGATCTGTGAAGGCCCAGCTCATCTCTAGAGGAGGCGCCGCTCTCCTCCCACCCACGCGTGCAGGCACGCTCTCACGCCTCTGTCACGTATGTTAACAAGTTCATTTGTTTCCAAGTCAGAGCCAACTAAAAAAGAAAACGGCCCCTTCCTCCCAGCCCACGTAAAACAGAGCAAAATATATTTTGGGGGAGGTGTTAAAAAAAAAAAAAAAAGGAGGGTGTGAACAGCATCCGTTGTTACACGCCCATGGAACACTGCTCTGTATCTGATAGAACCAGCTCACAAACTGGGTGCACGGACTTCCTCTGCACAGTCTGACAAAAAATGCAAACCCCAAACCAAAACACAACACCACACAGGTCCTTATCACAGCATCGCCAGGCACCACCTTGACACTGCCAAGCACGTTTGCTGCTCAGTTTGGTGATTCTCTCCGAGCAGCGTGCGCTGCCGTGCACAAACACACGCGGCCCCAAACCCACCCCAACGAGCAGCTCAACCCCAGCTCCTGGGGCCTTTCCCACCCCAAATGCACCGGGCAGCAGCAGGGCAGGGAAATTCCCAGGTATTCCCAGCTTGGGGAATCATGCACCGCATCTCAACTTCTTCTGCAAACCCTTCCAGGTCCTTTGGGCTGCTCCAATTCTCTGGGCCCATCCTGCTCCTAATTCCAGTGTGGATTTGTGCAGAACCAGTCCAGCCCCATGTCCAGAGTCCTGCAGAGCTGACATCAGCTCCTCTTTCTCGCCGTGCTTACCCCGATGTATTTACACAGAGCGATCGGCTCCGCTCCCCGCCTGCCCTTTGCTAGACTAAACAAGCGCAGCTCTCCCAGCTTCCTGCACAGCCTGGCTCATCCCAGAGCCCTCTGCCCGCATCCCCCTGCCCTCCACATCCCGCAGCACCCTCTAATGAATAACGGTGCTAATTGGGTGGGCTGAGCGGGGATCGCAGGTGCTCCCCTCTGCCCTGCCAGCGCCTCGCTCTTTACCTGTTATTCAAAGGGTATTAAAACAAATTAACAAGCCCTGACTACATGAAAGGAAGCTGCTGGATTTACAACCCAGCCTGCAGCTAGACCACCTTGCCTGCCGAGCAGGTTTGGGCCAGGCTGTGTGTGCCAGGGAGTCCCACTGAGAGGGGCGATGGCACAGGGGGCTCCCCGGGCTGGGGAGCTGCAAAACCCCGTGTACAACCCCTGGGGAATCCTTGCTGTGCTGTGGTTGGGGGACAGCCACACAAACACAGCAGTCACGGTGCCTGCACTCTGTCCTGGGGTAAACTCCTGCCCAGCACCGCTCCATGCTTCACCTGTGACTGTTCCGTGCCAAATTCACTGCAGGGACATCACAAATGTAAAGGAGAGGAGCAGAAAAGCAGTTTAAAGATAGACACAGAAGCCTGAGAGCAGGCAGGAAACCCATCTCGAGCGTGTTCCTTCCTTTGAGGCTGAAGCTGAATCCCACAATATGTTTTCTTCCCACTAATGCTTGCCTAGCTTCCTTTGGAAACAATTTAGTCTCTGCCCGTGGTAGAATGCTTTTATCCATTAAGAAACGGATATTTTAAAGAAACCATAAGTCAATCTGGACAGGGATTAGGAAGCAGCAATTCAGTGTATTTGCTGGGCCCATAATTCAGGACTTAACCTCAGAGAAGCCACGTTGCATTTCGGAAACAATAGGGGCACTTGCTGCCTGTGCCAAGAGGCTTCTTAAAAGTAATGTAATACTTTAAAAATGTATATTTAAAAAAGAAAAAGAGAGAGAAAGACTTTATTTTAAAGGCATACGATGAAACATTCTGCTAATGATAAAAATGTTCTCTGACCTGAAGTAATGGATTGGGAATGAAGTTGAGCAAATTCCAGATCAGGAGATTTGAGGATCTTCACCAGTGAACACAAAGTCTCCCAAAAAAATATTCAGGAGGTACTAGGGCTATCAGAGGCTTGGAAAAGGATCTGACATTTACTGTCCTGCCTGTGAAATCCCTGTCCTTGCTGTGAAATCCCTGTCCTCCCTGTGAAAGGGAGTTTGGCTTCTCTGGAGTGAGAACAAGAGTGTGCGGGGGGGTGTGAAGTGCATTAATCCACTCTGGTACCGAGGAGATCCGATCTAAAATCCCTTTGCAATTGTCCTGGTGAGAACAAGGCCCCTCACGCTGCTGGACAAGGCACACAATTGCTTTAGAGTGGTTGAAGATGTTTCCACCACAGACCTCGAGCGTGGGCGGTCCTGCTCTGCTGTGCTGGGAACAAAACTGCTCAGCCTGAGCCACTGCTGAGATGTGGGCAAGGGAGCACCCAGAGATTTGGGGGCTGCTGTGTCTGTCACCAGCACACCCCCCCTGAGCCAGGGGGCCCTGAGAAAAAGCTGAAGGCAGACAGCAGAAGTCCCTTTAACATCTTGCTTCACTTCTGAGAGCTACTTGATTGTTCTTTTTTTTAAGCTGAAAGGCAAAACTCGAGTGAGGCAGGCACGCAAGGCTCTGGCTTGGCGTGCCCCGTAATAAGGAACCATTTCGAGCCATCCTAATGACAGCTCGGTGTCTCGCTGCGGGGATGGCAGAGCTGGGATTGCAAACACTCACATTTTCCAGACCTCTCTGGAGAAGCATTGGGCCAAATCCTCAGCAGAGGCTCTGCTCGGTTGAAGCCAGGGAAGCAGAGCTGGATGGTGATGGAGCCTGGGCCAGATTCTCATCACAGCCACAGGGGCTGAGCCCTGTTCACCCCCAGAGCAGCACAGTGGAACGAGATCTGTGAGCAGGGCTGTCTGTGTCCATCCCATCTGGGGACAGGCTGGGAAGGGATCGAGTCTGTGCCCACCTGAAACTCCCTGAACTGGAGGGAGCAGGAGCCGTGCTCTGTCCTGCCCTGTTTCCTGGCATGCCCTTCAGAAACCATCGCCTTTCTCTTACCGGGAGCCTTTTGGTTTGAGACCATTTAACCTCAGCACGATCATTTTACATGGGGGCTATTTATAACCTCCAGGGGCTGCTTTACTGAAAGCCTCTGCGAGTGGCTGAGGGCCAGAGCTTCTCCCACTCCCAGCGCTGTCCTTGCCGTGATCTCCACCACAGCCACGGCTTTCCCTGCTCAGGAGGAGAGGTTGGATGAGCAAACACCTCTCCCAAGAACCCCATTTCTCCCAAAGACAAACACCGGCTCCTGCCTGCCTAAAAACCCAAACTCCGCGTGCTGTGCTCAGGGATTTGAGGTTTGGGATCCCCCTGCAGTGGCTGAGGCTGTTCCTGAGCATCCCAGCCCTGCTTTGCCAGGAGCAGATTAGGAAATCTGTGCAAACTGCTTTGTCAGCAGAACAGGGAGGCCGAGCACCCCCAGCACACGAGAGAACCGGGCACTGATGGAGTGAAAAACCTCCCTGTCCCCCTCTTAAATCACAGGGACGCTAAAAACATCAACTTTGGGGAACACCCCATGAAAGATAACGGGGTGGATGAACCCCAGACTGCCCCATCGCCCCTCCCTGCTGGCATCTCATTCTGCCTCCCACTCCTTGCTACCCAAGAACGTGCCAAGCTGTGAGAATTACAGGCCTGTTAACTCCTGTGTTGTTCTTGGCATGGGCCCGGCTCCACTTGCTCGGGTAAAAATTACGATCTTTGTGAATAAGCCGTGTGTGTGCGAGAGAAAGAGGGGGTTTAAAATGATGATTGTGATTGGGCATAGCCAGAGCTGTGTCAAAAGGACAGGGCTGAGATGAAAATTACTGAGCTGGTGCTGCTCTCAGTTACTCTGGTGGGAACCCACAGTGATTTTAAGACAGTTCCTCCGGCTAGGGGACGAGGAGCCAAGAGCAGAGCGTGCACAAACTGCCTTTTGCAGCATTCCTGTGACTTCGGATTCACTCCACAGGAATGATTTCAGAGGCTAATTTTGTGTGTCTCCACTCCTGCTGTCACTTGACATTTGGGAATTTGGCAGGGGCGGGAGTTTGTGGCCAGCTCCATTTTTTTTCTCGTTGAATTTGTGTCATCACCTGATTCTTCGCTCCAAACGACGCTCTTTGGGTTTCTGGCACTGCAGGGGGCTGTGCTAATTTAAAATACAAATCTTTTTTCTTCCCCCAAGAATCTCTTTCTTTATGATGCGGCCAGTGGGACAAGCCTAGAAAACTCTTTCTCTCTCTCTTGCTTTTTTGAACAAAACCCGTGTGATAATCCTACACAAAACGTGTTCTTCTCATAAACCCTGCTAATATCAATGAAAATTCCAAGCGTGGAGATTTGCATTTCAATGAGAAATAAATTAAATTTTCTCTGTAATTTTGGGTTGGGAGGAGCAGCTTTTACAGTTCAGGTAACATTTTCAAACATGTTTTTACACCCAAAACCCCTCTTTGCTTTCCAACAACCAAATCCCTTCTGGAAACACAGCACGAGGGCTTGGGGAGTTTTTCTTAGGAAACTTTCCCAGAAGGGCCAATTCTCTACCAAAATTCCAAACCCAGACATCTCTTCCTTGAAGGACTGTGAGTATCCCTGCAGATTTCTGAAGGATGAGGAGCAGTGAGACTAAAAGTACACGGAAAAGCAGCACAGAAAAGGACAGAACAGAACAGAACGATCTCTTCATTCATCCTGGCAGCATCTGCAGCCCAACAGCTGAGATATTTTTACATCTTTGGCTCAGTTTGGCACTGAAATCCTGGGATTAGCAGCCTGATCTCTCTCAGGTAGCCCTAGTGGCAATCCCTGCCCCTGTCCTGGCAGCCAGCTGTGGATTCCTGGGGAACGCCCAGGGATTCGGGCGCTCTTTGCCGCGGGCAGATGTGGGAAGAGCAAAGCTGTGTGTGTGTGCAGGTGTGCATCCGCGTGGGGAATGAGGAGGGATCACCACGATGATAAGGAGCCGTTGGGATTAGCATGGAAAGCGCAGAACCCTGCCTGACTCCCTTCAAAGGTGCTGCTCTCATCTCCCTCACGCTCCTGCTGCTCAGCTGTCCCTCAAAACCCAGATCTAATGGTGCCAAAAGCGACTTCACGGGTGCAAAAAAGGTCAAGAAATCCACACAAAGCTTTCCCTGGCTCCTTCACCAGGGGAGAGCTGCGCTCCAACTCTAAAATCCCACCCAGAGGGTTGTCCCCGCTCACACTGGGGTTCAGGGTGACCCTGGGACCCCCAGGAGTTACCTTGGATCGGAGTTTGAGCCTGGGAGCCGAAGTGGCTCGGGGTGCTGAGGGATCCTCGGGGGTTGGGAGTTGTGGGGGTGACTCTCATGGACTGGCGCAGCCGCTCCAGCTCTCCATAGCGGTCCGTGAAGGGTTTGGCTTGGTCTTCCAGCTTTTGTCTGTGCCCTGGAACAGGATAAAAGAGTCTGGTACCTGATCGGCTCCCCTCTGGCTGCAGCAGCTCCCTTTGGTTACACGGGGAGCCAGCACAGCTCTGTCTCTGTTTGCTGTTACTCACAGGGGTGCCATCCATGGACACAGAGTGACCCCCGGGGGAGGCTCCAGACCATCCAGAAATTCTCCAGGAGCTGGGACAGGATGGCCCTGACTGACCAGCCCCCACCAGCCCTCTGTAAACACAGAGGGGAGATTGGTACAAGGCAGGAGAAGCCGTGTCCTGGCAGAGTGGGGACTGGGGAACCAGCAAATATTGGATTTTATGTATTTTCTACAGCTTTTATTCACTGCATGAAGAACAATCTCTCGTTTTACTCCAGCCCCCTCCCAGCTGTGCCCACCCAGCTCGGTCAGAGCTCGGAGGAGGCGCAGGAGGGACGGGACCAGCCCTCGCTGCTACCACAACTCAGCCACCTCACTTCGCTTCTCTCCGTTCCTCTTTCCTCGCCATAAAACGGGCAGACTAATCACCCAGGTCCCCAGGCAGGGCCGCAGCTAATGAACCTTGAGAAAGCACTCCCAGCTCCTTTGGTAGCAGCTGCTGGCACAGAGCAATAATTATTAAATGTATGCTAATTGTCCCGAGGCGAGAGGCGCACGAAGCGCACTGGATGCACAACTTTCACATTTTACTGTGTTAATCACCGCCGAACGGGCTCGCTCTCTCTGGATTACACCAGCACGAAGCTGGAGGGCCTCCAGAGGATCCTCAGTTTTCTCTCAGTGAGGGATTCCCACCTCGGTTGCCCCCTGTGCCCTGCACACACCCGCAGCTCTCTGCACCTGCCCGGTCCCGGTGGCACCGCAGCGCTCCGGTGCTCGCCAGATGTGCGGGCACAGACCCTGGCCAGAAACCCTCATGCAGCACTTCTCTCGCCAGATCCTGCAGCTCGACATCCTCCGAGCCCGGCTCAGCTCTTTGGTGGCTTTTAAAGAAGGAAAGGAAAGCGAAGCCGCGCATTTGAAAGGCGATAAACGCAGGCACCTCTCGGCAGCGCTACCCTGCCCTCCCCCTCACATCTGCAGAGCTCTGTGAGCTCCTGGCAGCTTAGAGCAAAGTCACACAAAGTCCCCACACTTTCGGTCCAGCCTCTGCTGTGTCCTGATGTCCCCATTGCTCGGGGATGGGAGGGAAGCACATCGGTTCCAGAGGGGAACTCGCGCTCCCAGCTGAGCTACAGGGGTGTCCCACCAGCAAATCCCTCCCAGCCCCAGCTTCTGAGGAGCTTTGAGCCCTCTCTGCTCCCTCCACATCCCCTCCAAGATCTGCAATCCCCAAATTCCCAGGGATGTGAGAGTCCAAAACGTGCTGGCACCAGAGACGAAAACTTGGGGAGGACAAACCCAGCAGAAAGCAAAAACCCGGCGGTATTTTGAAAATGTGTTTTCCCTGCTGTGTGAAGCAAACCAAGGAAACCTCAAAGCAAGACCATAAAGGATCTCTTCTGATCCCTGTGTGTCCCCAGAGCTCAGGCACCTCGGCATTATCCAGGGCCTTTGGAGCTGGGAGCAGCATCTGTCACATGCTGCTTTCTCCAGGGGAAAAGTTTGTGCACTGAGCACCCACATTTTATTATTTCACAATACAAGTAAGCCCAGAAGAAGAAAAATAGGGTTATATTTCACCTTTACCCAGGTTTTTTGTTTTTTTGGTTTTTTGGTTTTTTTTTTGGGCAAAGCTTCGCAGGAAAGCCAAAAGAACTTCAAAGCCCAAGCTCCCCAGAAATCTAATGAAAATTAAATTCCCTTCCTCTATCTCAGCACAAACCCTATCCTGTGGTGGTATCTGGCATGTGACGGGGAAAATCCTGAAAAAATATATCAAGTGATCTGTGTGCTGATAATGTTTTTAGAGCTTATTCAGCCGTGCAGCCCCACCAAGGGCTTCATGTGGCCGTGTCATGCTGCACTGTGGTTGCTCCGGTGTCTGAATGTGGGCACAGCCCCGTGGGCTTTGCCAGCCCGGAGCAAACGCCCTCCTCAAGGGCCTGGTTTGTGGGGACAGCCAGCAATTCCCAGCAAAACCCCCTCCAAAGCCTTGGGAAGAAAGTGGAAAACTTGATGGAAATGGAAGCCAAGGCAAGCACGGGGTGGTGGGGTCAGGGCTCTTCCCAGACCCTCTCCAGTCTGCGTCCCATGTGTGGATCTGGCAGCCCCAAACGCTGTGGGACAAGGCAGAGAATGAGTTAAAAACCACCAGCTTGGCCTGGCAGCCCTCTTTAGCTCAGGCTGTCTCCCCAGGACTTCCTGCCGCTTGTCACTTAGGGCTGGGGACGTCAGCCTTTGTCACGCAAGAGAGAATCGCTGTTAATGGGTTTCTTTCATCAGAACAACCTGAGCTTTTTAATTTCTGCAGCGGTTGGCTTCATTAAAAGCCCTTCCCCATCTGCCCACAGCTGTCACGGAGAGGAAACCAGTGAACAATAGCTCATACCTTAGAGAACAGGAAGGTGGTTTCTGCCCTCACCCAAGCCCTGACTCAAAGCCTCCCAAAGCAGTGGGCGGAATTTTCACTCGACTTCAAACAGCCCCAGCCCTCGTCCCAAGAAATGTGTCTGAGAAGCCTCAATCACCCCAACCTGTGGATTTTGGGGCACAAAAGGCACTGCTGGGGTTGGAGATTCTGCGCTGCATTTCCAGCCGGGCCAGCACTGGTTTGCAGGTCAGTATTTATCAAACAGCAGAGCCCAGCACGATGAAATGGTGGCAGCTGCTGACCTGGGGCTCTCCTCGCCAGCAGAGCCAGGGTTTGAGCGCTGGGTCGGGTTTTGGGATCGGTAACTCCGCTATTGAACACGACACGATGTAAACATTGACAGATCACCTACGATCCTGATGTAAGAACAAGATCTGTATCATCATATCAAACAAACCATCCCACTGAACGCTTCCCAGCTGGAAGAGCCGACGTGAATTTGACACTTTAGGCCGGTAATAAGAAGTATGCTGGAAGTTTTGGGTGTTTCCTTGGAATGCAGACAGCGAAACAGTGTGTGCCACACGAGCTCAGGCCCTCAGAGCCGTGATTTAAAGCCATGCTTTCTGCATTAAAATATTTCAAAGAGCAAACAGAGCTCTGCTCTTCCTTCTAGGAGCGTGCAACCTGATGTGGCTTCCCAGGTTGGGTTTCCAGGCTGTGCAGGGGGAGTTCCAAAAAGCAGCTGATCCCCTCAGATTACTGGCATGCACAAAGGCAGAAAGGGGCTCCAGGAACTTCATGGCTGGAGTGACACTGAAATCTCAGAGCTGCAAGATTTGATTCAAAGCAACGCTCTGAGGAGCCCCAGTTCCCCGATTTCTCTGCAGATGGAGTTAGATGAGAGCTGAGGAGCTGCACAGGGCTCAGAGTTGGGTGTCAGCTCACCCCCAGCCCCAGCTCAGCAGCACAGCAGATGTTGGGAAGTGGCTGGGCCCTCCCTGGGAGCCTGGCTGCGGAATGCTGGCGGCAAGCTGGAGCGGAGGAAACACCGAGCGACGCTCACGAGCGCACACACACACACTCAGATCATCGCCTGAGCTCCAGACACCAGGAGATGAGAGCCAGGAGAGGGTGGCATGGGCTGAGCCACACTCAGCCCCCCGGCTCACCCTCCTGCCACCCAGGCTCTGCCCAAATATTCCCAGCCTAACTCCAGGGCTGAGCCAAGCTCAGGAGCAGTCCCTGCACACAAAGCTCAGTCTCTACACCTCAGGGAGAAGGGACCACAAGAAAGAAATCAGCAGTGGATAAATCTCGATGTGCAAAACACCTTTCAAATCCCTCCCTTAGTCCTGGAAATAGGTACTTCAGAGAGACAGTCAGTCCCTGCACAGGCTGCAGCTTTTTTCCCAGTCTCAGTCTGGGCTGGACTATCAAGTCCCAGCATGTGCTCCGGAGAGAAGCCACATGTGAAAGTGCCGCGTTATGGGAACAGCAGGGCTGTCCCTGCAGCAGATGCTGGGCTGGTTTCATCTCTGCGCACCTCTAACACGAGGCAGGAACATCACTCAGAACATTCCCTGCACGGTCAGGAAGGATCATTGGAGCCCCTCCGGCAGGGAGGGGAGGCCAGCGCAGAGCTGGGAGCTGGAAGGGACTCAAACGTTATGCAGGATGACGGAGGTGCCCTCAAAATCAGAGCCCAGGAGTTCACAGGAGGGAGCAGGAGGGAAACGCTGCTCCTGAACAAAGTCAGGCACAGATAACTCATTATTCACATGTTTGAAGTTGGCCTGCTTACGCCATTTGGAAGGAGAATCAGTCACGGCCGGGCTGTGCTTTGGTTTCCTCTGGCTTTCGTGAGACACTGCTGCTACTGTCTTTCTGCAGCTCGGGGAGAAAGGGGAGTGTGGCGCAATGCTCGCATGTCCTGGCACAGCCTTCACACCAACAACCAGAGGAAAATAATATTTAAAGGGGTGGGGGAGAGAATTAGGAAGGAGAAAAAAAAAAAAAGAAAAAAAAAGGCTGCTAATTTATAAAGTTTTTTTAGCTGGTGGTGGTCTGAGATGAATTGGCTGCCTCTAAAAGGATGAAAATAAATATCCCTCTTTTTGAAGGAAATAGGCTGGCCCCGGGCCAGCTGGCAGGAAGCACAGAGATATGTTGCATTTACAGTAGGTTTTTTAGTGTCTGAAGCTCCAGCAGCAGCAGGGATGTTCGTTCGAGGCAGGCTGGGATTGATTAGGAGGCTTTAGGAGCCCCTGATCTCCTCTCACTCCTGGCTGAGTGCTGAGACCTCGCCCCTCTCCCTGCCCACCCTGTGCCCACAAGTCTCTGATAAACCCCGTGAGGAGACCCCAGAACTGAGCCCTGAGGAAAGGAAACAAAGCAGGGCATTAATCTGAACAGAAATCCAGAGCAGAGCTTCCAAGAGCTCCGGGGATTCAGGAGCTGTGGCCCATTCCCAAATCAAAGGGAACGTCACGCCCGAATTTCCACACAACTGCGGCTCAGATGCCTGAAGGACACAAAATCCCTATTCCCAGGGCTTCAAGAGTTTTTCTGGATTTGCAGAAGTATTTGAAGTCCTTCATACCACAGGGAGAGCTGAGGATATTCTCAGCAGTGGGTAAAATTCAGGTTCGAGCGTTCAGCCCACTTGTGCCTCACTGAAAATCCCCAGCAGCGCTTTCCTGCCTTTTTCCATCCGTAAGAACTCTGACAAATCTTCCCCTGAGACTGCAGAGCGAGCAGGGTGGGGGTTAAAAGTTGTGATTTACAGATGTGAAAGCTGCAGGCCGGGTGTCACAGCACTGCAGGTGGGCGCACATCTGCGGGAAATCGGGCAGCTTTCAGAACAGGGTGCAAAAACCACCGACCCTGACGGCCTCTCTGCATCACCCCAGCTCCAGGAAGGCAAAATTCACCTGTGGGCTGTCATCTGGTTCTCATGGAGCCAGGCAAACTCCCTGATTCCAAGATTTCTGGGTGCTGGGAGGAAGCAGACAGACCTCAGGGACACCCAGTTGGTGTTGCCTCAGCCTGGCTGAGATGAGATTTTCAGATTCCGTGGATCCATGGACACGTGCCAGTCCCACTGAGCTCCTGCTGCTATCTAACAACCTGCACTGGGACCTACCAGCAGAGCTGGTTTCTCCCAGTTCACAACCTGTTCCATTAGGGCAAGCACATCACATTCCTTGGGGTGACACTGCTTGAGGACACCATGCCCAGGATGAGCTGCTGGGCTCAGCCCTGTGCAAGGAATTCAGCGGTTCAGCTGATGGAGCTGAGATGTCCCTACTGCTATGGGGAGGGAGCAGCAATTTGCCAGCCTGGCCTGTGCCCTTGGGAAGAAACCCAAATTTTCCCAAGGTTTGAGGATGCTGAGCGCTGATTTCCCCTTTGGCAGAGCTGGAATTTGAATATTGATCCCGTCCATGCCAGACTGGGCTGCAAATTCCATCCCCAGAGCCTGGCTGGTGTTTCCTGCTGGATAATCTCAGCTCCTGCAGAGCTTTGTACTGAGAGGAGGAGCCGCAGAGTGATGGCACCCTCACCTTCACCCTCATCCTCATCCTCACCTCGTCATCCTCATCACATCCTCATCCTCATCCTCACCCTCATCCTCATCTCCTCATCCTCATCTCCTCATCCTCATCCTCACCCTCATCTCATCCTCATCCTCACCCTCATCTCATTCTCATCTCCTCATCCTCATCCTCATCTCACCCTCATCCTCATGCTCATGCTCATCCTCATCCTCATCTTCATCTTCATCCTCTCATCCTCTCATCCTCTCCCTCCTCCTCCTCCTCCTCCTCCTCCTCC
>PYHW01009782.1:962475-979488 GCA_013186435.1 Turdus rufiventris | reverse complement strand
TTTTTTTTTTTTTTCCCTTCCAGATCTAACCCAAAAAGAGCTGGAGCACAAGGAAAAAGAGCTGGGAGTGAGGAGATGCTCAAGGAAAGGCAGCCCTGGTGCTGCTCCAGGCTTCCCTGCCCATCCCTTCCCTGATTTCCCAGCCTTGGCTCCTCAGGAGTTTGATCTGGGCACAGCCCCAGCTGCAAGCCTGGCTCAAGGGCTGGAGGATGAAGGGCCAGGGCTGGAGGATGAATGGGATGCTCAGAGCTCTGCCCCCCAAAGCCCACAGGGCCTGGCTGCAGGGGTTCTGGGCTGAGAAGGAGCTGCCCAGGCTGTTCCCAGGGTGCCAGGACAAATGGCCAATTCTTCCCACATTAAGGATGGGTTTTGTCCTCCCCAGCAGCCCCACTCCAGCCCCAGCCCTGCCCTCCCAGCACACACCAGGCCCAGCTTTTGATGCCAAAAAGGGGAAAAAATTCCATCTATTTTTATATACACACACATTAACATAAACACATTTAAAGGGGTTTATAAAATATATAAACACCCAAAAATTGCAATTCCTGCTGGCAGCTCTCTCCTCCCACAGCCAAACTGGGCAGAGCAGCCCCAGGCTGGAGTTTGGGGATCCCAGGTGCCAGGGCTGGCACTGCCAGGGTGCTGTGCCTGGGAGCCACCCAGTGGCAAGAGAGCCAGGAAAAGATTTCCAGGATCATTTCACAGCAGGGGAAGGGGAGAAAGGTGTTAGTTAATTATTTTTCGGAATTGTCATCTTCATTTGAAAGTGTGGACACAAAAAGATTTTTTAAAAATGTTTTTTCTTCCACTGGAAATTTGTCATCCTTGCGTTCAAGCCCCAGGGTCAAACTGGGAGCCAAAACATGACCAACAAATCTATGATTTTCTAAAAAAATTTTCTAAAATAGCCACAGTTTGTGTCTAGACTTTTTCTATGAGTAATTTATGTGCAGGGATGGGGCAGAGATCAACTTTTGGGGGTCACACAAGGCAACGGCTCGAGCAAGGAATAAAAATAAAAAGCAATGCAAGGAATAAATAATAATGCAATAATAAATAATAAACACCACACAGATCTGCTCAAGGATATCAATCAGCATTTCCAGCCCACTTTGAGGCCCAGAAATCACCAAATCATCAATTTGAGGCCCCAAAAAAAGGAAAAAACCCAGTAAAATGCTGTCCTCGCACCCAGGCTGTGTCCCACACCCCACAGCAGAGCCAGGACAAGCTGCTCCATCCCTGGTATCAGGAATTGGAGATGCAGGCTGGGGAGCTGAGGGGTGAAATGCAGAAATTCAGGAGGAACTGGTGTGAATCAGCCGGGTTTGGCTGTCAGGGAGGCCAAACCGAGCTCCCAGAGCAGCAGTTATCTCAGCTTGTATTATTATTTATGTATTCCTGATCATCATGATTATTATTTATTATTATTATTATTATTATTAGAAAGGAGCTGTGATGCAGCTGATAGGGGCTGAGCCACAGTCAGCAGGGCTGGTTTCTATTCCTGACGCTTCTGCTTGTGAAATTCCCTGCCCAGCCCCAGCCCCAGCAGGAGTCACAGGTGCCCCACACTAGGGACCTGCCTGATATTAAAAAAAAAACAAAACAAAAAACCCAACATAACAGCAGTGCTGGATTTCCTGCATCCCAGTTCTAAATCCATCCTCGACAGGCTGAAAATAAAATCAAGGAGGGGAGAAAATCCCCCAAATCCTGATGCAAACGAAACCCCCCAAACCCAGGGAGAAGGCTCCACCTGGCCCAGCCACAGCAGCAGCACAAAATATTTTCTGAGGAGCTTTTGGAGGGATCAAAGCGCTGCCCTGGCTGCGGGCGCTGCAGCCTCACACGCAAAGGGAACAAGCTCGGCTTTGTGGTCCCTGCGAGGCTCAGCCCGAGAGATGGAGCCCCAGGGATGCGATCCCAGCGATCCCCGTGGGGAGAGGGAAATCCTGCAGATCCCTGGAACCTTCCCAGCACGAGGCTCCATCCTGGCCCTGGCAGAGCCTCCCCAGCCCGGCTCAGCCGCTGTGGTCACTCCTGGTTCTGATTTCTCCAGCTCAGCCCTGGCTGCAGGCGCTGCTGCGCCAACCTGGGACAGAGAAAGAGAAATCGCGGGGGAACCAAGGGGAAGGAGCTGGGGGACACGGCAGGCACGGCCTCAGAACTGGGAACTGCAACAGGAACTGCAACAGGAACTGCAACAGGAACTGCAACAGGAACTGCACCGGGAAATGCACCGGGAAATGCAACAGGAACTGCACCGGGAAATGCAACAGGAACTGCACCGGGAAATGTACCAGGAACTGCAACACAGCCTGCACCAGGAACTGAACCAGGAACTGCACAGGAATTGCACCAGAACCTGCGCAGGAACCTGCATCGGGAACTGCACCAGGAACTACACAGGAACTGCAACAAGAACCTGCATCATTCCTGCCCCTGGAACTGCACCAGGAACTGCACCAGGAACTGCACCAGGAACCTGCACAGGAACCTGCCCCATTCCTGCCTCCTGCACCAGTCCTGCCTGAGAACCTGCGCCGTCCCTGTCCCTTGCACCATTTCTGCCCCCTGCACCGTTCCTGCTCAGGAACCCGCACCATTTCTGCTCGGGAACCTGCACCATTCCTGCCTGGGAACCTGCACCAGTCCTGCCCCCTGCACCATTTCTGGTTTAATCCCCATCAATCACCCCCGAAGCCGAGCACAGATCCCTGATTTCACAACCCCCTGTGCAGCCGGGTTGGGTCCTTGGCGCTTTCGCTGTGGAAGCCCAAAGAGTTTTCCCAAAATCCCTGCGTGGAGCTGTGAAATTATCACTCTGGGATGGGTTAGAGAGCAGGGAAAGGAGCTGCAAACCTTCCCTCAATGATGGGAGATGGAGCAGGGAATGGGGAATTGCGAGCAGCGCACGGTGCCCTCCCAACACCCTCCCTCAGCTCCGCATCCTGCACCCCTCAGGCACGGAGAGCTCGCAGCCTGCACACCCTACCCACGATTTTTCAATCCCAAAGCCAACCCTGCACTCACTCCGGGGCTCCCGGGGCCCGTCCACGGTCACTTTGATGGCTCGGTGGTAGGTGGCCACTTGGGTGGGGTTGGTGAACACGGTGATGGTCAGGGTGAAGCTTTTCCCTAGGGAGGGAAAAAATTAAAAAATAAACACGACAGAAGTGAGGATCCCACACGGAGCTGTTGTGGGAGAGAGAAGCTGCAGCCGGAACGGGCTCGGCCACGAATCCCCGCACACATCATTGCCCCGACACAAAGGAACAGCCCCGGAGCCGGGAGCTCCCCGCGTGGAAAAGTCACTCGGGACCTCCCCGCATGGAAAAGTCACTCGTGCCCTTCCCTGGCCTGACCCCTCCGCCCCCAGCAGCTCCCGGGGCTTCTCCCGCTCGGACTCTTCCCCTTTTCCCGAGGAAACGCAGCCCTGGAGCAGCGCTGGGAGCGGGATCTCCCCTGGGGGGATGCAGGATTCCCATGGAAATGCGGGATCCCTGTGGGGGTTCGGGATCCCTGGGGGAATTTGGGATCCCTGTGGAAATGGGGGATCCCTCTGAGGATGCGGGATCCCTGTGGGGATGGGGGATCCCTGTGGGGATGGGGGATCCCCATGGAAATGCGGGATCCCTGGGGGGGTTCGGGATCCCTGATGGGAATTTGGGATCCCTGTGGGGATGGGGGATCCCTGGGACAATGCAGGATCCCCATGGGATGCTCCCTCGGGATCCAGGGCCTGCTCCCTGTGGTTGTTCCCACTCGGATGTTCCCCTGCTCGGCCAAACCCTGGGAACTGCGAAACGGGAACTGAGCCCGTCCAGCTTTGGCCACCAGACACGGACTGTCCCCGCTCCAGCCCTGCCCGAGAGCAGCAATCTGCTCCGGGAAAGGCTTTGGGTACCCCCAGGCAGGGTAAGAAGCACCAAGTCACCTTTCATGCAAAGAAAAACAAAAAAAGCTCTTGGGAGCCAAATTTTGGAGGCAGAGCCCCCCTTGTCCCAGCAGAACCAGCCTGAAAATTCCTTTATCATCACTGGGGGTCTTACCTGCCCTGACCCCAAATCCTTCACCCCCCCCAGCCCGGGCTGGCTGGGGCTCGATACCGGCCCACGGGAGGATCTGGGGGAACAGAAACCCCCGCAAGGAGAGCCTGGGGTTCCCAAAAATTCAGGAAACCCTGGGAGCTGCGCTGACCGCGATCCCTGCGGGGTTTCAGAGGTGTCAGAGGCTCCAGTGCTCCGAGCCCAGCAGGGTTTCAGGTATGAACCTCTGCGCGATGCATTTCTGCTCCTGCAGCCTCGATTCCTCAATAAAAGCAGTGGAATCACCTCCTCTCCCTTTTCCCCTGCAGCAATCGGGGTTTCAGAGCCCGGGCTCACACCTGAGAATACCCACAGCACAACAAAACGGGATTTATCCAGCTAGGAGCAAAAATAGGAATAAACCCGGAGTGAAAAATGAAATTATCCCTCCCAGAGAACATCCCGGAGTGGTCCCAGGTGGGAGAATTCCTCAGAGGACAGAACGCGGGTCCTAAAGCACCAACCGCACCTCAAACAGCGCTGAGCGAGGCGCAAACCTTGCGCTCCTTTTCTGCTCATTTGGGAGGGTGAAAAAAATATAATTATTTCATTTCTGAATCCCCGAGGATGCAACTCCTGCTGCCAACCTTGCAGGGACGGGACGAGCCCGCAGAGAGCCACGGAAAAAACAACCAGGAGCGAGGGTTTGAGGGGGAAAAAAACCTTCACAGAGCGGGGCTGAGGAGGAGGATTCCTCATTCCCTAAATTATTCTGGGAATTCGCAGGAGGAGAGGGAAGGGCTCGCAGGCAGCAAAATGAGGCTGTGAGCAGAACTCAGAGCTGTGCCCCTCTTTACACTGCGTTAATACCGATTTATTTATTTATTATTATTATTATTATTATTATTATTATTCTAATCTTTGATTTTGTATTCTCCACGTGAACGCCGTCCCCGGCTGCAGACACAAACCCAGGCCGGCTGTGCCTCTCTCAGCTTCGCTGCCCTGAACCGAAAATGATGATTCTGCCCCAGCATCATTTTTAGTCATTTCCCGCCTTCTCAGGAAGCCGGGCTGGGGTTTCTCATCGCCACCGGGGCGGGTTTGGGAGCCCCAGGGATGCTCCGGGGGGAAAATTCCARCCGGGAGAACAAGCGGGGTGCAGCAGGGATTAACTTCATTTTATACAAATAAATCCTATACTCAACCTGAGTTTAAAAAAAAAAAAAAACCTGATTTTTTTTTTTTTAATCTTTGTCTTGCACAAAGATATGCGAATTTATTTTTTGTACGGGGAGTTAGGGGAATAATCCTTGAGGCTTTAGGACTAAAAAAAATCCCGAATTTGGCTTCTCCGGGCTCCGTGTTTACGGATCCACACGTCCTCACTTCGGATTTACACAAACATTTGTACACGCGCAGGGAAATATTCCACAGCCGCTCCAGATTTCTGCCAGAATAAATGAAAGCAGCACCGGGCTGCGGCCAAACGAGGCAGAGCGAGCGCGACACCCGGAATAAAAATTCAATTTTTTTCCCAGCAAATCACTCTGAGAGTGCCGGGAAAGCAGCGCCAGACACGGTGGGGTTGTGACAAAACCTCACCCCGCACGAAGATGTATTTTAAAAAGAGAAATTAAAATAATTAGCGCCCGTTAGAGGCAGCAGAGGACGCTGAGGAGGGAGGATTCTGCCCGGGGAAGGAATTTATTCACCAAGGGCTCCCCGAGACCAAACTTCTGCTCATTCCGAGCTCGAGAGTGCAGAGGAAGAGAGTTAATAATGAATTCAAGAGTCACGCTGAGACTGGGTTGCACTCGGTTTGGAAATTTGTGAGAGGATGAAGGGAAAAAAAAAAAGGGATAAAAAAAAGCCCAAGCAGAAAGAAAAGCGCCTAAGAGAATAATTGATTACAGAAATGAAAGCTTAATTCATAAAAGAAAAACATTTTCCATCCATCAACCTGCAACCAGTTAAGTGGAGAGTTTTAAAGAAACTGCAACATGGAGAAGGAGCCAACAGGAAAAAGGAAATGTATGAAAGAATGTAAACTATTCAAGTTTCATAAAGAGGAACAAGTAAACAGTTATTACATGCAAATAATTCCTAACATCACTGCTTTTAATTAATGCGGAGAAGTCAAAATATATCTGACACTGCGTGTACACATCTGAAAGCTTTGAGAAAACGCTGCCATATGGCCATGAAAATATCGAGTTCTTATTTGGGCTCCAGTGCAGAATTAAGTGCTTCGATCTGCAGCCCTGCACTGGTGATGAAATGCTGAAATTCTATTTATACCCTCGCAAACTCAGGTACGGGCAGGGCTCCGCGCTGAACATTTCCAGGGGATTTATTTCCCTCGCCGTCCCTGCTTTTCCCTGTCACCAGCGCAGGGAAAAAGAGCAAAAAAAATTAAAAAATCGGCCCCGAGCAGAGCCCGCAGCTCCCTGGCCGTGCCAGCCCTGCAGGCCCAGCTCTGCCTCAGCATTATCGCACTTTAAACTCTCGATTTTCGCTCTTTAAAGTCGAGCTGCCAGGTGGGGTTTGCTCAGCCGCCGCCTCTGCGTGCTGGGAAAAATCGGGGAAGATTCGGGCTGGGGTCGCCTTGTTTGTGTTTACATGGATTTATAGATATTTAGATAGATTTATAGATATTTAGATAGATTTATAGATATTTAGATAGATTTGAGTCTGTGTTTTAATTTTTTTTTTTAATTCCCGACAGCTCGGTAGAGGAGAAGCCCTGGGAGGAGCGAGGCAGAGCTGCCGGCGGGGCCGGGGCTGCTCCCGCATCGTTCCCGCATCATTCCCGCATCCTTCTCATCCCTCCTGCATCCCTCCCATCCCTCGGGTACCGCTCTGGGGCTGGGGAGCTTCTCCCGGCAACGAAACCACGGTTGAAATAAAATATAGCATAGAATAAAATGAAATTAAATGTTTTTTTTTAAAGCCCAACAAAATAAAATTTCAAATAAAAATGATAAAAGAAATAATAACAAAAAAAAAAAAAAGAAAAAAGAGAGAAATTTTTTTCTTTCATTTGTTTTGTTTTGTTTTTTTTCCCCACCTCTAAAAAAACAAATAAAAAGGCCAACCATTTCCTGGCCGGTACCTACCCCTGCCGCTTCTCCCAACAAATCTGAGGTCGTTAAATCTCGCTACTTGGTTTTTCATCACGGCAGAGGCGTTGCGCAGCTCCGCCGAGTAATTCTCGTCGTTCCCCGCCATGACCGTGACCACGGTGCCATCGGGGACATCTCCGAGCGCCACGACCTAGGGCAGGGCCAGAGCATTTCAGGCTAAAATTCATCTTCACCCAAAGCTGCGCTTCCCCCCAAAACCCGCGCAAAAAACCCCAAAGCAAAACCAAAAGCAACCCCAGCAAGGCGGAGAAAATCGGAGGGGGAAGGGGAAAACGGGCTCCAAAAGGGTTAAAAGCAGACGAGGGGTCCGCGGGGAGGGGGTTTGGGTGGGGTTGGGGGGGTCAGGCCACTCCCGGCCCCATCGGGGCAGTTCCGTGCGTTTATTTTGTTGGGTTGGGGATGGAAGGAAAGCGCGGCCAGGAGCGGGGGAGAACCCCCAGAACTGCCGGGGAGCAGCACCCGGAGCCGGGGAAATTCGGTTTGGAGCCCCCCTGACCCCTCGGTGCTGCCGGGAGCCCGGTCCGGCTCCCCCCGGTTCTCCCCGGTCCCGTTCCCCGCGGGGATGCCCGGCCCGGGGATGCCCCGAGGAGCTCAGCCCGGCACCGGGGCTTCAGCTCCTCGCTGGATTTTTGGCAGATTAGATCTCCCTTTCTGCCTCGCTCTCCTTCTCCCAGGAACGTAATTAACCTCCATCTCATTAAACTTCAAAGTTGCCTAAGAGCTCCTAACTGTACGGAATATCTAAGATGCCGTGACCGCGGGGCAATGCGGAGACTTGATTAAAAATAATAAACCGGGCTATTTGATTAAAAATAATAACCCGCGCTCCCTCGGCGCTGATGTCAGGAGCGATTTAAAGCGAAACGGGGCGGAGGGGAAAGGACGAGCGGCTCCCGGTACTCGGTCCCCGCCAGCCGTCGGGGCCCGGGGCTTACCTTGAAGGCGACGGGCAGCGTCTTGTTGCACCTCCAGTGCGACGGCAGCACCGAGCACAAGAAGTTGGGGCTGTCGGTTCGCACCAGCTCGCCGGCGTGATCGGCCAAGACATCCACGACGGAGCGAACCTCGGGCCGAGCGCGGGCGCCCGGCGCGGGGGCCCCCAGTGCCCCGCTGTTCTCGCCCATCTTACCGCAGGGGAACGCCGTGGACGGGGGAGTGAAGCGCCTGCTGGTGCTCGGGTCTACGGGAATACGCATCACAACGGCGGGGGAAGCGGAGCCGGGCGGGACGGGCGGGTACCCGGCGGGGCTGGGCGGGTGGCGGCGGGAGCGGCCGAGCCCCGCGCTGCCTCGCTCCGTGCCGGCGGAGCTCCGTGCTCGGCGGGGCGGCGAGCAGGGACCGGCGGAGCGCGGGGATCGCGTCCCGCGCGGCTGCGGGGCTCGGTACAGATGGGTGCGCTGCGCTCCGTGCCGAGTCGCGGTGTCGCTGCCGGTGCCGGCTCCCCGTGCCGAGCCCGAGCCCCGCTGCCGGCCCCGCCGCACCGCCCGGTACCGTATTTACAGCCGGCCCCGGGGGGAGCGCGGCGGCCGTGACGGACGGGCCGCTCCGCCAATGGGAGCCGCGCAGGGGGGCTGGCCCCGCCCAGCAGCGCGCGCCCGCGGCCAGGGGGGCGTGGTTATGCTGAAACGCTCATGGTTAATTCATGAGTGGGTGTGGTCTCGGTGAAAGGGGCGTGGTCTAGGCAGGACACGCCCCCGGCGCACGTCGGGGCTCCGGTGGTTTTTGGCCGCCGCCGCCGCCGCCGCCGGGGAGGTTTTGGGGTGCGGTGGGGCCGCTTTGGGGCCGCAGCCGCCGCCGCCGCCGTCCGGAGCGGCTGCGGATCCAGCCCGGCCCCCGCAACGGCCGCTCCCCGCCCCGCGCCTCCCCGCGGTAACGGGACCGTGGCGGGGCGGCGGCCGCGGGACCCCCGGCACTGCCCCCCCGACGGGGGATTCGCATCTCGGCCTGCGCTCAAAACCGTGGCTCCCAAACCTCTTCCTCCTCCTGCTGCCCTCCCCAAAATCCTGACCCGCCTCATGGCCGGCGCTCTCGGGGCTCCCGCAGCCCCCGGTGCTCCCGGCGGCTCCCCCGGGGCTGCGGCTGCGGGCGGGGCCGGCGGCTCCGGCCGGGATCCGTTGGCGACAAAATTCGTGGCGAGGCCACCGGGAATAAACACAACGGAGGCGGCGGCTCCCGGCGCTCCGCGGCTGCCCCGAGGGACAGAACCGGGACAGAACCGGGACAGAACCGGGACAGAACCGGAGAGAACCGGGGCACAGGAGAAGGTCGCTGTGCCCGCTGATCCCCGGCCGTTTCCCTGTGCCCGCCTCGGGCCCACGGCGTTCCCAGCCCGGTGCCGTCCATCCGAGAGGACCCGGCCGAGCCGCGGCGTTCCCGGCTCCGCGCTGCCCGGTGTGAAACGCGAATTTCCTTAAAACAACCCAAAATCGAGGCCAACACCAGAAAATCCCGCTTTCCCGGGCTCGCCTCACTCGATACTGAGCCATTTCCCTCCGCGGTGCCTCGGGGGGCGAGCCCGGGCCGGGCTCTGCCAGCCCCAGAAACCCCCGGTGCTCCTCCAGAAATGAGCAACAACAACAATAAATATTTTATTTGATTTATTTTATTTTTAACGAGGAGTGGCTCCCGCCCCGCAGCTCCCGTTAAACCGGGATGGGGGCCGGGCCCGCCGGGAGCACCGAGCGGCCACCGGGAGCAGCCCCGCGGCTCGGGCCGGCCCCGCCGCTACCGGAGCTCCAGTTCTGCCCTTTTTAGGTGAAAGCGGCCGCCGGTTCACTTCTGATTTTCGCCTCCAATTCGCCGGCGGGGGGAACCCGCACCAAGCCCGGGGCGGGGGCCGGGGTTTGCCGGGGGGTCGGGCACGGCCCGTCCCGGTGCTCCCCGGTAGTCGGGGGGGCACGGAGGGGTGAGCGGGGGGCACTCGGTGCACACGGAGCGAGGCTGCAGTTCCGCCGTGCGGCCGCTGGTTGGCACCGGGACTCCGGTGACGGGACACCGGGATGGGATTGGGATAATGGGATTGGGATAATTGGGATGGGATGGGATGGGATGGGATTTTGGGATGGGATTTTGGGATGGGATTTTGGGATGGGATTTTGGCATACCGGGATGGGATAACGGGATGGGATAACGGGATGGGATACCGGGATGGGATACCGGGATGGGATAACGGGATGGGAAGGGATGGGATGCGATGCGATGGGATTTTGGGATTTTGGGATGGGGGCGATGCTGACACCCCCGGGATGCCGACAGCCCCGCACCATCCCGCCCTCTCTCCCTCCCGGTGCTTCTCTCGCCCCTTCCCGTTGCTGAACCCACCCCGGGGCTACCCCGCCTCTGTCCCCACGCCGTGCTGGCGGTGTCACCTGTCAGGGGTCCCCCTGGGAGCCCCGCTCGCCCTTTGGGGTGATTTGGGGCAGGACCGAGGGGTCTCCCTGCAGCAGGACCGGCCTGCAGTGCCCGTGTCCCAGCCCCGCGTTTCTCTGATCCCTTTTTACACCGGGAGCAGCCTGTTGGAACGGGAACGTTGGAACGGGAGCTGGAAGCATCCTCTGGATTCCTCAGGTGCCTCCTGAGCCGCTCCCAGCTGTGCTGGGCACCACGTCCTGCTCCTTTCCCAAAATCCACCCTCGGGGTGACGGGGTGCAGCCTCACCCCACACCCCACACCCCACAGCAGGGCCCTGCACTCTCAGCAATGTCAAACCACGGAGCTGTGACAAACCAGGCTCCCCAAAAAAACCCAGAAGAGTCTGGAGACCTCCCGAGCTGCGAACCAACCCCGTGGCTGCCACGCAAAACCACCGCAGAGCCGTGCCCAAGGGAGAAGGAATTTTCCTTCCCGTTTGAATCCTGCTTTTCCAACTCGGAGCCTCCGCAAACCAGGAGATGTCGACACGTGGGGATTTTCCCTGGGCTCCCTCCCCGCTCTCCCGAGGAGGTTAATAGAATATCAGCCCCAGGATTTGCACGGGCCTCTTTACAAACGCTCCAAAGCTACTGTTCGCATCGCGGGGAGGTCAGCAGCTCTCTAAATCATTCCTCGCTGGGATGACTTCCCTTACAGGCTCCTCTGTAGTTTTTTAATTCGTTTGAGCTGCTCTTTTAGCAGCGGAGCCGCTCGTTCGGAGAGCGGGGGCTCATAGGAAGCTTTCTATTAAAAATTCATCGCAAACTCTCAGGAGCTCGGCGCTCAGTAGGGCCGGCCGAGTGTCTGGATCTGGTTTGGAGCTCAGGGAAGGGGATCTGAGAGCAGCACGCAGGGAGGGAGCGTGCGATTCATTCATCAATCAAGCAGCAGATGCCGGGGCCCATGGGGTGCAGGCGGTGACAATTTTTAACCCCTGAGTGTCACCGCTGGAACGGGACCTGCCGGGACAGAGGCTCCTGCGGGAGGAAACTGCGGGGCTCAGGGGGATGAATGAGGGGAAACAGGGGAGGAAAAGACAGCGGTTCCCCCTGACATAAATCAGGGCAATCTCGCCTCGGGCAGGGAGCAGCTGCCAGAGCGGCCCCAGGACGGCTCCAGGGTGCTGCCCCGGGCTCTGCTGTGCCCTGGGCTCGGGGATCCCGCAGTGGGAGCGGCCCCAGTCCCAGCGCTGCTCTTTGAGGTCGCATCCGGAGCCAGGACATCCATCCTGAGCCAGGACATCCATCCTGAGCGCCGGGAGCCGCAGCTGCCCCGTCCCAGCTCTCGCTCCTGCGAGACTCCAGCCCGAGTTTCAGATGCTGGCGTGGAGTGCTGTGAGCAGGGAAAATCAGAAAAAAATTGAGATTCCCACCTGGCTGCCGCAGGGCAGGTTTCATCCAGCAGCATCTGAATGACTCCAAAAGGCTGCGCTGGAGGAATCGCCACCAGTGACACCCCTGACCCCTCCCCTGTGCTCCCACCTGAGACCTGTGGGGTTTGTTAGCAGCCCTCATTTCCAGCAGCATCCCCAGCGCACACCTGAACCACGCCGGGGGGATCCAGGAGCAATCCCGCTGCTTTTGGGGGATTTATCACCTCCCGAGGAGGGATCCTGTGCCTTTGGGACATTTGTCACCTCCCGAGGAGGGATCCTGTGCCTTTGGGGGGTTTGTCACCTCCCGAGGAGGGATCCGCTGTTCCTGGGGATTTCTCACCTCCCCAGAAAGGATCCTGTGCCTTTGTGGGGTTTTTCACCCCCCGAGGAAGGATCCTGTGCCTTTGGGGGGTTTGTCACCTCCCGAGGAGGGATCCGCTGTCCCTGGGGATTTGTCACCTCCCCAGAAAGGATCCTGTGCCTTTGGAGGATTTGTCACCTCCCGAGGAAGGACCCTGTGCCCTTGGAGGATTTGTCACATCCCGAGAAGGGACCCTGTGCCTTTGTGGGGTTTGTCACCTCCCGAGCATCCCCGGGACCCCCGGGTGTGACCCAGCCGGGGCCAGCGCAGCGCGCAGGGATCAGACGCGCTTTTCAAAAGCTGCGAAGCCGAGTCGGGAGCACGAGTGCGATTGACGTGAGCACTGCGGTTGTGAAGTCACGAAAGTGCCATTCTTCATTGTCCGGGCCGCGATCCCGGCCGGGCCGGCAGGAGCAGCACGCTCGGGGCTCACATCCTCTGTGCTATTGATAGCACGGCCGCGCTTTTGGAGCGTGGGTCCCATCTGCCACTTCCACTCCTTCTTAAAAGATCCCTAATGACTGTCAGATCCTCTTAGTTCTTAATTAATTTCAGAGTTGGGCTGCAAATAGGAAACAAGGCAGCTTTTGCCCTTACGCATATGAATATTACTGTTCCATTTAATGTGGTTGTGGGTGGAATGCTGTTATTCATTCCTGCCTGCAATAAAAGCCACATGTTTTTAAAACTTTGCACTTGAAAAAAACTTTTAGGAAAGGAATCAAGTATGTTTTGTATGCATGGCATGAGATAAAAACTGGTCATAAATATTCAAAGAACAGTTCGAGCTTTATGCTCGGTTTAAACAAGTGAACAGAGGAGTCCGAGGGCTGGGGCGAGCGCAGAACCAAAGCCCAAAAACTCCTTCAAGAATGTGCTTATGCAGAGAAAAGGAGCCATTCATGCAAAGGTTATGGAGCACCTAAGGACACCCCATCTCCTCCAAAAATGCCCAAAGGTGCGCAGCACAACTGGAAACGCGGGGTTTTGTTCGGAGCTGCTCGGGTTCATGGGAGTTTCTCCCTCTCGGGGCGTTTTTTGGAGGAGTTTTAGGGAGGGGTGACGCTGCCTCTGCCAGGTCCTGCAGGGAATGCGGCACCTCCAGCCTGTCCATCCCCATTTCACCAACTCCTGGGAGCCCTGGAGAGGCTTCCCCTGGAGCCCAGCCCGGCCAAACCCAGCCCGGAGGGGACACGGTGCCAGCTCCTGTCGCACGGCACAGCCACCAGACCCTCCGAACCCAAAACGCGACAGGGGGAGAAATTAAAAAAAATTCCAAAGGAAAGAGAAAGGGGAAACGTCTGGATGGCGAAAAGGGGAACCGAGAGGCACATGACGGCGAGAAAAGCGCAACGGGCACAGCAAAACAAGGTTTGAGTTGTGATTGCAGCCAGAGGAGCTGGAGCAGCTCTGTCACGGAAAGGCTCCCGGGCAGAGCTCCAGGGCGCAGGGAAATCCTCCCGCACGTGCTGAGCGCAGCGCTGCAGCCGCAGCAAAAGCTGCACCGAGTTCTGCCTGCCCTTGGACACGTCTGGTGTTTGGGGAAAGCTGGTCCGTCCTGGTGGGGTGGGAAATGCAGCCCGGAAAATCCAGCCCGTGTCCCTGCTGCCCCGGAGCGTTTCTGGGTGCTGCTCCCACAGCCTGGGATGGTTCTGGGGGTGGAATTGTGTGAGTGGGGATCCTGCAGCATCCTTGGGAAGGGTCAGATCCCCCACGGGCAGTGCCAGGGCTGTGCCTGAGCCCCTCGGGGTGAGGCTCTGCTGTGGAAAGTTCCCTTTGGGGAAGTCGAAGGTGAGGAGAGAAAGTGTCCCTTGGGGAACACGATCCCACAGGCTCAGCCCCATCCCTGCCACGGGCAAATCTCGGCTCCCGAGGCCTCCCCCGGGCTCTGTCCCTCTCTGTCCCTCTCTGTGGGGACAGGACAGGGTGCTCCCCCCCCTCCAGAGGCTGTGGCAGCTGCTGGTGTCAGACAGGGAACTCCAATTTCCCTTTTGCCTCGGGTCTCACCGAGGTCACGTCTCAGCAGAAGCAGCTTCACAGGCCGGCCAAACGCTCCCCAGTTCTGCTGAACTCCTCTGTGGGACACCAGAGCGGCCACAGGAGCCCAGCCCGGGCACCCTGAGGGCACCTCCTGGTCCCAGACACCGCAGCTGTGCAGGGCCCTGCAGCCAGGGGACAACGGGGCTGAACTTCCCGAGCCCTCCTGAAACATCCCCCGGCTGCAGCTGGAGAGATTCCCCTGCCCCAAACCTCAGCCTGCAGCTGCCACACCGTTTTTGCCAGGTTAATCTGCTTTTTGGCCATTATTCACCACGCTGACTCTCAGGACAACCCTGGGATGTGATTTCTGCTCTGACTCCGGGTTTTGCTGCTTTTGCTCCTCCCTTAGATTGTTTTCTCCTGTACAAACATTTCTTTCACATCCACCTTTCCAAGAAGACTCCCCTGGATGTGACTGTGCCCAATAAACCTGGAGGTTGCAGAACAGCTCCCAAAAATCCTCTGGGAGGGCTCAGTCTGCGAATCCAGCCGGCATTTACCCATCCCCTTAGGCCCAGACAAATCCCCAATTTGGGGGAATTAGTCACAGGCTAAAAACGAGGCAGGAGGTGCCTTTCTGGTTTCTGGCTATGAACTGAGACAGCTTCAGCTCGCTGTTATTTATTTAGGGCTGCTCTTAAGTCACAGTTTGCTCCTCATGCACCAGCTTGGAAAGGGAACTCGTCCCCAGCGCTCAGCAGTGTGAGCTCATCTGGGCTTTTGCAGAAGTTTCTTATAAAAGTTCCTACGCAAGCAGGAGGTGCCTGGGTCAGCTGGCTGCCACCACGGGAGGCTCCTGGGCCAGCCCAGACACGGCCTGGGAAGTCACAGAGGCTCTGGAGCGCTTTGGGGCTGGCCATGGGAAATGGAGAACTCGCCCAGACGGAGCGGGAGCGGCACCGGGTCTCCCACGGGCACAGGAAGGGTTTGGGCTGGGAAATACAAATTCAGAGAGCCCTGGGATGGGGAATACAAATTCAGCGAGTCCTGAGTTGGGAAACATAAATTCAGTGAGCCCTGGGATGGGGAATACAAATTTAGTGAGCTCTGGGCTGGGGAATCACAAATTCAGTGATCCCTGGGATGGGAAACACAAATTCAGTGATCCCTGGGATGAGAACACAAATTCAGCAGACTCTGAGCTGGGAAACACAAATTCAGTGAACCCTGAGCTGGGGAACATAAATTCAGTGAGCCCTGGGATGGGGAACACAAATTCAGAGTCCCCTGGGATGGGAAACACAAATTCAGTGAGTCCCGAGCCCCCCGAGCCCCCCTGCCCCTGCCCACCCTCCGAACTGGCCGATTGCAAAGTGGGGTTTGTTTGGTTTTTCCCCCCAGGCTGGCTCTGGCAGGGCAGGGGAGATCGCGGAATTGTGGAAAGGTTTGGGTTGGAACGGCCTCAAACCCCCCCAGTGCCACCCCTGGGGACACCTCCCACTGTCACAGGTGTCCCCTCACCTCCTCCAGGATCAGATCAGGGCTGGGCCCCTCCCAGCCTGCTGAGTTTTCCAAATTCTATGTAAAAAAATATATAAAATTGATGGCATCCTCATTTTCCAAACCGACCCCGGGCTAATAAAAAGAAATCTGCTCAATTGCAGCGTTCAGGGGAATTGGGCACAAAAATCCCCAGGAAAACGGAGCGGCCGGAGGGAGCTGCAGACCCAGGGCTGGGCTGGGAGTCACATCCCATTTAACTTTGGCTCCCTGGCTGGGAATTTCCTTTCCCTGAGAAGGGAACAGAGCTCAGCCTTTCCCAAACCCGCTCAGGATTTAATTCCTGATCCCGAAATCACCGCGCTCACTCCCTGAATTTTCTCCACGCTCCCGGTTTAAGGGGGAGCAGCGCAGCCCTGGCTGGCATTTCATCCCTGCCAGGCTGGGAAAAAACAAATTCCCTGAATTTCCAGGGATGCAGATCCCCAATCCCAGCTCCAGCATCCTCCCTGGCAGGAAGGGAGCGACATTCCCTTCAACATTTGAAGGATTTGAAGCGGGGAATATTTGGGAGTTCGGGGTTGAGCGGAGCTTCCTTCGCGGTTCTTTTTGGGGTTTTGTTTTGTTTTGGTTTGGTTTTTGTTTTTTTGCTTTTCTTTCTTTTTTTTCTTTCTGCTCCCGGGAAGAACCCGCGGAGATTCCAGAGCCGCTCCCGAGGTTTTCCTGCAGGGAAAACTCCTCCAGCTGTGTGACAACAGCTGGATGGAGCCGGAGGATGCTGCACCCGGACCAGGCTCATTAGCAAATTAATTATCCTTTAATGAGCAGCCCGGGCCGTGGTCGGGGGTTGTCACAGCCTCTGTCCTTCTGTCTGTCCCCTGGGCTGTCCCTGCCGGGTTTTGAGGTTTTTGAGGAGTTATTTTACCAAAAACAGCCCAAGTGACATCCCAGGGCAGCGGCCATGGACACCGCCAGGGACCGGGACCGTGCGGGGGAAAAGCAGCCCTGGAGCCCGAAATGCCGGGAGAAAAGAGCCTGGGGAGGGGATTCCTCCTGGCGGGGACACGAATCCCTGGGATTGAGTTCTGTGGGATGTGAATCCTTCAGGGATGTGAATAATTTTGGGATGTGAATCCCTTTGGGATGTGAATCCTTTTTGGGTGTGAATCCTTCAGGGATGTTAATCCTTCAGGGGTGTGAATAATTTTA
>PYHW01009782.1:942883-953963 GCA_013186435.1 Turdus rufiventris | reverse complement strand
GTTTGGGGGTTGGTTTGGGGCTGATTTGGGGCTGGTTTGGGGTTGGTTTGGGGCTGGTTTGGGGCTGATTTGGGGTTGGTTTGATTTTCTCATTTCACGGTGCTGGAACCCCTCGGGTGCAGCCCCAGAACCCCAAAATTCAGGTGGAGCTGTTCGGACCGGCCTAGAGGGAGAGAGTGAGGAACAAACCCCAAATCAGCAGCGGTTTCACTGGAAAAAAAAAATAACAAAAGCAGAAAACATCGCGTAATAGGGAAAAAAACCCAGACAAAACTCAGCGAAATTGAGGCTTTGGTGGTTTCCCAAAACAAGAGGCAGCACCAGCCGGTGTCTATGGGGCACCCAGGGCTCATCCCCACCCCTGGGAGCAGCAGGGACCGGGATCCCACACGATTGGAGCTTCCCGAACCTTCCAAACCCAATCCCCAGCTCCTGGGTGGCTCCATCCGAGGGTTTTTTTTCCCCAGGAACCTCAAACGTTTCCTCCGAACTTTTCATTAGGAATTATTTATTAAACAGCCAGCAAAGCTGCCGAGGTAGCCAGGGCTTTGTGGAGGGCTCTGCCGGGGGTTCTCGTGCCAGTTAAAATTCAATATTCGGTGTCTGAAAAAGCTCCGAGCAGGGGAAGGCAGCCGGGGATGCTGCTGGGAATTGTTTGCATCCCGTTTTTCCAGCTTTTTATCCCTGGCAGAGGTGCCCAGAGAAGCTGTGGCTGCCCCTGGATGTGTCCAAGGCCGGACTGGAGGGGTTTGGAGCAATCCGGGACAGTGCGAGCTGTCCTGGGTGGGTTGGGATGAGTTTTAAGGGATTTTCCCACTCAAACCATGCCGCGATTTGGATGAGTGAAGCGCAGATTGCTGCTCGGTTCGTTCCCTTGTTCTCATATCTGGGTGTGCTCGGGGATCTGCGAGGAAGGAAGGGAATAAATTTGGGTGTGGAACCCAAACCAAGCTCAAACCTCTCCCTAAATCCTCCCAAACCCCCCCAAAAAAAAACCTCAAACAAAAATCCCGATTTATAGGAACCCAGCAGGAAAAACCACAGCGCCATCATTTTATAATTTCGCGTTGCTCAGCGGGCTCGGAGCTGTCCCCAAGAGTGAGTGATTGTCCCCAAAGCCGGCTGCGGTGGCCGGGGAAGGGATGGGGAGCTCGCAGGGCTGTTCCCTGCCCGGATGGGCTGCATGAAACCCCTAATGGCTCCGGTGCCACCATAATTTCCCCTCCTCGGAGCTAGGATTTGGCCGCTCTGCCCCCGAGGATGGGGATGAGGATTTCCCAGCCGGTCCCGGGGGTTGGTGCAGCCCGGGAATGGAGCAGGGTTTGGGGACAGCGCTCAGCAGCATGAGGTAGCCACGGTGTCACCCACAGCCAGGGGAAACTGAGGCACGGGGTCACCCCCCCAAAGCGGGCTGAACACGGGAAAACACAAAATAAAATATGGGAAAACGGACCAAAAATGGGGAAACACAAAATAAATGGGAAAATGCACCAAAAAATGGGAAAACACACCAAAAATGGGAAAACGCACCAAAAATGGGGAAAGCGGGGCTGCTCTTGAGGAAGAACAATCCTTTTAACAGCCCAAAAGCACAGGTGAGGCAGGGAAAGGCCCTTCAGAGCCGGCAAATATAATTCTGGAATCACAAATTCTGGAATCCCAATTTCTGGAATCCCAGATTCTGGAATTATCCCAAATTCTGGAATTATCCCAAATTCTGGTATCTCGAATTCTGGAATTATCCCGAATTCTGGAATCCTGAATTCTGGAATCCCGAATTCTGGAATTATCCCAAATTCTGGAATTCCGAATTCTGGAATTATCCCAAATTCTGGTATCCCAAATTCTGGAATTATCCCACATTCTGGAATCCCGAATTCTGGAATCCCAAATTCTGGAATCCCAAATTCTGGAATCCTACATTCTGCAATCCCAAATTCTGGAATCCTGAATTCTGGAACCCCAAATTCTGGAATCATCCCAAATTCTGCAATCCCAATTTCTGCAATCCCAATTTCTGGAATCCCGAATTCTGGAACCCCAAATTCTGGAATTATCCAAAATTCTGCAATCCCGAATTCTGGAATCCCGAATTCTGGAATCCTGAAATTCTGGAATTATCCAAAATTCTGCAATCCCAAATTCTGCAATCCCAAATTCTGGAATTATCCCAAATTCTGGAATTATCCCAAATCCTGCAATCCCACCCCAGGCGCTGCAGGAGCCGTCCCCACGGAGCTGCCTCGCTGGTTTTTCCTTTAACCCAGCCCCATCCCTCCTCTGCACCGAGCTGTTTCTCCTAAAATCCCGCATGACATCGAGACTCTTTGAAAGCGTCTGCAGGGGAGGCCTGGCTGCGGTTTCAGGGCATTTTCTGTTTAACTCGCATTAAAGTGTAGCAGAGTTACAAGTGCATTAGCGGTGCTGCTCCCAAATTGCTGCTGTAACCTCTGCCCCCGGCCAATCCATCTTGCTGACACCCATTAAAATGAGCTCATGGTGCCGTTTTTATGGCCGGATTAAGTGGGGGATCTGCAGCCCCGCGCGGTTGGGCGAGGGCGTCGCGCTGCTAATGATTCCTTTATTGATCTTTAATGATTTCCTACATTAGCACAGAGCAGCATTAGCCCCGGCAGTGATTCACCTTCCTCCTTTGTGCCAGGCAGAGGGGAAAATTCAATCCCAAGCCCCTGATTTCCTGCTGGGCACCGGGATTGAGCCGGGATGGCCACAAACCCTGCCACCAGCATGGGAAAAGCCCCAGGGTGTCACCGGGATATCACCGAGTTAGGAGGGCATGGGGGATGCTTGGGGTGTCCCAAAGATGCTCCGGGCTGGGTTTTTCCCTGAGTGTCCCAAAATCTCAGCTCCCCGAGGAGCCGGAGCAGCTCGGGGTGATCTCAGCACCCACAAAGTCCTCGAAAAACCTTTGGTGCAACCCCCGGGCCAGAGGAGCCCCCTAAACAAATGAGGCGGCCAAAAAAAGACGAGCGGTGGCTCTAAACAAATAAACAAAGCGAAGCAAGAGCTCGTTTGCATCCCTCAGCCCTCAGCCCGACCACAGAGGATATTCTGGGCTGGCAGCACAGCCCGTGTCTGACACCTGGACTGAAGCCTCGCCCTAAACAGCCCAAAATCCTGCCCAGAATGTGCCCAGGGTGGTTGTCACCCCCATGCCGTGGCACGGAGGGTGCAGCCGATGCTTTAATTGGGTTTGCCAGGCTGGGCTGCTGAGCCCGGGCTGCTCTGGGTGAGGGGATCTCACCGAGACCCCAAAATCAGCATCACCAGGGGCCTCAGCAGTGCTTCAGCTTCCGAGGCACAGGGGAAACAGGAGGGGAAAGGCTCAGCTGTGCTGGGGAGAGCAGCTCTGCTGGCTTCATTTGTTTATTTAATTTATTTTATTTGTCAGGCTGATTTCTTTTCCTCTTTCAGGCTCAGTGTGCAGGGTGGCAGTGAGGCCTCGGGGACAGAAAATGGGTTTTCTCCAGAGCAGAAACAGCGCAAAAGGCAAGAAAATAAACAAACAAACCTCCCAGAAAAGAGCATCCGGGTACGGGGGGAATTGGGCACCGGCAGCAGGGACAGAGCCTCGAAGCCCAAAGGGAGAGCTGGGGGCAGGGGGTGATCCCAGCCCCAGGGGTGCAGCTTCAGCCCCCCAGCCCTCCATCAACCTTTTCCAGACGGGAAACCTCCATGGATGGAAGGAAGAGACTCCAGAGCTCTGTGTCCTCCCAGCTCGAAACCTGGGAGAGGATCTGGGCAGAGCCCCGGGGGCTTTCATCCCATCCCAAAATCCCATCCCATCCCAAAATCCCATCCCATCCCAAAATCCCATCCCATCCCAAAATCCCATCCCATCCCACTGATCCCATCCCATCCCATCCCATCCCATCCCATCCCATCCCATCCCATCCCATCCCATGGGATCCCCATTCCCATCCCATGAGATTTCAATTCCCCGGGATCCCATTCCCACCCCACAAAGATCCCGTTCCCATCCCATAATATCCCATTCCCGTCCCCACCCCGGGCACCCCCGGCCGAGCGCGGGGCTTTGTCTCCCTCTAGTGCGCTCCGGAGCCTCTGCCAGGGCAGGACAGACGGACAGGACACACGGACACAGGGACACACAGACAGGACACACGGACAGGACATTGGACAGGACACACGGACAGGACACACGGACAGACCAGACAGGACACACGGACACAGGGACACACGGACAGCACACTCCGGACAGGACACACGGACAGGACACTCTGGACAGGACACTCCAGACAGGACACTCCAGACAGGACACTCCAGACAGGACACACGGACACACGGACAGGACACACGGACCTGCTGTCCCTGCCGTGTCCTGTCCCCCAAAATCCTGGCACGGGCACGGGCTATCCGTGCCCATACCCAATCCAATATCTATTATTCATCTCTCTGTCCATTATTCATTTATTTGTCTATTATTCATCTATCTGTCTGTTATTTATTTATTTGTCTATTATTCATTTATTTGTCTGTTATCCATCTATCTGTCTGTTATCCATTTATTCGCTGGGAATTTGGAGGCGATCACCGAGCACTATCCTGCTGTAAAAGCATTTTTGAGCCTCTCTGCTGCCAGCACGAACTCGCGTGGTTTAAAACACTTCGATGAGTTATTCCAGGGCTCTGCTGCCCCGCGCGGGTCCGCCAGAATCTGCGGAGATTCCGAGAGTGACACGAACCAACGGGGGCTCGGTAATGAGCTCGGTAATGAGCTCGGTAATGAGGGGTGCGCTGGGGAACGCCCGGGTCTGCGCTCCCGGCTCCCCCCGGCCCCGGTGACACGAGCTGGGGGTGCCTAAAAATAAAAGTGAGAGCCCTGGAGGGGACAGGAGGGGACAGGAGGGACCAGGAGGGGACAGGAATGGCCAGGAGGGGACAGGAAGGGCCAGGAGGGGACAGGAGGGGACAGAAAGGGCCAGGAGGGGACAGGAGGGACCAGGAGGGACCAGGAGGGGACAGGAGGGGACAGGAAGGGACAGGAGGGGACAGGAGGGGCCAGGAGGGACCAGGAAGGGTCAGGAGGGACCAGGAGGGACCAGGAGGGGACAGGAAGGGACAGGAGGGGACAGGAGGGGACAGGAGGGGACAGAAAGGGCCAGGAGGGGACAGGAGGGGACAGGAAGGGCCAGGAGGGGACAGGAGGGACACAGGGTGACATCTCCTGGGAACTGTCATTGTTCAGTGCCACCCCCCTGCCAGGATGGGTCACAGCCCAAAGCTGAGCCCGGTTTGGGGACAGGGAAAGGAGGGACAGGGAAAACGGGGACAGGGGAAGCAGGGACAGGGAAAACAGGGACAGGGGAAGCAGGGACAGGGGAAGCAGGGACAGGGAAAACAGGGACAAGGAAAACAGGGACAGGGGAAGCAGGGACAGGGGAAGCAGGGACAGGCTCTGCTGGTCGTCCCCAAGCCCTGGTGGCCACTGGCTCCTCCCTGGCTGTCCCCAGCCCAAATTCTGTCCCTGTGACACCACCCCGGTGCCACCACGGGGTCACCAGGAGCCCCAACCCACCCCTGGCCAGGACATTCGAGGGGACAGAGCGCTCGGGGACAGCGCCTGGGGACAGAGCAGAGGGTGGCTTATGGTTCACCACCGTCCTGCTTCTGCTTCTGCTGCTCTCCCACTTCCATGTGCAGCATCCTGGCCACAGCTCATCCTGAGCTCAGGGCAACTCCGAGCATCCCCCGGGCTGGGACAGCCGCGAGGGGAAGGGAAAGAGGGGAGGGGATGGAAATGAGGCCGTGGCAGCAGCTCCAGGGTTTGCATCTCCTCCAAAGGGTGAAGGTTGATCCTCCAAAAATCGCTTTATCCTCTGCAGGGGATGGGGGCAGCCCCAGCCACACCCAGAGCAGGCAGGAAGGATTTGGCCAAGCAGAAAATGTCAATTATGGCATTAGGGAAACACATTTACACCTAAAACAAAGCCCAAATGAAAATTCGGCCAGAAATTAAAATGAGGGGTGGGGACACCTGGGAGAAGGGACAGAAATAATCGGGAAGAAAGGATGGAAACGACCAGAAAAAGGGATTGAGACACACAGAAAAGGGATTGGGACACACAGAAAGGAATGGGGAGACCCAGAAACGGGATGGGGACACACAGAAAGGGATGGAGAAACCCAGAAAAGGGATGGGGACATCTAGAAAAGAATGGGGACACCCAGAAATGGGATGGGGATACACAGAAAGGGATGGGGATGCCCTGGAGAAGGGACAGTGACACCAGGGACAAGGGATGAACTCTCCAGCACCCGAGGAGCCGCTTGCAGGAGAGAGGAAATCCCAGCTCATCCCTGCCTCAAACCCTTCACCATCTCCTCCCACACCAGGGTTTCCCCAGAGAGTTTCCCATCCATGGGGATTTGGGAGCAGAAGCAGCAGCATCCAGAGAGGAAATCACCACACCCCAAACTTCGGGACATCCCGCTCAGAACCCGGCGTTCCCTGCCAGGGCCGAGGGAGGGGAGCAGAGCAGAGGCTGCAGCTGCTGCAGCAGCATCCTGCATCCCAGCAGGCTCAGAAACTGCAGAGATGGATTTTGCATCCATCCTTGTGGCTCCTAGAATCTCTTCATAAGCCACAATGTGCCCTTAATCCCACAACAAAATCAAGTCAAAGAGCAATTAATATTCTGATACCTGTGGCTGGCTGAAGTGATATAGAGCTGAAGATTTCTTTTTCCATTTCACTCCAACTGTGGTTTTGTTTTTTTCCAGCCATTCTCTGGTCAGTGGTTTTAGGGGCACCAAGGTTCACTTTTGTGGGTAACCTCCACTGTTAGCTGTTGATTTAATTAACTCAGGCTCCTCTTCTTGACCATACCAACCCCAGCAGGGCTGGAGAGCAAACCCAGGATTAAGGTCAGGGGTGGGGGGGTTGAGTTTAAACTTCAAATAAAATCTCTGAGAAATTAAAAATGACGGCTCTGAAGGACTGGGCTCTGCCATTGCAGGGCTGCTTGGTTCATCCCAAACTCCATTAGGAACAAACATTTCTTGCCTAAGCTCGAACCAAGAGTCCATGGAAGAGTTCAGGTGCTTGGCTGGGATTTCTGATCCCAAAATTCTGGGAAATTGGACACTCCCAGAGCCCGGGGAAGGAACCTGCAGTGCCAGCTCCGAGCCCAGTTGGGGCTGGGAGAAAATTCCGAGTCCTGAGGGTCAGGATCAGGATTTGGGGCCACGGCCCCACCTGTGAGCCCGACACAAACCCAGCCAGGACCCTGCTGACCCCGGGTGAGCCATCGGCCTCGAGCAGAACCCGCCTTGTTTTTAGCAACCTCGTTGAAATTCAAATTGATTTGTTATTTATCCAACTGACAACAAAGAGGGAAGAAAACAGCCCTAACTCAGTGCGCTGGGGAGATTGAATTCCTGTATCACTGGCAGCTGCATTAACTGACTTCCTGGACCTAAATTCAATTAGGGCAGCATTCCCCGGCATTAATAAATCAATACCCATGCCATTTTGATATATTTTGAACGTCTTTCATTATCCGTTTCGGGGCAGGGATTAGCGCTGAACTCGAAGTTAATGGGACGTGACAAGGAGGAGCGGGTTGGGGTGGCTGGGATCGCTTTGGTGAAACAAAAGAGCTGCAGAACTTCCCTGGAGGGGAAGATCCCGGCCGGGGGGAGCCTCAGGGGAGCCCCAAACCCGCAAAAAGGGTTTGGGATGGAAATAAAGGCAGCGGGGTTTGGGGGGTCACACCTCGCCTTTGCGTCCCCAAGGAAAGGCTGGAATTTGGGAGAGGTTTTGAAGGGTTAATGAAAATCAGGGACAGGGAATTCCCACGGGCACGGAGGGACAGGACAGGGTGGGATGGATCTGAAGGCACAGGGGAGGAGCTGGGAGGGCATTTTGGGGAGAAATGGAGAGGGCAGGGGGGTCCCTGGCAGTGCCCGAGGCCAGCCTGGAACACGGGACAGGGGAGATGTCCTGGGATAGGAGGAGATGTCCTGGGACAGGGGAATTGTCCCTGGGGATAGGGTGATGTCCTGGGACAGGGGGGATGTCCTGGGACAGGGAAATTGTCCCTGGCGACAGGGGAGATGTCCTGGGACAGGGGAATTGTCCCTGGGGACAGGGGAGATGTCCTGGGACAGGGGAGATGTCCCTGAACAGGGGAATTGTCCCTGGGGACAGGGTGATGTCCCTGCCCACATCTCTGGGTGCGATTTTAGTTCCTTTCCCCACCCCAAACCATTCTGAGATCCCACAATTCAGCGGTACTTTAACCCTAAATACACAGACAAAATTAAAAAAAAAAATTAAAATTATCAATAAAAACCAAAGGCCCAATCCAAACGCCCTGCCCGGCTCCCCCAGAGCTGCACCCCTGGATTAAAGCGGAATTTCTGCAGCCCCGACCATCAATCACTCACTCCTGGCTTTATAAAGCGCCCGTGAAGCTTCTCCTGGTAAAGCAGCGCCTTGCAGAGCTCAGCCCGCGCCTTAAAAGCATCTGATGGGCCTGGAGGGAGCAATTCCTGCAGCACCTGGGGATGGATAAAGATGGAAAATAATCGGGATGGGAGGAATTGGGGTCCCTCAGCCCTGGGTGGGGAGGGGCTCCTCTGCATTTTGGTGCGTTAAAAATGGGAAATGTGGGCTCAGTACCAGCGAGTTGTGTCCCCAAAATGCTGGACCGGGGTCAGAGAATGCACAGGAGGGTCCTGACCCTCCCCTCCCACCCCAACATTTTCTCCTCTGCCAAAAAGTTCCAAGCTGAGACTCAGAAAATCCCAATTTTGCCTCTGCCAAGCAAGGCAGGCCACCCATAAAATGCAAATGTGCCATTAAGAGCAGGCAGGAGCCAGGGCTGCCCTTTGAAATCCAGCTGTTTCCACTTCCAGGGGCACCAGGAGCTGCCAGAGCCCTGGGTTTATGAAGATTTTCCATAGTTGAGCTTGGAAAAACCAAATAAATGCATGGAAGGAGCCCAGAGAGGGCAGGGCCGTTCCCATCCTCTGGTAATTCATTAAATCCTTCTTCATTAAATCCTTCCTCCTCCCGGGGCAGGTGCTGATCAAGGGAAGGGGCAGGAGGTGGAAAAATTTTGGATCATTTTGGATCAAAACCGACAAAAAAAGTGGCTCTTTTTTCCAAGTGGCTTCCAAAGTCTCATAAAAAGGGGAATGACCCCATAAAGCTCAGCCTGGGGTGATTTAGGGGCTAAAACCCAGCTCAGATTAACCCCAGCAGGGTCTGAGCCACCCCACAAGCTCCTGCTTCCAGAATTTTGGGATTTTATCACACGCCAGGCTGCTCCAGCCTTTCCCAAATTCTTCCATCAGGGCTGGGCTCAGCCTGAGCTGGTTTTGTCCCAAATGGGGTTGGGCATTTTGTGCCCATTCCTGAAGGATCTGAGGGGTTCTGTGGTCCCTGCAGGGTGGGAACTTTTTTATTTCCCTGGAGAGCAAAGCAAACAAACAAATGTTCAACGCTCAGGGAGGATTTCCCACCTCGGTCACAGCAGTAAAATCGCTCCTGGATGCGATGGCAGCCCCTGAGTGTGGGCAGAACAAACCCAAAATCAGAGCCAGGCGGGTGCTGTGTCCCTCCGTGTCCCCCAAGGGTGCACCCGGGGCTTTTCCTCACCTCAAGCACATCCCTCCCTCTGCCAGCCCCAAATCCCACCCTGCAGCTCCCCTCCAGCACTCGGCATCTCCCCCCGTGCACAAAAAGGATTTCTTGTCTCTGCTGGGCTGGATCTCACATCCCCAGCCCCTCCAGCTGCCCCCCTTCGTGCCAGGTGAGCCCCCAAAGCCAAACCCCCTCCAGGGTTGCTGCCCCCAACTTCCCCAGCTGAGCCCACCGGGGCCGCAAGGAGAAGAAGAATCAGGAATGGCTTTGCCCAGATGTGTTGCACAACCTTCAAAAAGCAGAAGCCTCAATTGCTGAGAAACCTGAGCTGGGCAGCCCCCAGGAGCCCCAAACCTCCCTGGCCACAGCTCTGAGCAGGAATTCAAGAATATTCTGAGGGGTGAATCCTCAGCCCACAGCTCTGAGCAAGAATATTCTGAGAGGATGAAAATCCTCTGCCCACAGCTCTGAGCAGGAATTCAAGAATATTCTGAGAGATGAATCCTCTGCTCACAGCCCTGAGCAAGAATTCAAGAATATTCTGAGAGGATAAATCCTCTGTCCAAAGTTTTGAGCAAGAATTCAAGAATATTCTGAGAGGATAAATCCTCTGCCCAAAGCTCTGAGCAAGAATTCAAGAATATTCTGAGGGGTGAATCCTCTGCCCACAGCCCTAAGCAAGAATATTCTGAGAGGATGAATCCTCAGCCCACAGCCCTGAGCAAGAATTCAAGAATATTCTGAAAGGATAAATCCTCTGGTCACAGCCCTGATCAAGAATTCACGAATATTCTGAAGGCTGAATCCTCTCAGCCCACACCAGGGATGCTCCAGGTTTACTCCTCGCTGCCCCCAGCCCAGGGAGGGGATGCAAACCCTGCATCCCTGCCCAAGAGAGCTCTGATTTCTCTTTTTAATTAATCTGAGATGTAAAGCTGGTGGCAAAGAGGAGCTGGGGAGGTTGGGCACAAAATCCTGGGCATGGAGATGCAAACCAGCCAAATCTTCGATGACCCTCCAGGGAGGGGAATAAAAGACTGAAAATTTCGTTCCAGAAATAGCCCAGGCAGTTCCTGAATTACCAGAGATGTTAATGGAGCTGCTGAGCTGGCAGCACACCCAGAGCTGCCCCAAATCCCTCAGGGATCAGTGCAGGACACCCAGAGCTGCAGGAATCAGTGCAGGACAGGACACTCAGAACTGCCCCAACCCCTCAGGGATCAGGACAGGACACCCAGAGCTGCCCTAGTCCTGCAGGGATGAATTCAGGACAGTTCTGGGATGCCCCAACCCCACTGGGATCAGGACAGGACACCCAGAGCTGCCCCAAACCCACAGGGATCACTGCAGGACACCCAGAACTGCCAAAATCCTGCAGGGATTAATTCAGGGCAGGACACCCAGAGCTGCCCCAGCCCCACAGGGATCAGCTCTGGGATGCCCCAA
>PYHW01009782.1:907521-917819 GCA_013186435.1 Turdus rufiventris | reverse complement strand
GGCCCTGCGCACGCGCGTTACGCCTGCGCGGGGCCGCCGCCGCCGCCGCGTCCCGTGACGGTGCGCGAGGGATGCGCGGGGCCGGGGGCGCGCGGGGCGGGGGCGCGCGGGGGATGCGCGGAGTGCGGGGGATGCGCGGAGTGCGGGGGCGCGCGGGGTTCAGGGATGGAGGTGCGGGGGATGTGCGGGNGGGGATGGGGGTGCGGGAGATGCGCGCCCCGTGACCGCGTATGGTGCGAGAGGGACGCGGGGTGCGCGGAGCGGGGGCGCGCCCCGAGCTCGTTCCCCGGTCCCGGTCCCCGGATTCGTTGCCCGGGCTCCTTCCCCGGGCTCGGGCGGTTCCCAGGCTCGTTCCCCGGTCCCGTTCCCCGCTCCGGTTCCCCGCTCCGGTTTCCCGTGCGCACCGAGCTCCCTCTCCCTTTCCCCGCAGCTGTTGAACCATGTCCGGTTTCCTGGAGAGCCTGCGCTGCTCCGAGTGCGTGGACTGGGGCGAGAAGCGCAACACGATCGCGTCTGTGGCCGCGGGGGTGCTGGTACGGCCCCGCCCTGTCGCGACTCCGCGGTTCTTTCGGCTTTTCTGTCGCGACATGGGAATTCTGAGCGCTTTGGCAGTTTCTGCTCTGTATTACAAGTGGAAGGATGAGAGGAAACGGCCTTGGGTTGGATGAAAAGGGGAATTTTTCCTCTGGAAGGGTGGGCAGGCAGTGCTGGAGTCACTGTGCCTGGGAATGTTTAAAAAACCCGTGGATGTGGCATTTGGGGACGCGGTTTAGTGGTTGGGATTGATGATTTTACTGTAGCAATTCCAGGGAAAGGAAGAGCAGGGATACACTGTCCCTGTTGGAGCTACTGCCAAAATCTGGTTTCCACCATGCACGTCATGTTCACATTTCAGTTTTACCCAGGAAGTGAGCAAATCCCAGCCTGATCCCAAATGGACAGCAAAACTAAGGGTGTTCTGCTTCAGTCCGGGCTGGAGCCTGTCAGGGTGTTTGAGCATTGATGAGATTTCCTCTCAAAGGCTGTGTCTGTATTTGAAACTCTTTCTTCCCCCCCAGTTTAAATATTGATATTTTCTCTCTCAGGCTGTGTCTGCATTCTGAGCTCTTTCTTTCCCCAGTTTTTCACAGGCTGGTGGATCATCATCGATGCTGCTGTCAAATACCCTCAAGTGGAAGACTTCAACCATTCCTACCACGCCTGTGGGGTCATAGCCACCATTGCATTCCTGATGTAAGGCCCCAGCAGTCCCTGTGTGCACCCAGGAGTGCCAAGGAGACCTTGCCATGCCACTCCTGTCCTGTTTTTCTGCAGGATCAACGCTGTGTCCAACGGGCAGGTGCGGGGGGACAGCTACAGCGAGGGCTGCCTGGGCCAGACAGGTACCAGGGCTGAGAGACACAGGGGCAGCGAGCCTGGGGCTGGGACAGGGGGGTTTGGGGTGTCCTATAGGCCTGGCTCAGGGGGGTTTGTGGGGCTGGTGTGTCCTGCAGGGCTGTGCCAGGGGGGTTTGGGGTGATTTGTGGGGCTGGGGTGTCCTGCAGGACTGGCCCAGGGGGGGTTTGTGAGGCTGAGGTGTTCTGCAGGGCTGTTCCAGGGGGTTTTTGGGGCTGGGGTGTCCTGCAGGACTGTGCCAGGGAGGATTGGGGGGGTTTTGTGGGGCTGGCGTGTCCCTCAGGTCCCACAGAGCCTGCAGGACTGTGCCAGGGGTGTTTGTGGGGCTGGGGTGTCATGCAGAGCTGTTCCAGGAGGGTTTGTAGGGCTGGGGTGTGCCTCAGGTCCTACAGAGCCTGCAGGGCTGTTCCAGAGGGGTTTGTGGAGCTGGGGTGTCCTGCAGAGCTGTTCCAGGGTGGATTGGGGTGGTTTGTGGGGCTGGAGTGTCCTGCAGGACTGTTCCAGGGGGGTTTGTGGGGCTGGGGTCCCTCAGGTCCCACATCTCCCATCCCATTGCAGGGGCTCGGATCTGGCTCTTCATCGGCTTCATGATGGCTTTTGGGTCCCTCATTGCTTCCATGTGGATCCTTTTTGGGGGATACGTAGTTAAAGGTAAGACCTGGCCCTGGTTTTTGAAAGTTGAAGGTGTTTTAAATGATTCCTGAATTTTAGAACTGGTATTTAGAGGGTTTTTAGGCAGGCCCAGGTTGAGTATTTTGCCCTACACCACTATCCCATGTTATTGGGATGCATTTGATCTTGTTCTAAGTACAATCTTCCCCTACAAACCCACCTGGGAACTCCATGGATATAATTAAACTGCTGCAGTTTTCAGGGAATAATTCCCTGGGTGAACACTTATTCCCAGAATACAAATTACTGAGTTCCTGCACATTGCTCCCAAAGCCTCTCTGCTAAATTAGCTCAAGGGAAAATGACGTCAGAAATGGGATATGCTTGAAAATTACTTAAAAAATAATTAATGAGGGTGGTTTTTTTCCTCTTAGAAAAACCAGTGGTGTACCCAGGAATAGCTGTGTTTTTCCAGAATGCATTCATCTTTTTTGGGTAAGACTGCCCTCTTTTATTTGTCTCCTATTTAATGGGCTTTTAACAATAAAAAACTGAAACTTGCTGGGATCTGGTTGGTCCTGAAGCCCTGTTTTGTAGCCAGGCCTGTGTGAATAATCAGGAACTGGATGAACAAACATCCCTGGGGATGCTGAGATTAAAACAAGAGGGGTTTGATCTGTGCTGTTCCCACAGGGGCCTGGTGTTCAAGTTTGGTCGCACAGAGGATTTGTGGCAGTGAACCCCCCTGGAGCGCCCTGGGCTTCACCTGCACCCCCAGAGTTTTGTAAAAACCATTTTGTAAAACCTCCCATTGTGTCTAAAGAGAAATCAAGGAAAGCTGAAAGCACTAAATGCAGCTCTATTCTGGTTATTTTTTTTTACTCTTGTACGTCCACATCAGTGTTGTGGTGTTTTTGAGAAATGTCAAATTGCTGCAAACAAACGGTGGGGTCACTTTTCTAAAAGGATTTTGTTACAAATAAAAGGAGAGTGGAACATGGATGTATTTAACCAGCTGTTTCTATGATGTTATTTACAATCCAACACTTACTAAAACTGCATTAAAAAAACTTTTAACAAATATTTATTAACTATTTCCTATATCTGGCCAATATAACCATTTCTTCAATTTCAAAACTTGGTGTGTGGCTTTTTTTGTGTAATTCTGAACTGTGGTGATTTGGGATTTTTTTTCCTCCCCATCCCTTGAATATTTCATTTACTCTGTGGTGCTAAAGAGGAAGGAACAACTCACAGTTGTGTGCAGAAGGTTTGGGCAGTGCTGAGCTGCTGCTGCTGGCACTTTGGGAACAAGAACTGGCTTGAATTCCTTCTGTGCTCATCCCAGCCTCAGCCTTGAGCTCCCTCACTCATCCATTCCTCACAAGGGTGCTGAAGGGAAAAAAAATAAAAAAACCAGCCAGGTTTTCACTCCTTTATTAGGTAAGCACTGCTGGAAGATTTTCTGTGTTAACTAGTTTTGAAAGTAAGGAGCACTGAGGATGGAAATCCAATTAAAAACCAGGGGTCACTGCTGGGGAATCCAAAATTGCACTGAGTGCCCTCCCAGACTCTGAGGTTTTTACTTGGCAGCCCCCAGGGTTTTCAGGTACATTTGGAACCTCAGGGATTTCAGGAGCACCATCCACAACTGAACTTTTTTTTTTTTTTTTTTTTNTTTTGCCATCAGAACCTCCCAACACATCCAGCCCCAGCCAAACAATGGCAGATTTTTTTTTTTCAGCCTGGCAGGATGCAGAGTTCTGGCCCTGCTCCAGCTTCACTCAGCAAATCCTGGCTTGTCAAGGCCTTCAGCAGAATCAATTCAGCTTAAAAATCTTGAGTGCTCTGCTGGATGAGAAGTGCTCCTTGAGAAATGACATTTTCCAAATCCACCCTTTTGCCTTGTAAACTCAGGAGCTAAAAATAACTGAATGTTTCCAAGCATTGGGATTGATCAGCCATGAATGCAGCCAGCTTTTTTTGTACATATCTTACAGGAAATATTTAGGGCAAGGGCAACAAAGCAGAAAAGCTGAATGCATCTCAAGTTTGCATCTGTGGATTCACACTCTGGATCTCTCAAGAATAACTGGAACAGTTTTGTTTTTGAGTGTCCATTGGGGTGGCTTTTGTGGGCCTGAGAATTGGATGTTTCAGTTCTCTCTGAACCCACCAGAGCTGCTCAGTTTTTCTGGTGATAAAGAGGAAAATCTTATCTTGCTCCTGTGTGTCAGCTGGGATCCTCCACTCAAAATCCAACAGACAAGTGGGGGAACTGTGAACAAAAAACTTGTATCAGAAAAAACAATGGAAAAGCTGATTTCAAGCTGCTTTTCACCCATTTGTTTTTCCTCTCATTCAGATACAGCCTCACAATAACCCTTTTCCCCCCATATTTTAATTCAAATACGTGGAGTTCTTCATCAAGGTGCAAAATGAACTCCCCCCAGCAGTCTGAAATTATTTGGAAACTCACCTCCCAATAAAACTGATCATCAAAGTACTTGGAGACATGCACAGCTTTGAGCAGTTTGATGTTTAAGATTAAACCTGTTGGTAAAAAGAGAAAGATCCAAAATAAACATAAACACCAGAGCAAGGGGAGGATCCTGTGCAACAGGAGTTTGTCGGGAACATTTATCCAAATGTAACAGCTCAAAACACAAATCCAGACCTAAATCCTCCAGCAGAGCCCCTGACTTGAGCTGGCCTTAAATAGAAAAAGAGGATTGACAGGATACTAAAAATGAATTACTTTAGGTAAAAGCCCATTAAACAGCTGCTAGATTATGAAAATACATCAAAATGATGAATTTCTTGCATGAGAAGTGCCTGGGTATTTCCAACAGTGGTTTATCTGCATTGTTAGTTCTGATGGGAATCTCTAGATTTTGAAACAATTGAATGTTTGGTTATTTCAATAAGGCAAAGGTTTAAATTAATTAAAACACTCCCAAAATCACTGTAGGCTGTGTTTCCCAGGAGTTTTCACTTGCTCCAGGAAGAATTTGAGGCTGAGGAAAAGCGGCAGCTGCCACAAACCAGAGCATCCCATGGGAGCCACAAAATCCCAAAAATCCCAAAATCTCCTGATCAAAGGGCTGCAGCTGGGCTCAGGCAGCTCCTGATGTTAAAACTTTGCTCCAAACGGCCTAAAAAGTGACAAGCCCCAGATTGGGGCATCTTCTGTCACTGAGACAACACCCAAAAAGGAAATATTTTCATCTTCACACCTCTCCTGTCTGCAGGTTGAAGGCAGTTGTTAAACCTTGGTTCAAATAAAATTCCAGCAATGAAAGAATGGTGCTGCTGGGTTATTTGTGTGAAAATAGTTCTGCTCCTAATGCTGGCATTGGAGTTTCCATTTATTCCAGCAGTGATGTACACCCAGAAATCACTGCTCCCACAGACATTCCCTGCTCCAAGGAAATAAAGGAATTCCTGGATGTTTCAGGACTGACCTGTAATCAATCCTGTTATGAAGGCAGTGCTGAGGGTCTGGCAGAAGGCACCAACTTCCAGAAACACCAAACCACTCAGACTGAAAAGCAAAAAAAAAAAAAAAATGTGTTTCACCTTTTATTTAGCATCAACACTGTGAATGAATCTGCATCTATCAAAATCTCTCACAGAAACTTAATTCTCAATCTGCAGTGACATATTTTAGGAACATAGCAGAAGCCTAATGCAGAATTCAGAGCATTTCTTTTGCCCATCCTTTTGCTATTAAAACTTTAATTACATTTGATTCATGAAGAACACAATGAGAAGTGTCAGGCCCTCGTGCTGCACTCTGATTCCTCCCTGCCAGATTATCTGTCTTCATTATTTAATACAAGAATTTCTGTACCTGTGTTGTGGAACCCCGCTCCAGTGTCGAAACATCTCAAGAAGAACAGCACCCACAGCTCCAAGCACAGCAGGAAAACCAAAAGTGAAATGAACTCCACAAGTATCCTGGAGCTTCAGAGGAGGATTAAAGCACCTCTGGGAAGAAGAAAAGGTTCATTGACACCCAGAAACACAAGTTGGGAATTGCAGATCACCTGTTGCACACCTAGAGGATGGATTTGCTCTCAAGATGCAATCCTGCACTCTGCTCACAACCCTTCAGGTTTCCTAGTTTGGAACAGAGATTTCCCTTGGGGTATCCTGCATTGGAGAAGAAATTTATACAGCTTAGCTAAGAACCATTCTGGGCTCTGAGCATTACCTGCAGACAGTGAGAGCCCAGGATGGAGATGACACTGCCAAGCAGCCCCAAAATCATGGCAATCCAGGGCTGCTGGATGATTCCTGCTGTGCAGCTCAGGGTGACCCCTCCAGCCAGGACTGCACTGTGGATGTGAGCCTGCACAACAACAACAACAACAACAACAACAACAACAGGCAGTTAAGGGTTTTTTACAAGGCTTTGCAGGGACAGAACGAGGGGCAATGGCTTTAAACTGGGAGAGGGAAGGTGCAGGTTCAGTATCAGGAAGGAATTGTTCCCTCTGAAGGTGGGAGGGCCTGGCACAGGGTGCCCAGAGAGGCTGGGGCAGTGCCCAAGGCCAGGCTGGGCAGGGCTGGGAGCAGCCTGGGACAGTGGGAGGTGTCCCTGCCATGGCAGGGGTGGGATGAGGAGATCTCTGATGGCCCTTCCCATCCAAAGCCCTCTGTGACTGTCAGACCCTGGCCTTGCTTTCGGTTCACAGCTGTTATATCTCCAGTAATTTGCTGAGGTAATCTCTTGGGACAGAAAAACCCCAGGCAGGGTTTCCCCTGGTCCTTACCATCCTGAATTTGCCATCCTTGGAGGTCAGAGCAGACAACATGAAGGCAGCCACAGCACTCACAGCCAGGGCCAGGTAGGTGTTGAGCACTGCCTTCCCATTGGTCTCAGCCAGTATGGAATTGAAGCTTGGCCAGAACACCCAGACAAACACAGTGCCTTGGGGACAAGGACAAGAGACCTTGAGGAGCTGCTCTGAAGCACAGGGACCCATCAGTGCCTGTGTCAGGGCTGCAGCCTGCAGTGTGCACTCCCTGTGACTCCTCTGAGAGCTGCCAGTGTCACACCCCCACCAGCACCCAGGCTTCTCCAGCAGAATGAAAACAGAAAACACAAACCAGCTCCTTGTGCTTTGTGCCCCTCGTGGGCAGCGTTTGGGAAGCCTGGGGCCGGTGCCCTGCCTGGCTGGAGGCATTTCTGAGTGCACAGAGGCCATTCCAGCCAGCAGAGGGACGTGCTGGCCTCAGAGCAGCTCGGGCTGATGCCACAGGGCTCTGTGGGCTGGGCTGTGCAGACACCAGCACACAGCAGCACTCCTGGGCACTGCCCAGCTGCTGGATTTTCTTTGCAGCCCAGTCCCATCGCTGCTGCTGTGTTCCCCACCCCGCAGACCCTGTGCAACCCACCTGGCAGGCACATTGATGTGCTCTCCAAGAGCCCTAACAAGTGACACAGGCATTGTGAGGCACAAGTGCAGTTTCCAGCAGCCCTGGCAGGCACTGATTTTGTACCAGCTTGTCTTAGCCCTGTGAAATCCAGTTTGCATTGCTAACACCCAGTTTGCATCGCAAACACCCATGATTTCAGTGCACCAAGGCAGAGACAGCCCTGTCTCACACAGGAGAGGCCATTTCCAAAGTTAAGGTGGCACTGAGGACTTGTGAGATGACCCATCCTATTCCCACTGATTAGGCAGTTAGTCTATAAAAATATAGATATAAAATCTACTAAAGCATTCTTATGAGTGTCTGCTCAGCTCTGGAAATAAGCAGCAAACAACAACTCCAGGGACACAAAAGAGCAGCACTGAAATTCTGTACTCCCTGAACTGGGCAAAGACTGAGTAAGAATGAGTCTCTGTGGATTCCTGCAGGAAGCTCTGGGCTCAGCTGGTGGCAGTTTTAATAATAAAGCCACCAAATTGCTTCCACCAGAAAAGGAATGAAAGTTACAGACAGCGAGCCTGTCCTCCCTCAGTGCCTGTATCACACTCCCCAGCCTTCACCAGGCTTTATCTTTTTATTTATGTCAGCAGCAGGGAGTGCCCCTTTCTATCTCTGAGCACCACCTGCAGAATCAGCCCGAGCTCTGCTCAAATACAAGTTATGAGCTCAGCTCAAATACAAGTTATGAGCTCAGCTCTGGCACTCAGCCCCTCAGCAGCAGCCTGGGCAAGCCAAGGGGGACAACAACCTGGAGAAAGAAGTGTGAACCTGGAGGAGCCCTCATGCTGGGGTGACAAGAGCAAACTGAGCCCCAAGTGTGGCAGGAGTGGCCCTGGGCCGGCTGGGAAGTGGCCACTGTCACAAAGCAGGAATGCTTGGCTGCGTTCAGAGCTGCATTCACAGCCCCAAAGCTCCCCCTGCAATCCCTGAGGCAGCCAAGGACTCACCCAGCACTGAGAACAGCTCTGACTTTGGGGTGCTCCTGTTCTTGTCCAGCCCTGGGGGAGGCTCAGGGAATTGGGAGGTCACTGCCAGACCAAAGTAGGCTCCAAAGAGGTGCACGTGCATCAGGCTGGGGCCTCGTGGGACCTGCAGCAACACAAAATTCACCTCTGGGGCTGCTCCAGGCCACACAGAGCCTCTGACACAGCTGCTCCAAAGCCCCAGTGCCATTTCCCCCCACATATCTGAAAATCCCACCAGGGTACCTCCAGAAATCTGATGTTGATCCATCTGCTGACATGGAAGATGATTAATTCCAGCAGGCTCATCACAATTAACTGCACAGGATTGGCTTTGCCCAGCACAGCCCCAGTGGAGATGACCACAGCAGTCATGCTCATCAAAGCCCTTGCTAGACTGCAAGAAAGGAAAGAAAAAAATTCAGTGTCAGGGTGACAGCAGGGCCCTTAAAAAGGAACAACACAGAATAATGTCATAAAAACCTAAAGCTCTCCAAAATGGCTCCAAATGTGCCTCTGCTCACCCCCAGCAGGGCCCTGGAAGGAGCAAGCAGCAGTTCTGGGCTAGCCCAGCTCTAACATGAGCTCATTACCTTTTCACACCAAATCTATTGGGCCCAAGATCTAATAAATCTTCTACCAGCACAGAGCACTGGACACCAAGAACAATGAGCAAGAGGTTGAATCCAGTGCTGCTGAAGCCATATCTTCTCAGAACCATCAGGAAGAAGCCAAATCCAAAAATCACCATGTGGTTAACATCTTGAAATGCTGCAGGACAGAAAAGAGCAAGACAGCAGTGATATTATTAATACAGATTTCTGGTTTTAAAAATCTATTAAAAATAACAATTAACTAAGGAGCCTTCAGACAGAAATTTAAGTGCCACTATTGTTTAGAGCTTGCCAAGAATTCCAGAGCTTTCTTTCCACTCTATAATCAGAGAAAAACCATCCTTAATGCTGAATTTATTTTTACACAGTGACCTGAGTGGATGCCACAGGTCAAAAAACGCAACAGAAAACTGACCAAAAATACAACTGAGTCTTTGATCCCCATGACATCTGTGATCTAAAGAAACTCCTGGCAAGTTCAAAGAGCAATAAAACCACTGTGCTTCTCAGCAGCAGAGCCCCAGCAGGAGCAGGGAGCCCCTCCTTTCCCAGGGCCAGGCTTACCTGGGTAGAATTGGGGTTCGTAGTCGATGTGACCATCTGGGAAGGCAAAGAAAGCTCGGCCAAAGAACAGAGCCTGCAGCACGAGGAGGAGCCAGGGCACGCTGCAGCGGAAGCTCCGGTAGCGGGAGGGCATGGTGGCCCGGCTGCATGGAGCACGGCACAGCCACGGCTCTCGTCCCTGGAAATGTCCCGGTGCCCTCACAGCCACGGCAAAGGAGCTGCGGGGGGACAGCAGCGAGATAAAAAGGCCCAGAGGAGTGAGCGGGGAGCAACTCCTTATCTGTGGGTGTGGTAGGAGCCCGAACTCGGAGCAGCTCCTGTGGGCTGAGCTCAGGGTGCCCTGGGGTACAGGGACAGGCACACTGCTGAAGGGACAGCCAGGGACAGCCAGCACTGCTGAAGGGACATCCACGCTGCTCCAGGGACAGCCAGGGACAGCCAGCACTGCTGAAGGGACATCCACACTGCTCTAGGGACAGCCACACTGCTGAAGGGACATCCACACTGCTCTAGGGACAGCCACACTGCTGAAGGGACAGCCACAGTGCTCCAGGGACAGCCAGGGACAGCCAGCCCTGCTCTAGGGACATCCACACTGCTGCAGGGACAGCCACACTGCTCCAGGGACAGCCACGGTGCTCCAGGACACCTCCCTGAGCATCCCAGCTGCCAGAGGACAAGGAGAGCCTGGACTCCACGAGCAGCACCA
>PYHW01009782.1:894111-904543 GCA_013186435.1 Turdus rufiventris | reverse complement strand
GCCCCTCTCTGAACGCCCGCCCCTCTCCACACACCGCCCTTAGGGACTGCCCTCCCATTGGCTGAGCGCTGCTCCTTCTGGCCTCTGATTGGTCTATCCCCAGCATAGACAGTCTTTGGGGCCGCGCGTCCTGCACTGCGATTGGTCAGCTTGTTTGTCACTAATTGATGCGCGCTATTCATTGGCTGGCGCGGCCTGTCAGTCACCCCGAGGGTTATTTTGCCCTCGGGTGAGCCGGCAGCGCAGGCCGCGCTGTGGGGGCGGCACCGGTCGTCACAAACTGTCACTGCCTGTCTTTGCACCTCAGACATTGCGTCCCCTTCCCTAACTGCCCATTTGACGGCGAGGCTGTCAATCAAGCGGGAGAGGTGGCACCTCGGTGCTACGGTGACAGAGGAAATTGAGCCCTCCTTCTTCCGTTTCCGAGTGGATGGCTGAGCTGTCCTTTTATTTTTCTGTTTCACGTCCATTGGGCAGCTTTGCTGTCGGTCACCCCAAGGGGCGGGAACCAGGCTGCAGCACAGTAGGCGGGAGGAGACGGAAATCTGCATGGTGATTAGTTGACAGGCCATCAATCACAAATCATCCTCTCCGATTGGGTCACGGGGTCGTCACTCACAGCGGTGGGCGTGCCACAGGGCGGCACGAGGCGGGCTTAACTTTCTGGCACTGTGATTGGTCCATTCTACCGTCTGTCTGCCTTTTCCTGTTACCGATTGGTCGGAGGTGCCGTCACTCAAGTGGGCTGAAGCTTCTGATTGGTCGGCGGTGGGGAGGCGGGGCGCTGCGCGGCGGCTGCGCGGGGGGACACGGCGGGGAGGGACGGACCAGGAATTATTTTTATTTCTTTGTTTCCCGGCGAAAAAAAAAAGGGAAAAAAAGGGAAAAAAAGAAAAATAAACCAAAAAAAAAGGCCCCGCGCTCGGAAACCCCCCGCGGGGGCGGATGGTGCTGCCGTGAGCGGGGCGGGCCGGGCCGGGCCGGGCCGGCGGGATGAAGCGGCGGAGCGCGGACTGCAGCAAACTGCGGCGGCCGCTCAAGCGGAACCGCATCACCGAGGGCATCTACGGCAGGTACCGAGCGGCCGCCGCGGCGCTGGGAGCGGACGGTTCGCGGCCCCGGGGCCCCCCGGCCGCCCCCCGGCCCTGGCACCGTCATGGCGCCCCGGCTCCCCTCAGGCGCTGCCCCGCCCCGGGCCCTCCGCGCCCCGGGGCTCGGCGGGGCCGGGCGAGCCGCGGGCCGAGCTGCTGGCCAAGGTGCTGCCGGTGCTGGGGCCGAGGCCTTGGCCGTGTGTCAGCCCCGCTGCGGGGTCTCGGAGCGGGCAGAGCTCCCAGCCTCACCTGTGTGTCCCCCGGGGAGCTTTTCCCGGTTTTTGTTTGTCCCCAGAGGCTCGGGCTGGCGCTCAGCAGCGGTTCAGCAGCAGAACAGCTGGGCTGCTGGCTCGGCTCCTCGGGAAGGATTTTATAAAGTTGTTTTTGCCGTGGGGCTGCGGTGGAAGGTGTGAGAGGCATGGGGGCAAGGAGGATTTTTGGGAATTGCCGGAGCAGGGATGGATGGATGTGCTGAGGGCACAGCAGTGCCCAGGCACCGCTGCCCTGGGCAGTGAGGAAGGAAACAGCGCTGGAGTGAGGTGCACGTGGGATGTGCCTCATCCTGCCCTTGAGGATGTGTTCACAGGCACCAAAACGCTGCTTTGTGTCCCACACCGCTGCTGTGAGCCTGTCTGAAGAGTGTTTCCATGTCAGACTTTGCGTGGAGTGCAATAATTCTGCATTTCTCCATCAGCAGGAGTTTGGGTCAGGGAGCTTTGAAGCTTGTCAGAGCTGTAGTAAATGTGCTGCTGTCCCATTTCTGTTTCTAGTTCAGTGGGGTTGATGAATGCAGTGCCTGGAAACCTGAGCGAGCTCATACAATTCAGATGTTAACTTTGCATGAGGGAAGCAGCTGCTGGGGAGCTGTGACAGGAATAAAATTGTCCCAGTGTGCTGCTTTTCCCCCTTGTAGTGAATCTGTGAGAGCAGACAGCTTTTGTGCTTTAGACTTTCAGGTTTTAGGAAAACGCTGCCTGCGATGGTAAAGACATCCCTCGTGTAGAAATTATTATTCGAGGTGGAGAATAATTCAGATATATCAGAAATGGGTTATAAGTGGGTTTCAGAAATCATTTTGCCTTTGGGGTGGCTGGCAGGGAAGGGGATGAGAGAAGGAGAGGAGCTCAGGAAGAGCTGCTGGAACCTGTGGGACTTTGATTCTCCTGTGAAACCTGTGGGACTTTGCTTCTCCTGGGATGCTTTGGTTCAGAAATGGGATTTTCAGCCTTTGTTTCACGTGCTGTTTTGCTAAACAGAAACAATCACTGTCAGAGTGTTGTCCCAAGAAAGGAAAGAGAAATATGGGAAGGCTTTTCCCTTTGGAAATCTAAGCTGAGGGAGGATCTCCTATGTGGGTTTGGGATCTTTCTCTTCTTTTGTTTCAATATTTTTTTTCTCTGTCCACTCCATAATTCAGTGGTCACATACAGGTAACTTCTTACAGAACTACAGTTGTCTAAATTCTTGTAATTACTGCAGTTTATTTATTCAGCTTATCTTAATTGTCCCCATCAGCTTACACAGAGCCAGTAAATGCATTTATCAGGAGGAAGCATCCTGGGTTTATGGGCACAGCAGCCAGGCTGAGCAAACAGCTGGATTGGGATACTTAACTCTTTGTTTTGTTTGCTCTTTAAATTAAGCCTGGTCTAAAATTAAGCCTGGTTCCCTGTCCAGCCTGGGAGTGTGAGCGAGGCACAGCTGTCACTGAGACACAGGGGCTGGGTGAGAGCTGGGAAAATGAGTTTTGGAGCAAAGAGGGAATTGTCCTGCAGTCACTGCACGTGTAAAACTCAGATTCTGAGAAGTGCTAGAAAACCAGAACAGAGTTAGAAACACAAAATCCTGAGAGGTGAGGAGGATCTGTGTCTCTGAATGCTGATTTTTGCAGTGGCTTGTGCTCTTTAGAAGTATTGCAGGATCTGTGGAAAGGACTTTATTGTCATTTAAAATAACTGCTTTCAACAGATCTCCAAACCCACCAGGCTCACAGCAGGAACTGCAGGATCTCTTATTTCCACAGCTTATATTCCAAATTCTCCCTTGTAAAACAACGGCAACAATTTAAAAATGCTGAAGTGATTTAACATCTACCTTTGGCAGCATGCATGAATTAAACCCCTAATTGTTAATTAAAGCATTCATTGCAGCTTGTCACCAGTTAAGCAATTTAAGTTTAGTTGTTCCTAAGTCTTCTGGTTCAAATCTGCCTCAAATCCTGAAGCTGCACTGCTGATTCTGCTCCTTGGGGCTCTGCTTTGGTAGCTGGGGAAGTCGCAGTGAGAATTCCAAGATGAATTCCACACATCCCTGCTTTAACTCGTGCTGTCACATCAGCTGCTGGCTGCTGTCTCATGGATTCCCTGACAATAGTCCTGAAATACTCCATGTTCCTTCAGAGCCAGGATTTTTTTAGCTGGGGCTGGAAATTGCCCTTTATTCGCAGCACTCCTGGGCTGGCAGCCAAGTGGAGGCTGCCTCACCTCCAAGTGGTGGCACAGGACAAGAATTCCTGGGTGCCACGACCCCTAAAACACTCCTCCCACCCAAATCCTGCATCCCAGGGGCTGGATTTTAAACAGCCAAATAAACTGGAAGGAAAACATCAGCACTACTTCCAGGAATGTGGCCTTTTTTAGGCTTTTCTTGAAAATCCATCATCATTCCTCCTGCTCATTTGTTCTTTTTTTTAAACCAGCTTCCTATAGAGGGGAAATCATTTAGTGCTGGAGCTGCCCTGGAGGTCTGGAACAAAGCAGCAGAGCTGCCTTTTCTGACTTGAACCCCTCAGTGCAGGGCTCCAGTGTAACTGAGCCCACATTTATTGTGTTGGCACAGGAACATCAGCCCCTGTGCCCTGGCTCTCACTGCCTGTAGCTGAAGGGTTCCTCTGCTGGATTTTGGGGTGTTCAGCTGAATTCCTGCAGCTAAAGGGTTCCTGAGCCTGGAATTTGGGGTGTTCAGCTGAATTCCTTCAGCTCAAGGGGTTCCTGTGCTGGATTTTGGAGGTGCTCAGCTGAATTCCTTCAGCTCAAGGGGTTCCTGTGCTGGATTTTGGGGTTTGCAGCTGAATTCCTTCAGCTAAAGGGGTTCCTGTGCTGGATTTTGGGGTTTGCACTTAAAGGGTTCCTGTGCTGGATTTTGGGGTTTGCAGATGAATTCCTGCAGCTCAAGGGTTCCTGTGCTGGATTTTGGGGTTTGCACTTAAAGGGTTCCTGTGCTGGATTTTTGGGGTCTTCAGCTGAATTCCTGCAGCTGAAGGGCTCCTGTGCTGGATTTTGGGGTTCGCAGATGAATTCCTGCAGCTGAAGGGGTTCCTGTGCTGGATTTTGGAGTGTTCAGGTGAATTCCTGCAGCTGAAGGGGTTCCTGTGCTGGATTTTGGAGTGTTCAGGTGAATTCCTGCAGCTAAAGGGTTCCTGTGCTGGATTTTGGGGTTTGCAGCTGAATTCCTTCAGTTAAAAAGTTCCTGTGCTGGATTTTGGATTTTTTTCTCAATTCCCAGAGCTTCCATCAGTGCCAGGGTTTCCCCTCGTGGCTCCCTGTCCTCACCTGCCCCAGCTCAGGGATGGACACGTTCTGTGCCCTGACAAGCCCCAGAATCAGGAGCTTTCCTGAGATTTTCCAGAGTCCCAGGAGCTTTCCTGGGATTCTTTACATTTCTCCTCCTTCCCAAACCTGCAGCTGGCAAGCGTTTCACGTGGCCAGTGCCAGCAGTGATGTTTTGTTCTGCTTCTTCTGCCCACTAAGAATAATCTTAGCTATCTCTGAGTGTGTTTATTTATATAAAGCTTTTAACATTTGCTAATCTGCGCTCAGCATCCCCGGTGTTGTGGCTGCTGGCTAACCCTGAGGTGAGGGCATGGGAAATGTTGATTATTTGGTAATTTCACCCAAATTCAGCTTTTTGAAGCTCACCTGTGCCCTTGGCAGCCTGCCAGCCTCGCACTGCATTGTCTTGGATGAGTCAGGCTGCAAATGGAACGTGCCAGGATTCCCTTCCCAGCCTTTGGGCCTCGCTGATGAGGGTGGGAGAGAATTAAGAATTAATCGACCCCCAGTTTGGGTTGGGGGTGCAGAATTGGATCATTTTTAGGGATTTTTAGCAGTATTTGTACCTTACAGCCAGGAGAGGATCTGCTTCTGCAGGGCAGTAAAAGGAGAACAAAGAACAAGAGAGGAGAATAAAAAAGGGGGAGAAAAAAAAAAAAAGGAAATGGCATCTGGCAGTGGCAGGGAGAGGAAGAATAAGGAGGAAAATTATTTGCAAATTCCAAAGTGCTCCTCGATTGGGATGCACCTCAGAATTCCAGTTGGCCTCGTGGGATATATTTACAATAAAAAGGTTTTCCATGGGATTGAATTCCTGGGCTGGGGATTTGCCTGAACACAAACCTGGCTCTGCAGCACCTCAGGGGGAGCAGGAGCTGAAATTTGGGCTCCTTCCCTGCTGCCAGCACAAGGATTGAGGATTTGAAACTTGCCTGTCCTCCTGGAATTCTGAATGGCTTTGGAGCCCTGCAGACAATGAGAAATAATCTCTTTAATATTGCTGGCAAAACCTCCTTACAAGCGTTGCATTGTTCCAATTTCTCTTGAGAAGGTAAAAAGTGTCAGCAGGGCCCTTGGATTGATCTGAATCGAATATCAGAATTAATAGGAATTTAATATCAGAAATCACTCGAATGGCTGTGGGACAGAGCTCTTGTTCAGCAAACGCTTTCACTTGGAGTGGCACTTGAGAGCTGAGCCTCAGCAGTCCTGCCAGCCCTCGTTTGTGTCAGAAATGGGGTTCCAGAGGCAGGAAAATAAAAACCACAGCTCCACAGCACAGCCAAACTCAGCAGGGAATTCCTGGTTTATGGAGCCCCTCAGATCTGAGGGGCTGTGCCAAATGTCACCTGTAGTGTCCCAGATCCTCTGAAGGATTTTCACAGATTGCTGGGGAGGATCTGGATAAATTGAAAATTGATTTAAATAAACAGGGAAAGGCAACCTGAGGAAGCAAAATCCACCAGGACAATGGGAGTTTTGAAAGGTTTGGTGGGTTTGGGTTTAAGGGTTTGGTGTGGGAAATTTTGTTGGTTTTGAGGGGTTTGGTGTGGGATATTTTGTTGGTTTGAGGGGTTTTGGTTTGGGATATTTTGCAGGATTTCAGGGTTTGGTGTGGGATATTTTGTTGGTTTGAGGGGTTTTGGTGTGGGATATTCTGCAGGATTTCAGGGTTTGGTGTGGAATTTTTGCTGGATTTCAGGGTTTTGGTTTGGGATATTTTGTTGGATTTCAGGGTTTTGGTTTGGGGTATTTTGTTGGATTTCAGGGGTTTGCTGTGAGATATTTTGCTGGATTTCAGGGTTTAAATACCCCCACTGTAGTTCCATTCTTCTCAAACACTAATTCGTGCCTGGGGTGGGTCCATCAGGACTGAAAGCTGCACTTCCTGAACTTTTCCAGGAGTGTGCCATGAATTCTGTTTCCATTCCATTAAAATATTTCCTGAGCCTTTTGCTTTTCCCTTTTCCCCACCCCACTCTCAGACCCCTCTGATCCCAGAAATCCCAAAGTTTCCCCACCCTGGTCAACTCTCACAGCTTCAGTTGTTTCCAGAGCAGAATTTCCCTGGAATTTGGTGTTTTGTCTCCTCCCCAAAAACAGAAACTGGACCCTGACGGGCCCTGGGTGCAAACCCTGGCACCTCCTGCAAACATTCCAGGGCAAAGTTCTGCTGCTTGCGCTGCCAGGGCGGGACAGGAGCCAAAACAAAGGAGAATTTACATCAGATTTAAAAGAGAAAAAAAGATTTTAAATTTTTTTTTTGTTATAAAACCCACCAGAGTGCAGCAAGCTGGAGTGACAATCTGGGGGGGCTGCTTTTGGGGGAAAAATAGGATTTTGTTTCTTTTTTGGGAGAATGGGCTGGGCTGGTGCCTCAAGTGTCACTCCAAATATTTTTGAGCTCTGGTTCCAATAAAGGATCATCAGAGGTTCATGGGATGATGGCTCAGAATTAAAAAATTCAAGTTAGCCTCATGGGATTCCATTTTTCTGGGGTTTTGTTTGTTTTTAAGGGATTTTTTTTGTTTGTGTTTGCTGTCACAGAAATGTTTTCAAATCTACCACTGGTAACTCGGTACCAAAACAATCTTGAAATTGCTGCAGGTTTAAAATACATCTCAGATTGTTGGTGTTGTGTCACAGTCGTCCTTAGCTTTAATTCAGAATATTTTAATTAAAAAAAAATGTTAAAAGGAAATAAAATGAATGTATGTGAATAAAATGAGTGTATGATACCTGAAAAATAAATGCAGTTCCAGGCCTGCTGTAATAATAAAAAAACCCTAAATTTATTTTATAAAATTATTTTGGCTGGACATTTCTTTATATATATTGAGTACTGTAACTAAGTAATCCTTAGTTTTAATTCTGAATATTTTAATTTTTAAAAAAAGGGAAAAAAAAGGCAATAAAATGTGTGTGTGCTGGGAATGCAGAGCAGAATTCTGAAATTTCCTTTTTCTTTCTCCCCAGCACCTTCCTGTACCTGAAAAATAAATGCAAAAAGTTCCAGGCCTGCTGTAATAATTTAAAAACCCTAAATTTATTTTATAAAATTATTTTGGCTAGACAGTTCTTTGTATATATTGAGTACTGTAACTAAGCCATCTTTAGTTTTAATTCTGAATATTTTAACTAAAAAAAAAAAAAAAATTAAAAAGGCAATAAAATGTGTGTGTGCTGGGAATGCAGAGCAGAATTCTGAGCTCTCCTTTTCTGCCCCAGCACGTTCCTGTACCTGAAGTTCCTGGTGGTCTGGGCCCTGGTGCTGCTGGCAGATTTTGTGCTGGAGTTCAGGTTTGAGTACCTGTGGCCCTTCTGGCTCTTCATCAGGAGTGTGTACGACTCCTTCCGCTACCAGGGGCTGGTGAGTGCGGCTGGAGGGGACTGGGATGTACTGGGACATCCTGGGGGGGTGCTGGGACACCCTGGGTTATTATATTTATATTTTTTGTTTGTTTGTTTGTTTGTTTGTTTATATTTTTATATATTATTTATTTATTTATTTTTAATATATTTATATATGTGTATATATATTCAGATGTAATGCTCTCTCTATATAAAGGGTTTTATATATAAAATATTTTTATATGTTAAACTATATTAAAATTAAACATGTAATAGTAGAAATATAAAATTACAGCTATTAGATATTTTCTATAAAATGGATTTTAATGCATATTTGGTTTGCCCTGTTTTTGTCCCCTCCCTCCTTTCTTGCAGGCCTTCTCAGTGTTTTTTGTGTGTGTGGCATTCACCTCCAACATCATCTGTCTGCTCTTCATCCCAATCCAGTGGCTGTTCTTTGCTGCCAGCACCTATGTGTGGGTACAGTATGTGTGGCACACAGGTGGGGCTTTCTTCTTCACTCATTTACTCAATTAGAGCTTCTTTAATTGCAATTCTTCCCTGCCACCTTCCAGGGTTTATCAGGATTTATCTCACATCTCTTAGGGCAGAACCCCTCTGCTGGTTCCTCACTGAATTCAGGGTTTTTACAGTTAGAAAATTTGTTTTGCACTTTTGTTTGATTTTTTTGTTTTGCACTTTCATCTCCAGTAAGCAGGAGCTGGAGGGAATTAACAGAAATTCCAGAGCAGTTAAAAGAAAATTTAATTCCTGGCTTTAAATCTCTCCTGCAGTGATTCAACAAATGCAGAGCACACAGGGAAATTTGGTGACAGTGTTCTATCCTTCCACACTCACCTGGTGTGCTGCTAATTCAGTTAATAATATTCTAATATCAGTTATTTCATGTTCTTCTATGCTGAATTGATGTGCTGTTAATTCAGTTAATAATATTTCAATCTCAGTTATTTCATGTCCTTCCACACTGAGTTGGTGTGCTGCTAATTCAGTTAATAATATTCTAATATCAGTTATTTCATGTTCTTTTATGTTGAATTGATCTGCTGCTAATTCAGTTAATAATATTCTAATATCAGGTATTTCATGTCCTTGAATTGATGTACTCTTAATTCAGGTAATAACATTCCAATCTCAGTTATTTCATGTTCTTCTATACTGAATTGATGTGCTGCTAATTCAGTTTTTGAGACTTTCATGGAGAATTCTGGTGCCCCTGTGCTGCCCTTTTCTCCCTGAGTTGTTTGACTTTGTTCTCATAAACCCCTGGCTTGGAATGAAGCAGGGGGAGGTTTTTTAGCTCCTTCAATCCAAACATTTTAGGGCTAAAATTAAATAAAATTGGGATATTTTAGGGGTAACTTTTCACTGGCCAGACCCCTGGGGTTTGGATTTTTGGGACCTTGGTGCCAGGGCTTTGCAGGGTGCTGTAGCTCATCCAGCTCAGTCCCACTTGCTGCCCAATTTCAGATACCTGCAGGGTCTGGGCTTATCTCTAGAGCTCTGTGCATGTGTTCAAGCCTTATCTGAATTGTTCAGGGTTGTTGATGCTTAGAGGAAGAACCTGATGGGCCAGTTTTAGCTGTAGCTATTGAGCTGATTTAATATTTTAATTCATGGCAACCTCAGCAGTTACTCATTTTCATGATGGGAAGTTGCTTTTTTTCCCCCCTTTATTAATTTATTTTTAAAGTTATGATCTTTCCAGGTGCAATCTTGTTTTCTTAGACTTAAAAATGTTTTAAAAGTCACTTTAAAAATCACTTTGCTGCCTGTGCTGTGTCCCTGAGGTGCCTGTTTCCCTTCTCTCCACAGAAAGAGGAGTGTGCCTACCAACAGTATCACTGTGGATACTTTTTGTTTATATTGAAGCAGCCATTAGATTTAAAGATTTAAAAAACTTCCACGTGGACCTTTGTCGTCCCTTTGCAGCACACTGGTGAGTGCTTCTCTGGCCTTTATTTCCCCAGGAAAATCAACAGTCAGGGCTTTGATATGGGTTCAGGGCTTGCCTGTTCAGTTTGCCCTTAAAACTTCAGCCAGGAGATATTCCAGGAGAAATGTGTGGACACGAGGACCCAGTGCCACCTTTCTGTGCTATGTCCCAAAATCCCAAAAATTTCCTGAGACCAAAAACCACTTTATAGCTCATTTTCTGTGGAAGCTGTTCTGATTCATTTGCAGTCACGACTGTGATTTGATTGCAGTAATTTCACCATTATAAGCCGCACCGTTTTGACTAAAATTTTGGTCCAAACCCAAAGTGCAGTTTATAATCAGGTGTGGCTTATATATGGGCAAAGAACGAAAAGTTGCTGTTTTAGTTTGGAGGCCAGGTATCTGCTGAGAAAGGCAGGAGCTTCTCTTTGAAATGGAGAATGGAAACCCCCTCCCTCCAAATTATTATAATTTTGAAATCAA